>PVLA01000402.1:0-574816 GCA_004027455.1 Hydrochoerus hydrochaeris | reverse complement strand
GTTGAGCTTTGGTAGTTCATATGTTTCTAGAAATCTGTCCATTTCCTCTGTGTTTTCCACTCTATGTGAGTAGAGATTTTCAAAGTAGGTATTCATGATCTTTTGAATTTCCATGGGATCTGTAGTAATTTCTCCCTTTTCAGTTCTTATTGCATGAATTTGGGTTTTTTCTTTCTTTCTCTTGATAAGGTTAGCTAAGTGTTTGTCAATTTCATTTATTCTCTCAAAAAAACAGCTTTTTGATTCATTAATTCTTTGTATTGCTTTTTTAGTTTTGATTGCATTGATTTCTGCTCTAATCTTTACAATTTCCTCTCTTCTATGAGCTTTGGGTTTAGCTCACTCTTCTTTTTCTAGAAGCTTGAGAGGGAGCATTAGGTTGTTTATTTGTGCTCGTTCTGTTTTCTTGATATGACGATTGATTGCTATATATTTCCTTCTTAAGACGGCTTTCATTGCATCCCACAGATTACAGTATGTTGTTTCTAGATTTTCATTGAATTGTAGGCATTGTTTTATTTCTTCTTTAATTTCATCTGTAGCCCACTGGTTGTTCAAAAGGCTGTTATTTAATTTCCATGTATTTGTGTAGGTTTTACAATTTCTTTTGCCATTAATTTCCAATTTCATTGCACTATGGTCAGATATTAGGCATGGTATGATTTCAATACCTTTGCATTGACTTAAGAATGTTTTATGGGATAATATATGGTCTATTTTGGAGAATGTCCCATGTGCAGCTGAGAAGAATGTGTATTCTGATGTGGTTGGGTGGAACACTCTATAAACATCTACTAAGTCCAGTTGCTCACAGGATTCATTTCTGTTATTTCTTTGCTGACTTTTTGTCTAGTTGATCTATCTCTTTGTAACAATGGGCTGTTAAGATCTCCTGTTACAATTGTGTTCTTGCTATTTGGTTTTTCATGTCCGTTAGTATCTGTCTTATATAGTTGGGTGCTCCTGTATTTGATGCATATGTATTTATAATTTTTAGTTCTTCCTCTTGAATTTTTCCACTAACAAGTATGTAGTTGACCTTCTCTATCTCTTTTAATCATTTTAGGTTTGAAGTTCATGTTGTCTGCAAATAGAATAGCTACCCCTGCTTTTTTCTGGGTTCCTGTTGCATGGAATACTGTTTTCCATCCTTTGACTTTTAATCTATGAGTTTCCTTTTGGGTCAGATGTGTTTCTTGTATACAGCATGTTGTGGGATCCTGTTTCTTGATCCATTCTATCAATCCATTTCTTTTTATAGGTGAATTGAGTCCATTTATATTTATGGATAGCACTGATATGTACTGGCTCGAGTTTGCCATGCTATGTTCCAGTTGTTTCTTTCTGCTTTTCCTCTTATTTAATTGCTTATCCTACCTGGTCGTGTCTTTCTGTTGTTCTTTTGGGGAATGTGGTCATTTTTATCTCTGTCTAGTATGTCTTTCAGTACTCTTTCTAGGGTTGGTTTGGTGGACATAAATTTCTTCAGTTGTTCTTTGTCATGGAAGTATCTTGTTTCTCCATTAAATTTGAATGAAATTTTTGCTGGGTACATCAGTCTGGGTTGATGGTTGTTTTCTTTCAGGGCTTGAAATACCTCACTCCAAGCTCTTCTTGACTTGATGGTTTGTGCTGAAAAGTCTGCCATGATTCTAATGATAGGTGAGTTGTATCTTTTCTCTGACAGCTTTTAATATTCTGTTTTTATGCTGTATGTCTGAGATCGTAATTGTTATGTGTCTGGGTGTGGATTCATGTTGATTGTGACTGTTTGATGTTCTATATGCCTCACTTGTCTGCATATCAGATTCTTTCCCCATGTTTAGGAAATTTTCTGCTATTATTTCTGTAAATACTTTACGTATGTCATTTGCCTGGACTCCTGTATCTTTGCTAATGCCCATTATTCTTATATTGTTACTCTTGGCATCATCATGAAGCTTCTGGATTGTCATTTCATGCTGCTTTGTTATTTTTAAAAGTTCTATCCTTTCCTGATCACTAACTGTGATCCTGTCCTTAAGGTCCGAAATCCTATCCTCAGCTTCCTTTAGGCAGTTTTGCATGCTTTCAATAGAATTTTTTTGTTTCTTGGATGTCTCTTTCAGTTTGTTTCATGAATTCTGCTTGTTTTCTATATTGTTCATTCAAAGTTTCAATCAGTTTCCCATGCTCATGTACTTTTTTCTCTATTTCTTCTTTAGCTGCATTCAACAACTCCTTTACTAAAGTTGTTATTTCTATTTTTACATGGGAGAGTACTTCTAATTTGATTTCCTCTATAGCCTGATGCAGTTGTCTCTTTATTTCACTGGCTATCTTTTCAGAGATTCCTGGTGTGTTACTTTTGGGGTCCTCTATTTCAATGTCTCCTATACTTGCTTCTGGTGAACTATATGTCTGAGACTGCATTTTGCTTTTTTTTGTCATTTTCACTCTGCCTGATATTTTCTATGTCTAGGAGGGGATCACACACACTCTTTTCAGACACACCAAAGTCTTACAGTTAGTTGGAGGGGGTTTTACTACTGGCCCTATTGATCTGCTGTACACCTCTATTTTAGGAGTATTCTCACCACACTAATACAGTCAATCTGCTGTCATCCAAGGTTTGCCACCTGGGAGCAAAGTTCCAAATTTTCTCACACTACCTGGAGCCCGCTGAGATCTTCTGATGTTCCATGTGGGAGGGAGGGCCCAGCTGAAGCAGTCCAGGGCAGTTTTCAGCCTTGGGCGGGCCTCCTTGATGTTCCTGGTGGCAGGGCAGGCCCACAGTGGAGGTTCAAGGCAGCTTATGCCTGATACAGTCTTCTGCTAAGTTCCCGGTGGCAGGGCGGGCCCAAGGTGGAGGTTCCAGGCAGCCTCCATTCTGTTTCTTAAAACTCTCTTGGACTCCTCACACATGCACCCAGCTCTGCATTACCTGGTATACTAATCTCTCTCTCTCTCACCATGTATGAGGCAGCTCCTACAGGCCTCCATGTTCTTCACACTGGCTGCCTTCTATTTTTCACACAGTGGCAGGTCATTCCAGAGCACCATCTCTGTCCAGCTGACCTTTCTGCAAGGAATGGCCTTGTCATTTTCTTTGCTTGGCCGGTCTCTTTCTTAACATTCAGTCTCATTATAAATGTCCCTTTCTTAGGATGTTCTAATCTTCCCACCAGCATTATACTCACAGAGCCTTTTATTCGGATCTGCAGTTTCATTATTTTTCATGTTTTAAGTTATCTATACCAACTCCACCAGGAAGAGAAAAGCTCCACCAGAGCAAGAACTTAGCCTATCTTGTTCATTACTGTGCCTGGTACAGGGCAGATACTTGTTAAGTATTTGTTGAATGGATGAATGAAAAAAACTCATTTTGTACACTAGAATCTAAGAGATAATAACTGTAGTACTAGTAGTAGCTAAGATGTGTGAGTTCTGGCTATATGTTATAGCCTATGGCCATCCTCTATGGGTTTTTCAACTTTAGGACTACTGGTAATTTGAACCAGGCAATTTTTGTTTTTGTTGTGAGAGGTTTCCCTGTGCACTGAAAAATCTGTTTCAGCATCCCTAGCCTGTACTCACTAGATTCCAAGAGCAGCATCCACACATGGTTAGCAAACAACAAAAAAATCCAGACATTGCCAAATGTCCCAATAAGACTGGGAGTATGGAGAGGAAACAAAATCATCCAGGGTTGCTAAAGTGTACCTCTAAATTATTGTTGCTGTGAAAAAAAAAATCTATGGACTTTATTATCACAAGGAAATGTTGAATAAATTTTAATCTATGGTCACCCAGACAATATTTAGAAGAGGACCAAGGTCAGAGTATGGATAAGGTAGGAACTAACATCAGAGACTGGAGCCCTAGACCTGAGAACAGGACAGTGTGGCCGTGAGATAAACATAAGAGTGTGGTGATGGAGAGTCAGACCACAAGACCAAAGGTTGAGGGTAAAGATCTACCATTGATAGCAGTGCCCAGAAACAGGGAGGCAGGTGGATTTAGGGAGGGGATCACTGCAGAGGTCGAGCCATGGTGTCATTCACTCACCTATTCACAAAGCATCCACTGGTGGCAAGACCTGTGGTCAGTGCCAGGGACTTAGGTTAGACCAGGGACAGGGAACTTCCGTCAAGGGCAAGAGTGAATTGCTAACAAAATGCAAATGATGTAAACCTGAAATAAGCATTGCTAATATTTATGGAGCGCTAACTAGGTGCTTATCATTTCCTATGAGTCACAGCATTTAATTCTCACAAAAATCTCAGTGCCGAGTAGCCCCAGTTGACAGATGAGGAAACTGAGGTACATAGAGGATAATTTATGTGTACGTGGTCCAAGATATAAATGAGTGTTGTTCATGAAGATCAGAGGTAAGCTTTTCAGATTCCAGAGTTCACATTCTTAGGTTCTAAGACATTCTATCTCACTCGGGAGATGGACACAGCAGAATGGAGGTCATCTCTACATTCAGTAGCCTGAGAACTATAATCCTTTTTCCTCTCTTCCTTTTGTGTTCCTCCTTTTCTCCTTCTTTCTCTTATTCTCATGAATACAATCTTAGGATTAGCAAAGGAGAGATCTGAATTAGAAGTCAGTGAAAAAGTAACTTCAAATGATTTCAAGAAGAAAATGACAATTTTCTCCAAACTGAGCTGTCACCTGGCCTCACCAAGACTCATTTTCCTCCTCCTGCAGTGAAGAGATCAGTGATCTCTGATCCCCGGGTCATTCCTGTAAAAGTTCTTTGTGGGTTTTGGAGTTCTCGGCAAAAGTGAACCTCTGCTTCTACTGATTCAGCCATGGCCTATCATGCTGTGCAAATGATCTCTCCTGTACTACGCTTTTGTGGGCTTACAAACTGATTCAGATTTGGCTCTCTTTGGGCTGGGGTATTATCTGTTTTATTTCTAGGCTATTGGTCACACTGTATATTACCTGGCACAGGGATGCAAAACAAATGTGAGTGGGGAGTTTTGCATTCATAATTGTTAGTCTACAAACTTGGATGTACAGTAAAATAAACTTATTTTTGTGATAAAATTTATTTTAGATTTATAAATCCTTCCCATTAAAACTCAGTCAGAGGCCAGGTATATAGGTCAGAGGCACAGCACCTGCCTGGCTAGTGTGAAGTACAAAGTTTGATTCCTAGTATTCCCTTTCCCCCGCCACAAGAAAGAACTCAGTCAGTAAGGACCTCAACCCCAGCTCTAGAATGTATCTGTGCTGGAAAAAGGAATAGTGTTTCAGAGTACCAGGCACCAGGCACCGTGGGAAGAGTGGTTCTTCTCCCTACATATTTCTGTATCTAAGCAAGTATTATGGGGATGTCTTCTTTCCTAGTCGGTTTCCAGCATCAGAAGCTCTCCTCATCTTCACTGTAAGTGTCATCTCAGATCAACTCTCCTAAATATCTTACGTCATTCTAGGGCTGCAGGAATCTTGGGCAAGCTTTCTAAATGCTACTTAGACACAAAGAAACTGTTTCCACTGCTCCTCACCTCACCCTGGGGCAAGTGAGAGCTCTGTGAACCAGGTGTGAATCTCCTTCCCTAATCACTTCCTAGAGCCATTTCTAGACTATGGTTCACATTACCATGGCATGATTCTTTGCCAGATGAGAGCTCCTGCAAATGCAGTGGTCAGGGGTCCAACTTCCTTCTGCTCCTGACTCCTGGGCACTTTGGGGGCTCTGTTGCCTCCATACCTCCCACAAATTGTACATGACTTGTAGGTATGAGAGGCAGAGTTGAGCCCCTTCTCACAAACTTGCTAGCTTCTAGGTTACCTTGCTTTTTATCTAATCCTTCTTTGCTAAGCCAGAGAATCCTTATCTGCTCTGAGACTATAGAAAAGATCTGTCTGGGCCCATAATTTTCCAAAGCCATTATCTGATAAGAGTCTTCAAACTTCTTCTGTAAAGGGTCAGACAACAGATGCTTTCAGTTCTGCAGGTCATGTGGCCTCTGCTGTGGCCACAGCACTCCGCATTGCAGCAAGAAAACAGATGCATAAAATAACTAAAAGAGTGACATGACTCTGAGCCAACAAAATTTTATTCACAAAGCCAGGCAGTGGGCTGGAATTGGCCTGTAGCTTTGGGTCAGCTTGGTTGTCCTTTATAAATGTCATCCCAGTGAATGAGTGCTAGGGCTTTGAAGACTTAAAAGATAGGTCCCTGCAACCCCCAAACACCCCCAAGAAAATCCCAGGGTTGCATGTTCTCCCATGCTGGTGTGTAAAGGTATTTTGTTACATTGCTAGAGATCCTAGACTAGAACTGCTCAGCTGCCCCAGCAGGCATTTGGACATATAGGGGAAAGAGAAAAATTGGATTGTCACAATAATTAAGGGACAGGTACTGTTAGCTTTCAATGGGGACTGAAAATATTGAAATATATAGCACAATCCCTCTGAATGCCCCTCCAAGAATGCCAGGAGGACCCCAGCAGGAAGCACTGTCACAGTGTCTACCCAGATGGTTGGAACACAGAGCAAAGTGTGATCTCCTAGCAGAACCAAGCCAGGGTGGACCAGTTGTGTCCTTTTGACAAGGCTCTGGGCAAATCTGTAGTTCCCAGCTGACCTTTCTCCTCTCAAGTCTGCAGCAGTACCTTGCCCTGGGTTATCCATGACAGTGTTTCGGGGCTTTCAAAGCCTTTTCTCAGGACAATGGAGGGTATCCTCCCTGACCTTCCGATTTAAACTCTGCCAAGCACAGCCTCAGGCTTCTCTGTCTTCTATGTGTCTGCTTAGAACCTTCCCAGCTGAAAACACTTCTTCTATGATAGTGTAGGAATGTTAAATCAAAATCCATTAGCTGTCTGTGTTGCAGTGAGAAAACAAAGCTCTTCTTTCTTTTAACCCATTTTTTTACAGTGACTCAGTCTGAGTGTAGCATGATTTATTAGTAAAATTCTTCTGTGTTCCCACCCAGGTATAGCTGTCCAATGTCTTTTGGTAACAAAGGTCAGGAAGAAGTCCTGAGAGCTCTGAGCCTCACCTCTTGGCAAAGCAGTGCCCTACCACATCTGCATTGCAGAAAGATGTCAGCCTGGCCTGATACTTTCTTTTGTGTCACCATCCTACAGATAGATGGGAGTCTCAGGCCTTTTCTGAGACTCTCCAGGGTCTATTCTGGGACCAGGTTCATGCGAGTGTTTATAAGGAGCCCCTCCTACTGACTAAGGGAAGAAGTCAATAGATCAAGAGTTACTCACAGTGTGATAGTACAACAAAATGAAGAAAAAGTCTATATGTGAGAGAAGGTTCCAGAGAAAGAATATGCCCATGCTAGAGACAGTCTGGGAGCTTTATAGAAAAGCACAATTTTCACCTCTTTCCTGAAGCATAGTGAAGCTAGGAACATGTCTCCTACTAAGCTCTTTATTCATCTAAAGCCATGAGAAACAAACATGTAGCCATTTGTATTCCCTTTCAGCTATGGGGTGCAAAGTCTAATTGGAATTTAATTCTAATAACTGCAAGGTCTTGTACCACGAACACCAGTGCATTCGTTGTCTCCTTAACCTTGAATATTTGCTTTGGTTCAGAATACGATCGACATGATTTATATTTTACTTGCCATTGGTTTTATAAAACTTTACTGAAGTATGATTTACACAAAATAAAAAGCATGGACTTAAGCATGCAGATTGGTAAGTTTTACAAATACATGCCCATGTAGTCATCAGAAGCATAAAGGTATCATGTATTTACATCATCTCAGAAAGTTTCCCTCTGTCCGTTCTCCATCAGTTCCCTTCCCGTGCTAGCCCCAGGCAACTGCTCATCTGCTTTATGCTGGTCTAGATTATTTTGTCCTTCACTGCATGGGGGCATACAATACGTTCTTGCTGCTTTATTTCTGGCTTCTTTCACTCAAGATAGTATTTGTGAGATTCATTCAAGAGATTGTGCATATCAGTAGTTCCTTTCTGTTGTATTGCTGTGATATTTGTTATTCTACAATTCATTTATCTAGTCATCTATTGATGGATATTAGGCTTCTGTGAGAAAAGCAATAATCAAAATGTGTTTTTTAAAGCCCAGCATGGTAGCACACGCCTATATCCCAGCACTCAGGAGACTGAGGCAAGAGGATTTTCGCAAGTTCGAGACCAGCCTGGGCTGCATAGTGAGCTCAAGTTCAGCTTGAACTGCATAGTTAGATCCTGTTTTAAAGAACAAACAAACAAACAAACAAACAAAAATCCACACATTTTTTATACTGCTAATATGTGCCAACCACTGTGCATTTCATGAATGATCTTGCGTTATATAACATCACCACTTCCTCCCTCCCTTCCTTCTCTTTCCTCCATTCTCTCTTTCCAGTACTGGAATTTGAATCCAGGGCTGTTTTATACCTTAGCTACATCCCTAGGTCATTGCTTTTATATTGACACAGAGTCTAAGTTTCAAAGACTGACCTCAAAGTTGAAATTCTTTTGCGTCAACTTCCCAAGTAGCCAGAATTGCAGGAGTGTGCCAGAGTGCTCTGTAAATTTTGACATCTAATAATTGTACAAGTTGATGGGATACAATGCATGCTTCAATCTATTTTTAATATATCATTATAAAATTAGAATGATTTGCATATCTATAACCTCAAACGTTATCATTTCTTTGTCATGAGAACATTCAAAATCGAACTATACTTGTGTACCCATTTACTGTCTCTCCTCCACTCTCCCTCATCCATCCCTGTCTTCTGGTAACAACTGTTCCACTTTCTACTTCTTCAAAATCAACTTTTCTGTATTCTGCACACGAGTAAGATCATGTGGCATTTGTCTCTCTTGCCTTGTTTAATCTATTGTCTTCTAGCAAACATTCATTTATTGCTCCAAAGATTTCAACAGTTTCCCACTATACTGGAATCTAGTTTAGATACACTTCTTACACTCCCAAGTCCCCTATATAATCTGGATTCTCCCTGCCAGCTCTGACAGGTCCAGACTCCTCGGTATTGCTTTGCATCCATGCTGACTTCTTTCAGTTTCTCAGATGTGCTAGAACGGCTGAGAAGACACCATCACCACTAACCTTAATCCTGTTGGCTTTAAACCAGCTGAGTGCAACTGGCTGCTTGCCTGGGATGTGCATTAACCTTCTGTAATCATTAAATCAAACAGATACTGGAGTCCTAATCTCTAGTGAAGCATTTTATTTATTTTAATCCCCTAAGCACTTCAGCTCAACTTTTCCTCTGGGCCTGCCATTCTAGTAGAGTTCAGGAAGCCCACCCTGATCCTTTCTGATTGAAGTCCCCTGAAGGCTAAATGAGTATTTGTAATGATTCCCTCCACTATGCAGCATGTCATTATTATTTTTTAACTCCAAAGTGTATGCATTTAGCATGAACCATGAGTAGAAAAGTTAAGCTTTAAAACTTTGCCTCAGATTTAATGAAACTTTTCTTGAGCACCTTTGGTACTTTAGTTAGCAATTTTATGTATTGTCACATATCTCAATCCTCAGCCCCTGGGCAATGGACTTATACCAGTCACAGTCTCATCAGGAACCAGGTCATACAGTAGGAAGTGAAGGGCAAGCAGTTAGCAAAGCTTTATTTGTATTTACAGCCATGTAATGAAAAACTAGATTATTTATAACAATTTTCATACTGAAAACAGTGAAAAATTCTTCATAATGTCAAAAAAGTACCTCCTTTGAATCAATGATGGACTAAAAAAGCGATGATATTGTCTTTTCTCCCCAGCTAATCTTAACAAGTGAAGTAAGGGTAATTTAAAAGCACCACGTTGCCTATCCTTTCCACAAACTTGCAATCTTATAAAGTGTTTATGAAGGACAAAATAATCAAAAATCAAGGACCAGAATAGGGACAAGAGAAGAAATCCACATTGAAAGGAATACCCAAAGAAATTTAACCTCAGATAAGGGAAACTAGATTGAAATTCATACCCTTCCACCAACGTGGAACCCAAAGGATACTACTTTGGCACACAGTGTTGTTGGTGGATAGAGAAAAATAAAAGAGGGACAGTGAGCCTTTGAAACTGGGTGGTAGATAAAATGTTAGATAAAATTTTAGGAATTTTCATTTTTGGAAAACATAACCTGGTGAGCCCAAGAATCTAAAGCTATAACCTGACAAGGATCAGTTCCAACTGGTATCTTAGCAACTGGGGTAAAAAAAAGTAACAACAAAAAAAGAAAAACAAGAACACTCTTGAAGCAGGCCAGTCCCTCCGAGGTTATGGGAACCTCCCATAGGTGAGTGCTAAAGGGCAAGGAAAAATAAAACATCAAAGTTGATCAAATATACAAGCAAGCAAGGTCTGTGAATGAGAACAGACAGTTAAAAGAGATTTATATAGACTTTAGATTTTAAAGGAACTATGCTTACCAAGCCTAAAGAAATAAATGGCCACTGAAATCCCTGTGGAGGGTATCAGTCCCCTGGGAAATATGGTACATGGATGTGAAGACAAAGGGAGAAAAATCTGCAGTTGAGGCTCTGGGATGACCCAGTGCTCCTGGTAGAATAAAGGACCATGAGTCTGAGAACTCACAGCTTTTATTTCTATCAATCAGGGAGGTGGACATGGATTGCGGCAGAGTGCTAGGGAAAAAAACTGCAGGCATGGCTGTGAGAAGAAACTGAGCATTTTCATACCAGGCATAGAGTCCCTCCAGTTAGCAAGGCAGTGGATAGCTTGATGTTTGTTAAGACTGGTATCCTTAGTGCCAGGGAGGTATAATTCTTTATGCATCCCATGGCCTCAATTAAGCTATCATCTCATGTTTTGCTCCTAGAACCTCACCGGGTCTTGCTCCAATGACTATTCCAACCATCAGTGGGGTGTGATTCTGACCTACTTTGCGATGCTGAGACTCATCAGCACCTCAATTGGATTCAGTCACATTCTTTTGGCCAGTTAAGAGAACATCTGCTTCTATAAAGCCAGCTCTGTATATCTTAGTAAATAGGATTTAAGTAAAGGTCAGATAAAGATAGAGGCAAGGGGCTTCATTTCTCCTGGCAGCATGGCTTGGCAATCTTGCACAAATGTCAAATTTAAAATTAATTGCAGGAAACAATTAAAAGGATGCTCTTAATTGTTCATTAAGAGCAATTAAAAGGATGTAGCAGAGGTAAAAAATATAAAACTTCTACAAGTTAAGAAATATAGCAACTGGAAATCAATATTCTCAGGCATTGTTGAACAAATTGGAAACAGGACAGGAGATAATTAAAAAATAAGTTACCTAAAATACAGTACAGAAAACCAAAAAATGAATAATACAGAAGAGTGGGTGATAGAATATATTGAGAAATTCTAGCATGATTTTTCCTCAGGGGTCCAGAAGAGAATGAGATAAATGACAAGACAGAAGCCATCCATGCATGAGAATTTTTTGGAACAGATCACAATCACCAATATACAGATTTGACAAGCTCAATAAACCCTTAAAATACATACATTTTTAAAATCAGTCTACATATGAACATTGCAGTGAAGTTCCCCAAAAACAGAATCAAAGAAACAAAAACAAAATGTCAGAAGAAAAAAGAAAACTGATTTTTAAAAAGCAATAGATATAGATGATATCTCAGTAGCAAAATTGGAAAACAAAACTGGTCATGGTGGTACATGCCTGCAATCCCAGAAGTCATGAGGCTGGGGGAGGAGGATTATCATGAATATATAGCCAGCCTGGGATACATAGTGAGTTCAAGGTCACCCTGAATTGTATAATGTGATCCCTTCTCTAATCACCATGAAATCATCAGTAAGGAAAATTCCAAATGATTCTGACAGAAAAAAATGAACACAAGAAAGAACTAAAGAACAAGGAGAATGTTATATATATTCACAAATAAAAATTAATGGCAATATGAAGGAATTTTTTAAATGTCTATGGCCGTCAACGTTTAAAAGTTATTAAAATACAAAACTATATTTGCATTTACATCAGAAAATGGGTAAATGTAGTTAACACTTAAAATTTTGTATTTACTAGGTAAAGAGTACAGGTTTTGATTGATTTCTGCTTTGATAAGTTAATTGCATATTGAGTAATTTTTAAAGTAAACTAAATATGAAAAATAACATTACTTCTAAGTCATACAGTGATCAAAAAATGAAGTGAAAAAAGAAGACAAAAATAAGAGAGAACAGAAGAGGAATAAAAATCCCAAAGTAAGATAGTATAAGACATTCCAGGAGCTGTTTTCATAGACTCTAAGAGGAGTTAATTATTAAAACAATCTTTATGTACTTTTAATAAAGAGAAGACTCTGTTCATTAAAACTGTTACAATGTGTTCTTAGCAGTTTGAATTTTTGTTTTATAATAATGAAAAATGCCTTCATATTTTGAAATAATTACTCTTGTGCATAAAAAAGCAAAACATCTTAAGTGAGATAAATAAGTTAACATATTTCTAAAATCTCTTCACATCTACTTTTTTCAAAAATTTTTTTCTAAGATTTGTAGATGTCCATATTTTTCCACACAACAGCAAACCCTTTGCCATTGAAAACCTGGGCAACATTTCATAAAGATGGGTTTCTTTGTTGTTGTCCGTATTTTCTATTCAGGTAATGTCAAACATATCACAGAACAACACCACTTGGCTTATGTGGCTCCCAAAGACCCATGTGATGAGGCTTGGTCCCTAAGCTGTGGTGCTATTGATAAGAGCTGAAATCTTTAAGAGGTGAAATGTAGCGGAAGATCTTCCAGTCACTGGGGGTATGCCATCCACGGGGATATTAGATACTCAGCCCTTTCCCCTTCCTCCCTTTCACTCCCAGCCATGAGGTGAGGGTTTCCTCCACCATTTGTACCCATCATCATGTACTGCCTTAGTACAGGACCTAAAACAACAGACCAACTAACCATAGATTGAAACTACCCAAACTTCAAGCAAATGTAAGCCTTTCCACCTTTTAAAATGATTATCTTAGGTATTTTGGTACAGTAATGAAAAATTCACTAGCACAATAAATGTATTCTAATGTAGGAGAGTCAAGATGTGAAAAAATTTGCACATAAAACCATTGAAACATGATGTTATTGATTACATTCAGTGTTAATAGGTTAAAACTTCAGTCATGTGTGACAAAGATTGTTGATTTAAATACACATTTTTAAGAACTCTCCAAATCTGTATATTGTAGTTCTCATAACTCAGATTAGTTATGTACTACAGAGTCACTATGAGCAAAGAATTAGAAAATACTGAGCTATTGTTCCTGGGAAAATGATAATCTTTTATAAATTTAATCTTAGATCCTGAAAACTCTTTCTGATAGACTGTTTAAAAGGAAAGGAAACTGGGTGTGGTGGTGCACACCTGTCATCCCATCTCCTGGGAAACTGAGGCAGCAGGATCACCATGAGTTTGAAGTCAGCCTGGGTTATGTGAGATACCCTATCTCAGAAAACAAAAACAATAAATAAATAATAAATAATAAAGAGTGTCATTATGGCCAGCTAAAGGGCAGCAGTGAGGGACAGGCTACAAAATGTGGACCACAAAAACACAACACAAGAACACTGAAACAGCGTGGCAAAGAAAGTCAGAAACAAAAGGCAAACAGAAGAAGAAACTTGTGATATCTCAATCTACTATAAGAAAGGTTAAAAAGTAGAAGCTAGACTGTTCCTGGACTATGCCACCCCTTACAACACAGTCTAAAAATTCTCAGCAAGACACTGGCAAACAGAATGCAACAAATCGTTAAAAAGATCATACCTCACCACTAAGTTTACTTCATCCCACAGATGCAGGAATGGCTCCATATATGTAAATCAACACAAATAATCCATCATATAAAGAGAAGAAAGGACAAAAATCATGTGATCATTTCAGTGGATACAGAAAAAGCCTTTGACAGAATCCATTATCCAATCATGATTAAAAATCAACCTGGTGAAAATAGGTATAGAAGGACCTTATTTTAATGTAATGAAAACTATTTATAAAAAAGCTACTGCAAGCATTATACTAGTGGGGGGAAATGAAAGCTTTTCAACCTAAAATCAGGAACTGAACAATGATGTACACTATCACCACGCTTGCTCAATATAGTACGCAGAATGTTAGCCAGAACAATCAGACATGCAAAAGAAAAGGGAAATGGGTAAAGGTAAAAGAAGATTATCTTTATTTGTAGATGACAAGGTCTTGGGCACTGGAGGTAAAAAATTCTACCAAAAGACTCCTAGAACTAATTAATAAACAAATGCGTCAAAAAGTAGGATAAAAAAATCAACATACAAAAACCAATAGCATTTTGTGCACAATGAACTCACTGCAAAAGAAATTAAAGATACCAAACATACATAATAGCTTCAAAAAATTAAATAGCTAGGTGTTGACTTAATCAAGAAAGTGAAAAGCATCTAAAATGAAAACTATAGTACTCTGAGAAAGAAAATGGAAGAGAGGACCAAAAAATGGAAAGACACCTCCTATTTCTGGATAGGTAGAGGCTGTATTGCAAAATGAACATACCATGAGTAACATATAGACTTACTGTGATCCTGATCAAAACATCAATGCTATTCTTCATAAAACTTGAAAAAACAACCTTAAATTTATATGGAACTAGAGGAGACCCAGAATTGCAAAAGCAGTCCTGAGCAAGAAGGGCAAATCAGGAGGCATCACAATCCCAGATTTTGAGTTTTGTTGCAAAATTATGGTAATAAAATCATCATATACTGACATAAAAACAAACAATCAACAGAAGCAGTAGAACAAAATAGAAGATGTAGAAATAATCTCATGTACACATAAACACCTTAGATGTGACAAATACACTGGAGAAAAGAAAGCTTCTTCAACAAATTCTGGTAGGAAAACTGGCTATCCACATGCAGAACAATGAATCTAGACACCTATATCCCCCCATGCACTAAAATAAAATCAAAATGGGTCAAAGACCTAGATATTAAAACAGACACACTTACTTCACAAGAAGATAAAATAAAAAGTACTTCAAGACATAGACATTGGTAAGGACTTTTTGAACAGAAACCCATTTGCACAAGAAATAACACTAAAAACCAACATATGGATTATATCAAAATAAAAACTTCACAGAAAAAGAAAACCAACAGAGTGAAGAAAAACCTACAGAATGTAAAAATTTTGCCAGCTAATCATTGAACAAAGCAATGATATCCAATACACAGAGAGAAAAAAAATTAGTAACCTCAAATTAAGAGACCCAGTAAGAAATGTTCAAATGAGAAGGGAAACTAGTGACAGGGGAGAGGGAAAGGAAGGAAGGGAAAAGAAAAAAATTATTGGAAAAGAAGGAAAAAAATGTAAACAAACCTTTTGTGAATAAGGAGAAGAGGGGTTACAAGAGATGGTAGGGAAAAGCGAGAAAAGAATCAAATTGTGTCACATGCAGGTACAAATTCCCTATGATGGATGTGATCATTATGTGTACCTAAAATGTACCAATAAATGTAATTAATTAAAAAATAAAAGACTCAGTAAAAAGCAGGCAATGAAATGAACAGACACATTGCAGAAGAAGAAACACAAATAACCAGCAAGTACATCAAAAACTTTTCAACATGATTGGCCATTAGAGAAATACAAAGTAAAGTAACGTTGAGATTCACCGACTCAAGAACTCAAGAAAGAATCAATGCTGACAATGCTCCCACACTAAAGAATCTAGTGGAAGTGTAAACAGTAAATCCCTAGGGGAATCAGTATGGAGATTCCCCACAAAGCCAGAAATTTTATTTGACCCAGCTACTTCCCTTATAGATATCTTTCCAAAGGAGTTAAAGATATATTACTGTGATGTATGCATATCTATGTTTATAGCAGCACACCTTGAAATAGTTAAGTCTTGGATGCAATCTCTGTGTCCATCACCAAGTGAATGGCTAAAGAAAATGTAACATATATGCATAATGGAGTACTACCCAGTCATAAAGAAGGATAAATTTGAGTTATTTGTAGGAAAAGGATACACCTTGAGACATAATGCTTAGTGAAATAAAACACAGAATCTTAAATATGGCATAGTTTTTCTTGCATGAGAAACCCAAAATAATTCAAAGAGCAAAATATAAGATAGACAATAAGAAATCTTTTTAAAATAGGGGGAGGGGAGAAGTGGGGGAAAAAGGAGAATTAAAAAGGATTAAAATGTAATGTGCACATGCATGTGAAAAAGCGTTCACTACCTTTGACTTGTAGAGAGTGCATTCATTATGTATTGCAACATCTACTTATTAAGAACTTTTTAAATAAAATAGAAATAAAAAGAGAGAGACAGAAACCAAAATTTAGAAAATGTTAAGTTGCTCCAATGAGACCATTACACTAATAGGTACCAGAGATGAGATTCAGATCTCTTCAGTGGAGCCCATAACTACAGCTTCTTACACTTTCCTACCCTATCCCCCAAGAAGTCTCCCTGTCTCTGCCCTCCAGCTATTACTGTTTGAGTCTCCAGGTGAAAAATGGATCTTGAGCAACTGAAATTTAGGCCACTTTGAACAGATTTGCAAATGACTGAAAAAGTGTCACAAATATTGGTTGTCAGAGCATGGGTGATTTTTAGTATGTAGTTGAATTTGCAAACTTGGAATCTACTAATAATGAGAATGAACCGTACTTCTACAACTTCACCAAAAAGATACCCCAATTTTAAAATTTATAGGATCATGTAAACACAGCCTTAAAATATACAAAGCAAATACTTATCAAACTAAAGGTCCAAAACAAGTCTGAAATGACAGCAGGAGACTTTGGTTGGCTTCTTTGTGTGGTTAAGTGGGCAACAGGTAAAATATTAGTAAAGTTATATAGAATTTGAAGAATATATATAATATTAAGACGACTGTTTGTTAAAAGAAACCATTGGACTTCTACTTTACAATTATGAATCAAAATGAATTTCAAACAAAGATTCAATTGTGAGACGCAAAATCATGAGGCTTATAGTAAAAACTAAGTAACCGTCTTCACAGTCTCATGCTAGTGGTGGATTTCTTACATACAAGACAAATATAATCAATCATAAAAGGAAATAGAGAAGTGATTATTCAAAATCATACATTTTTTTGAAAAATCAAATAGCAAAACATGAATTCACTTAAAAATACACGTGATAATAACTAGCAATTAGCCAGTAGCCTGAATATACAAAACACATCATAAGAACTATGCCAGTCAATAAGAATGACAGAATTCTCAATTGAGAAAATAGGTTCATCAAGCACTTCACAGAAAAGAAAATCCAAATGGTCAATAAACATACTAAAATATGTCCAATCTCATCATTAGTCATGGAAATACAAATTTTGAGCCCCATAAGATTTGTGGAAAATAGGACATTCATAGTTCTGTGTTGGCAGTATAAGCTGAGACATCACTTTGGAAAACAATGCACATTACCCAGTAAAGCTGAGGAAGCAGGAACAATATAACACAGAAATTATAGTTCTAGGTGTGTACAATGAACTACCTGCCATTATGCTTCAGAAAAACATACAGGAATGTTTAGACCAATATTATTTGTAATTACATTGCACGCATGTTGGAAATAGCTGAAATGCTCTTATTGGCAGAATGGGTAAATAGTGAATTTATTCACAGGAATCAATTAAGAAACAACAAAAGAACTGTCAAGGGCTTCTCTCAACAGCATGCATGCATCCCAAAATTAAAGTGGAGAAAAAGATCAAAATCCAAAACAACACATGTAGAATGAATCCATTTATATAAAGTTTAAGTTCAGAGAAATATATACTGTGTTGTTCTAATTATGCAAATTTTAAAACTATAAAGAAAAGCAAGAAAATCATTACCATGAAAGTTCAGAAGATGTTTGTTTCTTAAAGAGTAGGGTCATAATAGGCAGGGAAACATAAGTGTTCTGACTTCCAAAAACTTTTTTTTATAGTCTTGATATCAATTATGTAGGAACTGGTTTAGTGACCATTTGTTAAAATACATATTTCCATGTGAGGCATTTTTCTCTTTATTTTATAATTATATATTTTTAAAAACAAATCTTTAAATTCCCAGATGTTTCCTCACTATAATGTTCCAACTTTCACGGATAGGATTCAGGAATAGAGGGATGGAAGGACATGGAAACACATATTCTTTTGATATCTTTGTGTAAACAGCCTCCTACATGGACGGAGAAAGCTGTCGCATACCTGTGAAATTATGCAGCGATTTGAACCCTACTCTAGAACTTGAACGGTGCTGCATATTCTCAGGTGTTCCCACCTGACACCTGAGAATGTGACTTCTGGACCATCTTTGACTTTATCCCGCACAGCCTTGCCCTTGGACAGCAGAGACTACAGAGGAGTTTTCACTGTCTACTTTGTGAAAGGGGCACCTTTGAAGCATTCGGGATCTGCTACCAAGACAGCATCTCAGAGTTATCAGCTGCATGTTGAGGCAGCTGGGGAAATGATACAACTGAGATTTAAATCCATGTTTTTTATCTGGTTTCTAACCAAGGTTCAAGTCAGGGCTGCCTTTGCTTCATTTACTTTTTTCCTAATTTTCAATGCAATAAGACTTAAAGTGAAAAATTCTTTCTCTCTCTTCTCTTCTTCTTCCTTCTTCTTCTTCTTCTTCTTCTTCTTCTTCTTCTTCTTCTTCTTCTTCTTCTTCTTCTTCTTCTTCTTCTTCCTTTTCTTCTTCTTCTCCTTCTTCTTTCTTTTCTTCTTCTTCTCCTTCTTCTTCTTCTTCTTCTTCTTCTTCTTCTTCTTCTTCTTCTTCTTCTTCTTCTTCCTTTTCTTCTTCTTCTCCTTCTTCTTTCTTTTCTTCTTCTTCTCCTTCTCCTTCTTCTTCTTCTTCTTCTTCTTCTTCTTCTTCTTCTTCTTCTTCTTCTTCTTCTTCTTCTTCTTCTTCTTCTTCTTTTCTCTCTCTCTCTCTCTCTCTCTCTCTCTCTCTCTCTCTCTCTCAGACGCAAGGACTCAAATTCAGGACCTCATCCTTGCTACCACTTAGCTAAATCCCCAGCCCTCAAGAATAATTTTTCAAAAGGTAGGTAGTTCTTAAATATACCTGAGGAGCACCTATTTAAAGGAGACAACTTTTTCCAAAATGATTCATTAACGTCACTTAATGAATTTCCAACTTTGCCTGTCAGCTGTGGTTTTAGATGTACCAAATCATATTTGCAAATATTTCTATTGATTCTTTTTTCTTCTAAACTAGATGAAGGGACATTTATGAGAAATGTAGTCACATGCTTTGCCACCTTCACTACATTCAGCTGACAGACCCCTTTGAAATTCCTATTTTACTGCAGTTTAAGCATCTTTGAAATTTTAATCTTTCATTTTGATAGTCATTTCCAAGAAATAATATATTTTCTTTGCATCTTGTAAATCAATACTAAATTATATTTGACTTTTTTTAGTTTAGCAAATTTGGATTGTTTGCTGTGTTAAGAGTTTTATTTGGTTCAAATTAATGTTTATGGAAATTATTGAAGGAGTGAATAAACATCTCCAATCTGCTCAAACACTAGCACCAACCTTTTGGTAAAGCCCTGAGAAAGAGCACAGACTCAGGTATGAGAATTTTTCCTGTATGTCTTCTTCTGTATTCCTTTCTTCAATCTATGCTGATTTGGTCATTCCATGCCCATCTTAGCCAGCTGAACCAAATGTAGTCAGCTTTGCATATTCATGATTTCAATTTATGGATTCAATCCCTAAGGCTTGAAAATATTTGGAGAAAATCGGCATTTTTAATGAACATGCATAGACTCTTTTTACTTGTCTTCCCTAAATAGTATACTATGAGAGCTATTGACATAGTATTTACACTGTATTAAATATTATGAATAGCCTATAGATGGTTTAACATATACAGGAGGATGTGAATAAGTTACATCATCTTACAAAAAAATTGAGCATCCACAGGTTTTGGTGTTCATAAGGACCAGGAACCAATCCCCTTTGCATTCTGAGAGAGACTGTATGCCAGCCTCTGCCCCCATCCCCACATGCTGGGTTTGCAAAAAGAAAATGATTCACATGAAAGTTAAATGCTTCATTCAACTAATGGACACCAGGAAATACTTGAGGACCAGGGAACTCCCAACTGGAAGTAGATGGGAGCTTTATACATTGAAAAAAATTGAGGCTCTGTGTTCTGATAATTTGGTTCATACAGCAGTTTCTTTGTTTAATCTGCAGAATTTATGGTTGGAAGTTATTCATGTTTTGCTTCGCTTGGGTCCATGGTTGTGGTCCTCTCCCAATAATTGTGAGAACTGTGTTTTCTAAAGCAGTTTGTGAAAACGCTGCTGTTTATTGTTAAGTCAAGATTCAGGAGCAGGGGATATAGCAGAAAAGGAGAGAGAAAAAATGGAAAGATCCAAGGCACAGGGGAGATGAGAAACTCAACTGTATCTGTGTTAGTCCTTTTCAAGGGAAAACCAGAATCTCTGGTGAAGCATTTCTTACTATTAGCAGAGAGTGATGTCTGAATCTCAATTGCCAGTTATAGGGGCATGCCAGGATCTGGCTGCCTGTGGTCATCTTGCCATAGCATGAAGAAAGTCTATCTCGGGGTGAAGAAGAGTTTCAGCAAGTTGAGGAGTAAGGTGGAATTGGTCCATCATTGACCTCTGGATCCAACTATATCTGAAGCAAGCGATGCTTCCCCATTATATAAGCATAAATTCACCAGTTTAAGTTAACCAAGTTAAGTTTCTATTTACTGCAATTGAGAGAGTATTGATAAAAAGCAATACTTCATCAAATTTAGTTCCAATATTTTTGAGGGGGTTCCTTTATCTCCATTTTAATGGTAGGAAAATTGGTCATTCAGTTGGTAATTGGCCTGGTTGGGTAGCTAGGAGTGCTCAAGTAAAACCAAAATTTGACTCTACATTTCATATAAGGATTTTGACTACTTTTTGTATTTATTTTTAAATTTAATTTTTAAGTTCTTTCAAGGTTTAATAGAAGGCAAAAAAAAATCTAAAATTAGCAAAATGATTGAAATTTCTTCATTGGTATAAGGATATAAGACCATGGAAAGAATACACTTGATTTAGTGGTAAACCAGATAGCCATCCTGAACCAGAGAGAGAAATAGATTAGAGCTGACTCGTATCCCACCCCTAGCCAGCCCAAAGGTCAGCCAATCAAAGTGTAGCTCAACAGAGTCCAAAATTGCACCAAAAAAGGGAGACCTCAGGGTCACCAATTCTGGCAGGTGATGATACAGCAAAGAGACAGGGGACTATAAAGGGCCATTTGCAAACTCCTGCTGAGAGCTGGAGACATTAAATGGATTCACAGGGTTTTATATTTAGAGAAATGAGAACAAGGCAGATACACAGGGAGTAAATGACAAGCCCAGAAATGGAGGCCCAATTCAGGAAGAAGTCAGAAGATCAGCAAGTTCCTTTGTTTATGTTACCTTCTGCCAGTTTTCTAGTCTCAGTTTCTCCCAGGGAAGTGATAAACATGGGTTCTGTACCTTCAGATGTCACAGCAGAGATTCAAGGCAGGAGATGCAATGAACTAACTCTTACGTGTTTTGCACTTGGATGTCTGTGGGCCATTTCCCAGAGCTCAGTCTGGGAATCTGCATAAAACACAGGAGCTCAATGGATTCAAAATTACAACTACACAGGAGTAAGTCTTAGTGTTTTGCACAAAGGATGATTAGAGAAAAAAATAATGTGTCACGTACTCCAATGTAGCTAGAAGAGAGGATTTTTAATATTCTCAACACAAAAAAAGACAAAGGTTTCAGATAACGGATATGCTAATCATCCTGACCTGATCATTATCGACTGCATACAAGTATTGAAATATTGCACTGCACTGCAATGAAATGTACATTTACCAGTAAAAAAGTAAACCACAATGGAAGTGACTTTAGCCTGTTCACACTCTGCTTTAGACACCAGTGCTCAGACTTATGGGCACTTGTTTTAATGTTTCTGTAAGAAACCAGAGATTTTCCCACCCCACAAGAACCACAGTGCCTTCCCCTAACTCCACCAAGATCCACACCCACTGATTATGGCACCATCTGTCACCCTGCTGCGACTCACTTCCCACGAGCAGTAAGATGCCTCAGTGTTGGGGTCCTAGTCCTGTGCTACCTCGAAATCCTTCAAGATGCATCCAGGGCAGTGTGCTAAGAGCCAGGCATTGCTGGGCGTTGCTTATACCTCCACTGGAATGGAGGACAGAACAAAAGAGACACTGCCCTGAGCTCTGGGTGCCTTGATATAATAAAATTTACTAAGCTCAACTTTATCTTGTTTTAACCCATATAGGGTTGTGTCCTGACAATTTTCAGGGCCAAAAAGAAATGTTTCAGACAATTTGCTAAACGCTTTGAAAATATCACTGGGATTAATATTCACAAAATCACCTGTAACATGGAGGTTTTCTCTCTCTTTTTCATATGAGGAAAACATGGATCAAAGAGGCAGGGTCATTCTGCTCAAATTCTCAGTACATAAAATGCACAGATGTAGTGACGATGTAACCCATCCTGGTAACCATTACCTACTGCCTTCCCACCTGTTTCCTGCATTTCATGGTCATAAAAATGTCCTACAGTCCACACTCTACAAACTCATGGTGTTAAGCAAAGCCAAACTAAAGCAAAATCTCAGAAATGTGGTTAGAGCGATTGTCATTCTGAAAGAGGCATCATAACTCCAATATCAGTTACTCAGATGGCCTTTGAACATTCCCTCCTACTCTCTGGGTGATGAACACACTGGCCTAAGATGCCCAGAAGCTAGAAATAAGTCAGGTCTGTGGGACTTCTAGGCTAGTGTATGGTCTTCCTCGCTTTAGTGTTCTCAAGATTTGGGGACCCATAGACTATTATTTTATTATTCTTCATTTTATGAAAATTTTCATTTATTTGCTTATTAATTCAATCAATAATCTTTGGACTACCACTCTGTGCCAAACCCCCATTTGAAAGGCCAAGACATCTTTCTCATGACCCCTATCACCAAGAGCTAGTATCGTGATGAGGAGGAAAGCCAGGTTTAAGAGATGCAGTCAGCGTGGTTCTCCCATGGGTATCAAAATCCATGAATGCTCAAGTCTCTCACATAAAATGGCATAGTATTTGTGAATAACCTATAAATACCTTCTCTATACTTTAAACAATCTCAAGATTACTTGTAATACCTAACGTCATGTAAATACTATATAAATAGTTGTTGTAGTGTTTAGAGAATAATGATGAGGAGAAAATCTGCTTAGTTTATATTTCAGATTCATTGACATAATATTTATAGGTTTGTGCTTGTGGAAATGGGGTTTATACCCAGGGTGCCATGCATGCTAGGCATGGACTTTACCACTAAATACACAACCATCTCAATTAAAACATTTTTAGGACATTTGACCTGTGGTTCCCGAATCTGAGGTTACAGAGCCTGTAGGGTGTGGACTATAATTATAATGAACATTATTCTTTTTTGATGTACACATACAGTATGGAATGACTAAAGCTAACATTGTACATTAATTCACACAGTTATCACCTTTTTGCTGTGAGAAGACAGAATCTACTTTTAGCAATTTTAGTATATAACTTGTTATTCTTGGTGTGCAGTCTCTTGAACTTATTCCTCTTAACTAAATAAAAAGTTTTAGCCTTTGACTGACATATCCCCAATCCTCCTCTTCCATAGCTCCCAGGCCACAGTAAGCACATTCCACTCTCTGTTTCTACTAGTTTTGCTTTTACAAATTCCATGTATAACTGATATTGTGAAAAACTTGTCTTTCTGTATTTGACTTATTTTATATAATGTACTCCAGATTCATCCTTGTTGCTTCAGATAACAGGAATTCCTCCTTTTCTGTGACTATATAGTATTCTACTGTGCATACATATACCGCATATTCACAGCCATTCACCCAATAATAAATACTTAATTAGGTTTTATATTTGGCTACTAATAGTGCTGCAGTAAATATGAGAGTACAAATATACTGACATACTGTTTTTGTAAACTTTGAACACACAAATACTTCTCACTTTACAGTAGAGTCACATCTAATAAATCATTTTAAGTCAAAAATAATTTAAGTCAAAAATTCCTATAATATTCCTAAACTACTAAGCACCAAACGTTAGCCCAACCTACCTTAATGTGCTTAGAATGCATATACTAGCTAATGTTTAGCAAAATCATCTAACACAAAGCCTATTTTATAACAAATGTTGGATATCATGTAATTTACTGAATACTATAGTGAAAGTGAAAAAGAAAATATAAATGCAGTTGTGCATGATGGTGAAATAGAAAAATCATTAAGTAAATCTACCATATATGAGGAATACCTGTATAACAAGTCATAGGATTACTGATCCTATGGCAATTCTATTACTATTTGAGGAAGTGCCCTATTGTTTTCTATAAAGACTCTAATGCTAATTTTTAAAAATCTAATCCTGTTTTCTTTAGTTTGTATGCGTGAGTTTTAAGGTATAAGATAAATCAGCACAGTGGTACAAGCGATACATAAATTAAAAATATATAATGTAGGCAGTGGTTTTGTTGTTGTTCTGTTTTTGTTTGCCTAATAGTGTTGCTGACATAAAATATTCCACCAGCACTGGAAAAATGCTAACAGACTCCAGAAGGCTGATCATGGCTCCACACCTGTGTATATTTCCTTATTAATGCTACAAAAAAAAAAAACCAGTATCAAACCAAATGAAAAACTTTTTGCACAGAGGAATTAGAAGACAACTGTTCATTGATCTTAATGCCAGCAGCCTGGGGGACAGTTAACAGTGTGCAAATCCCCAGCAATGACTGAGAGTGAATCCAAAACATATACACATTCAGAGGCAGGAAGTACAAAGCAGGTGGCAGGTTACTATATGATTGGTTACACATAGTGCTGGTCACGTCATTCTAAGTAATTTACTTAACAGGAATTGTTTATAATGGGAACATCCTGGAGATGGGGAGGGGGGCACAAGCAGAATTAAAAAGTACCCATGACTGGGTAACTTTGTTCCAACCAAAGTCTTTGAAGCCAGAATTAAGGGAAACGTATGATAAGAACAGTCAGATTGGCCCAGTGCATTATCAGAAGGAAAGAAGCTGGATCCAGATGGTCAAGGGCGACTGAATTCAGCAGGGTGGTTTTCTGTTTTTTCCTCCTGCACCGGGGATTGAACTCAAAACCGCGTGCTTGCAAGGCAGGCACTTATGCCGCTGAGCTAAATCTCCAGACCCCAAGCAGGGTGTTTATGTGACAGACAGACAGAAGCTGTTCTTTGATTTTAACTTGCTATAATATGTCTATAAGTTTGTTATTCTATGACTGTGCCTTTATTAATCATACAATTGTACCTCAACATTAACACAGGTATATTAAATGCCTCAGGGTTATCTGCAAGCATCATGATGAAGTGTTCAATCTCTGCAGCCCGGAAACACAGACGATTCAAAATAGTCACAACTCGGGCTCTTGCTGTCTGAGTGACTGTTTCCCAGCTTTCTGAGTCTTAGCTCTGGGAATTCTATCAATAAAAACCTAAGCACCCTTAGATTAGCATCCCTGACCTAAGAATCTGAAGTCCAAAATGCTCTGAAATCTGACATTTGTGAATACTAACATGAGGTCAAAAGAGGCAAACTCCACACCTGATCTCACATGGCTGTTTGGAATCAAAATGCAGATGCATTAAATATATTGCACAAATTTCCTTCAGTTAGTGTTTAAGGTACACATGAAACCTGAATGAATTTCATATTTAGATTTGAATCCTATCACTAAAGTTTCTCTTGATGTGTATGCAAATATTAAAAATTTCAAAAAATCCAAAATCTACAACGTTTCTTATCCCAAACATTTATAATAGGAGACAATCAACCTGTACTATGATCTCCAATAGGGTGCCAGATTATGACCACCACAGTCTCCCCAGAGCTAACATAGCACTCCGTACTAGCAGCTATGTACATTCATACTGGCACAGTCTCAGTTACAGGTGAATGCAGGAGATTTTCCTCCAGTGAATACTAAAGACTTAATCGGCAAATGGATGAGAGTCACACTGAAAGTGAATCCCTCTGTTGAAGTCCAGAGATACACATGGTGCCAGAAAACCATTTCAGCCAGCCTCTGGTGTTAATTTCAAGCTTCTCAAAACCAAAAGTTCTGCATTAGTACCAAGAGAAGAAATGATACTATTTTTAGAAATATTTTAGCTATATTAATGCACTGTATTTTTCTTAAAATCCACCAGCTGATCACCACTCACCACCAAAAGAATGGCCATTGGTTCTGCAGCATGGGAAAGCAGAGTTGGGAAATAGTTCTCTCTAAATGAAAATTCCTAAGATAAAAGGTCCCTGGTTTCATAATGGTGTCAGGTGTGCCTGCTGCAAACTGCTGTGTGGAAGTGATTTCATTCCTTTTCCATTTCAATTTGCAAAATCATTCTGGGATGAAGAATAGTGAGGCAGCCCACGAACCAGCTTAACCTCATGACCTCTTAGGCTCTGGTGTAATGCAGAACGCCAGAAGCAGAACCCTTGGAGACATCAGGCAAGTGGCACAAGGGTCACTCAGCCAGTTACTCTCTTCCTATTATTTAGAGTGTGTGGTTGTGCTACTGCAGACTTCAGAGCATGGGTTTCCAGGTGAACACAGGAAGACCTTTCACATCCACAAATAAATCACCTAATTCCGGAGCAGGAAGTGCTTCAAAAACTTATCCTTGCCTCATCCTTCTTACATGTGTGCATAACTCATTAAGACGCATGCATCCCCATTGCAATGTTCTGTTGTTCCCAAATAAATATCATTCTTGCAAGAATCTATCTTCCTATCTGATTGTCAATTAGGTTGACATAGGCTCATAGTGAATGCACAATATACAGTTGCTTCATGTAGAAAAAACTCAGTCTAAGAGACCCAAAACCAAGTAGGTCTGTGGATTCTGACAGTGACAAAGGGAATGTCAAGACCAGTGGACGCTCTGGGGCTGAAAACCCACTGGATGTTGGAGTCTCATGAAAGTGCACAGAGGACACTGGTCGTGGCCTTATTGTGGAGTCTTATAGCACCTGTGAAGAAGCCCCACATTTGTGTGGGGCATAAACACAAGTGAAAGTTCCAAGGGAAACACATACTTGAATTGTTGGAAACTGCCAAAAAATTCCTTCTGTGCTCATCTCTCCAAATCAAGATGCACTTAGCAAGTGACAGCTCTGGGTCTCATAAATTCTCTCACTCAGAAGTTAAAGTTGTGGGAAGCGTTTTAAGAGGAGGCTAAAACTCAAACAATCATAATTCCTTTTTGCCTTGATGTGCCTCAAGATGACATCTTTTGTGCTGGAGAGCTAACTTCCCTCTGCTGGTTTCCATGTTTCAAATGAGGCAGTACACACGTACCTCCCTGTCCTCACTGTTGCTCTGACCTGAGCTGTCGATTTGCAAAGGTGCAAAGAAGTGTGAAACTAGGGCTCATTTGGAGATTTTTCTCTTCTATTTTTTGGAGTCATCAATACTTTTCTAAATATTGTATGATAAATATTGTATGCATCGATCACGTGCATAATGTTTTTGAAATACACAGGCATCATGGGAATGGCTCAATTGATCTACTCAGGAAGCACATTTTCTCACATACTTAATTTTTGGTGGTGAGAAGACTTAAAATCTACCTTCTTAGCAGTTTGCAAGCATGCAATACCATTCCTATTAATAATACTCACTGTGGTGTACAAGAAATTCTTTAAATTCATTCCTTCTTATTGAAAATCTGTGCCTTTAACTAGTATCACCCCACTCCTTATCACAAGATCTGAGTCTTTGGTTACCACCCTTCCACTCTCTTTCCATGAGTTTCTGTAAGTTCAACTTTCAGATTCCACATATAAGTGAAATAATGAGTAGTACATGTTTATCTGTCCTTGGCTTATTTCATGTACCTTAGTATGCTCTAAGTTCATCCAGAAGATCAAATGACAGGGCCTCCTTCTTTGTTAAAGAGTGAATACTAGACCATTGCGTACATGTCTTTACCCATTCACCCAGGGATAAACACTTGGGTTGACTCTGTATCTGATACATTGCAAATAGTGTTGCAATGAACATGGGAGTGTGGGTATCGCTTTGACATACTGACTTCCCATCCTTTGAACATATTCTTTTCATTTGAAGGGAAGAAACTTCTAAATGCCTCAGGTCCTAAACTCAGATCAGGTTTAAAGGTTGTGTCTTTTTGTTAAAGAACCTCTTAAATTGGGCATGGTGGTACAAGTCTGTAATTTCAGAACTTTGTGAGACTGAGGCAGGAAGATTGTAAGTTTGAGTACAATCTAGGCATCTTAGAGAGATCCTATCTCAAAAACAATTTTAAAAACCTCAATGCAAAGGTCCTGGACTCAGTCCCCGGTATGGCAAAAAACAAAATAAAACAAACAAACAAAAGAAAACATACTTTCAAGGGTATAACAATTACAGTTATATAGGAGAGCCGAAGATCAAGGGATCTATTGAATTGCAAGGTAACTCTATTTAATGAAAGAAGCACTACACTCCTGAAAATAAAGTGAATGTTCTCACCACAGAAATAATAACTATGCAATGCAGTGTCTTTGCTAATTAGCTAGATTTAATTACTCCACAATATATACATACTTCGAGACATTATGGTGTATTCGACAAAAATACATTGTTAATTGTCAATTAAAATACAAAGAACTGCTCCACATTTTACCCTGCCTTGGGATGTCACGGGTACAAGTAGATGAAATGTTTGGAACCTACCCTGGGGGCCTAGGGAGTGGAGTAGAGACAGCATTTGCATACCAGAGACAGGAAACCTTTATTCCTAAGGTCTCCAGGATGCCACAAAACTCACTTCCCTTTACCATAAGGAGCAAATGTGCTCCCCAATTTCTGGCCAGCTCGGTCATTGTGAGACAAGTACTGTGTCCAGCCCCTGCTCCAGTTTTCCCAGCTGGCCTGCCTGGCTTTGCTCCTCCCCTATGCCAATGCCACATGGACTCCACAGTGGCCCTTGTCCAGTGCTGCAGTGGGGTCCAGCTCTGAAGTGGGCTTCATACTCTTGCCTTGTGAATTCTCTGCCTTCTGCTGGGTAGTTCATCCCCCTAGGGCATGTTTCCGTAGGGTGACTTCTCTCTATGATCTTATTCATTTCTCTGTACACAGCATTTGCTGCCATCAAAACCCCCATAAACTCATAATCTAATAAGTGTCCTTATTCCTTCTTTACTTTAAAACACCAGCTGGACCCTTTCTGGCTACTAACTAATATGAACTGTGGACTTCAGAATGCTTCCCTTTTCTCTTTGTCTGCCAGGGAACTCAGATCTGTATGGTATGCTTTGTTCATCCTACCTTTCTAGATGGAGTCTTTTGTTTAGCCTTAACCTAAACTTTTGTTTTCATCTTTCTATTTCATTTCCTTTAAACTGGAAGAACCCAAAGGAAAAAAAAAAAAGAAACGAGGAAAAACTCCTTCGGTTTGGCCAAGGGCTTTAACATTCTATTTCTTATCCCATGTAACTTCTCCAAGGAAAAGGGAAAAGAAAATTCTTGTTGGGCTTAATATTTACAGACATGGGCCACAGCCTGCCTCAGCCTCTCATTTGGGCCTCACTTTCTCAAATTCTTCATGCCAGTGGCCAGTTTCAGCTCTGCTAGGTTACCCACAGCTGAGCCACACCTGACAATTAAGGGTACTGACCGCCGGGCTCAGCTAGCTGCTGGCTGCCGGTGTAAAGACTTCTGACCCAGAGGATTAGGCTAAGGTTCTGAGTGTCACAGGCTTGCAGAGGGCTCTGAGCTTATGAACTGTCACTCTGAACCCCTCTCTGGTCACGACTTGCTCTTGTGCATGAAGCCTTAACAAAATAAGGACAGAGATTTTTTTCCTCCTCTAGAACATCCTGTAGTTCATCCTATTCTAGTTTATTTAATCTGTGAGAGAGAAGCCTCCTTATTCTCCATTTCACAGATGAGAATACTATGGCACACATTTTTATCTGCCCCAGGACATGAGCTCCAAGACCATCGGACCCTGTCAGTTCGTGGTGACACTCTTAGCATTGGCTGCCTAAAATTCAACTTCACTGTGTAGTTTCTGACTCATCAATTAACTGACAAGTAAGAAAAAACTCTCATCTCCCAAAGTAAATCAGAACACCTGCCTAAGAGAGTGAATTAGGGTCTGGAGCAAGGAAGACTCTGACAGTCAGGGCCCTGCCTGCAGGCAGTAGGTTCTCAGATGGCACAGGCTCTGGTCAGACAGGTGCCAAGACTGGAGGAAGCTGGACCACACAGCAACGTGGCTGATGCCCAGTCTCTCTTTACCATAGCTTTGATCTTGTGCTATTGTAATTTTCTTTTTCGATCTCTCTGTTTTCTTAGGAAGACTATGACTATTTGTAGGGATTGCCATAAAAAAGAAAGGCAGTAAGGAAAAAGAAGGAAAAAACAAAGGGAGGGCAGGAAAGGAGCAATGAAAGAAGGAGGGAGAAAGAAGGTACAGAGAGCTAGAGGGAAGAGACAGAGGTGAAAGGGGGAGAGAAAAGGAAGAAAGCGGAAAAAGGAGGGAGGGCAGGAAGAAAGGAAGGAAGCAAGAGGGGGAAAGGAGGAGAGAAAGAACTGAACCAGTTCCAAGGTAGCATGCAGATTTAGTTCCAACATTTGGTTTTGAAAAGAATCATGATTCACTGATGAAAAGAAAGAACAGAAACTTGGGAGCAAATGAGCCTGAGAAAGCTTCCAGATTGGAAACCTCAGACAGCGAAGGCCAGGCTGGATGAGACAGGTTTGCAAGGACCAGCTAGTGGGTTACCCCCTGCATTCTCTAGCCCCGGGACCCACAGCCCCTCACATGCTCCGAGACTGTCTCTCTTTGGCTGAGAAGTATACCATTTTCCACATGGCTGCTGCTTTGCGTTCCTGTATGTGGGGCTGGTTTTCTCCAGCAAGAAACACTGGCAGCCATTGAAATCGTAAAACAAAGCTCCTGCAGAGCAGAATTGTACTCCTTTCTTTTAATTTTTTGGAGACAGCTTCCCCCTGTGCAGTTCTGTGTGGTGCCTGCATACATTACTCTGCAAGGCCACCCTGTGTTCCTTTGCGAGCTCGCCTCACTGCCTCTGCTTGGGCTTCAGACCTGCCAGTTAAGCTTTAGGCATCGTGAAAACGTATTGTCTGGAATGAAACAAGCAATTATGCTTTCAAGTTTTGTGGCATAATATCTCAGAAACCAGCAATTACAGAATCAGAGTGGCATCAAATGGGGTAGAAGGGAGTTAGCAGGGATTATTCTTTAAATAGCAGTTACATGAACTCATAATAAATAGGTATTAAGTGTTAAATGTATGATAAGTAATTCTTGACAATGCAATTAACCAAACAGAAGAAGGAAAAGTGGCAAAGTGGCATTGTCAACCTCTTTTATGCAGAGTGTGCTCGGTGAGATGGAGATGTGGAGTGAATCTGTCTTTGTTCCAGCCTGCAGTAGAAGCAAGAATATAGAGAGATATAGGCACTGAATTCCCCAAAACATGTCAAATTTTCCAACGGGCAAAGCTCTTTTCCACTGGGGTTCAATGTGGCTGACCAGAAGATTCCATGACGAGATCTGTTTGATATATAGCCAGTTAATCAAGCATATATTTAGGAAATTCTTCCTGTGAAATAATTTGCAGGAAGGTATCTAGCATAGTTTTGGCTCCTATGTGTAGTAGCTGTTCATGAAAGGTTTACTAAACTAATCAGGCACATAAGAGCAGGGTTGCTAAGTAAAACGGCACAGATTGTGACCAATTCATATAAACTGCAGTATAAATACAACCCCCCACCCCGCTTAGAGTTTTAGGAAGGACTACGACCCTGATCAGAAGAAAAAACGACGGGCTTTTTCCTTTTTTTTTTTTTTCTTTTTTGAATTTTATTTAAAGAGAAAAAAAAAGCAAAACAGTAAAAAGGGTAGAAACAATACAGAATTTTTTTTAAAAAACAGTAACAAATCACTAGTTGATAAATTACATATAGTCTTCTTAGACATAGTTGCTCAAGTTACAAAATTAAAGCATACAAAGTGGAGAACAGTAAAAGGTACAATAGTATATCTAGTTTTCTTCACAATAGTTGTTCTTTCAATCAGGTACAGCAAAATCGAAAGAAATACCAAACTTATAAATACAGAATATTGAATAGAGCAATACCATTAATCAGAACAGAGCAAAACAGTGATAAACATATTTGCCTTCAGAGAGATGACAGAAGGAAATCCCCCTTATTTGCTATATTGCATATAGTCAAACTCACAGGAGATGCTCAGATCTCCGGCTCTCACTTGCTAGTGGGGGAGGGGGGATATATGGAGCCTGTGTGCCAGTAGGCTCACAGCCACTTACCAGAGGGGCGAGCTGGCTGCTTGTTTTCCCAGCGCCCAAGTTCCAACATGGCGCGGAGCTCAGGAAATGCTGATGGTTTTCGCCCTGGAGCAGCCGCAGCTTGGCAGTCACAGTTCCCGTTTTTTTCCACTTTAATTGATATGAAATAGCTTTACATGTTTAAGGGTAACAATGGGATAATTCAGCATATATGTATATTATGTAATGACCAGAGAATCAGTTATTTTCATTTCTTTATGTTTAGGAGTTACTCCAGCTCCTCGCAGAATTAATATATGTAAGCCAGAAAGGAGAATGAAATTTTAACCTAGTCAACTCACCAATATTATTTAACTAGTAAAAGTAAGGGTCTATAACCAGCCTACTTGAATTCAAATCCAATTGTCCTGAGCAGCAAAGTGTCTTTGGAAAAAATGACTTAACCTGTCTATATCTCTGGTTTACAAAATACAGATAAATAATAATATAAGATATTAATAATAATAATAATGTCTAAGGTAAATAACAATATCTAATGTATCAAGATATATAAGGGTTGAATAATATGGTATGCAAATGAGCTCATGAATATGTATAACATCTCTTCCCTTTCCTCCTTGGAATTCATCTAGACTATCCCTGGCACTTAGATGTGATCACATGCCTGAGTTGAGGGAAGCATGACACAAAGGAAGGAGTAGAGAAGTCCAAAGTCCTAGGGAATGGAGCATGGAAAGAGGGAAGAAGATTATATCCCTGAGAAGAGAGAGGAACACTCTGCAAACTAGGCACAGTGGGCAGCAAATAAATATCTATTGTATCAGACTTCAGGGCCTGTGCCCTGATGAGATAGAGCCATGACCACTCTCCTAACTAACACAGGCATTTAGAGGATCAAGAGAGGAACCAGGAAGTGGTTCACATCCTGTTACAGCCCCCTGAGGAGGATATAGGTCACCCTGTGGACCAGCACTTGGACTGTGTTCCTCAGGAAGGCCAGTGAGATGGTGTAGGTGGGCTGCCTTAGGGTTGGCTTGTATGAGCAATATCAACGAGCTTTGGAATTTTGAGGCTGTTCCTTTTCTAGCACCTGGCTCTGGAGCGACTGGGACAGGGATGTATTGTCCCCATGTGGGAAAGCTCAATACAAGAGGAAGTCAGGGTGTGGACATAATCAGCTGTTTAAGAATGTGCTATGGTTTGGATATGGTTTGAGAGTATCCCCAAAGGATTCATGTGTTGAAGTTTATCTCCATCATGTAAATTTATTCTAACTATGGTGTTAAGAGGTGGAGCCTTTGAGAGATGATTAGAATTAGATAAGGTCATCAGAATAGAACTCCATGATTGAAGCTAGAGGGGACACATGCACATGTACACACACACACACACACACACACACACACGGGTGCTCCTTTGTCCCTTGTCTCTTGCCACCTTGAGATTCTGCAGGCAAGATCATCACTAGATACTGGCCTTGCCCCTCAAGAGCCATGAAACGACATAAATCTCTTCTTTATCACTTACCCAGTCTGGAGTTATGCAATTGTCAAAACTGGAAAAAAGACAGGAGGTTTAAAGTTATGGAGCCATGTCCAACCTGATAAGTTCTATGTGATTCAGCCCCATTCCTATGCTTCACATACTCACAAAGCTTGCAGAGACGACATGGCGCTGTTGTGCTAGCTGAGACAAGAGGCCAGCTACACAGAAAGGAGACCAGCACTGCTGAGGAAAGCTCTCCAGAAGGTAGCTGCTAGAAATCACTTAGCCGTCTGGAGCTCTGCTATCAGACACCTACATAGATGAGCACATAGGAAGTCCTTGGAACTTGGGACGCCCTGTTCTATGAAACTTCAGACTCCATATGAACAAGTCCTAGCAAGTAGCACAAGTATGAGACCTACTTGATGTTGTTGCCCAGAAAACACCTAGAAGCAAAGCTTTCAGCTCTGCAAAGTGTCACTTAGCCCAGGCAAATCAAAGAAGAATTATCTGGCTGACCTCAGCCAAAATCACCTCTTGACGTCCATCAACCCTAATTTGTTATATCATAAATTTTACTCAGTCATATCCAAGTTACTTCACTGAAAAATTTGCCATAAGTCAGACTGCAAAAATCTTACATGTATCCTGATATGATGTTCAGCCGTATGAGACACTACAATGCCTGCTGAGGTGGCATCTGTTCTTATTTGGGTGAAGAGAAACTCTGTCTTATCAATAGGTGGTGATGGTCCTATTTCCAGCTTTCATCGTCTCCCCCTTTCTAGCTGCCACACCCTTTGTTATTACTCTCCATCCTTACCACCTTCCTTGTTCTTCCATGATCCTTCCTTGTTTATCAATAAATCGTAAACATTTATTCTTCCAAAGATTTTGTACTTGTTGTTTGTATCACCCAGGACCCACTATTTTCTTTCTTTCTTTTTGATTTTTCAATATCTTCAATATATTCTTTGTTTTGTCTTTATTTTTTATTTTACCATAAAGAGAGAAAAAAAGCAATGATACAGAATTTCAAAACAGGGTACTAGGAAATTGACAATGGTTAATATATTGCATACTGTTGTCTTCAAAGTAGGTGTTCAGATTACAAGATACAGGCAAGCAAAACTGATTAACCAATATAAGCATAGACCAACGTCTTCAATGAACTGAAGGAAATTAGTAGTATAATTGTTAGGTATCATATACGATGTATATATGTATTCATTTATTTTCTTTTATGTCATTCTTTTCTCCTTTCCCCATCCTAATTGTTCTTTCCTTTTTGAGCAGTTTCTTCTTCTTTCTCAGCATCAGTTGCGGATTTTGTGTCTTATTTATTCTTTTAGTTTTTTACACTAGGGAGACAATATGATGTTTACACAAATGAGTTTGACTTATTTCACTTATGAAATAGTCTCTAGTTGTGTCCATTTATCTATAAAAGCTTTGAGTTTATCCTTCTCTATAGCTGAGCAGTACTCCATCATATAAAAATACTATGTCTTTTTTATCCATTTTTTTGGCATTTGGGGTTTTTCCAAGATTTAACTATTGCAAATTCTGCTTCTATAAACAATATATGTGTGTACATATATTGCTGCATATGATGTTTTTGATTACTCTGGGAAAATACCAAGAAGAGGAATTTCTAGGTCAAATGGGACCTCTAATCCAAGTTTTTAAAGGAATATCCACACTGATTTCCAGTATTTGCACCAGTGTACACTCCCCTTAACAGTGGAGAAGTGTTTCTTTTTCTGCACTGCCCTGTCAGCATTTGTTATTGGTTGATTTCTTGATGATAGTCATTCTTTCTGGGGTGAGATGAAATTTCAGGGTTATTTTAATTTGCATTTCTTGAATGACCAATGATGTTGAATTTTTTTTCATGTATTTATTTTCCATTTGTATTTCCTCATCTGAGAACTGCATATTCATCTCAGATGCCCATTTCTGGACTGTATCTTTGAATTTGGGGGATTTTTTTAGTTCTTTATGTATTCTAGATAGAAATCTTTTATCCAACAGACAGCTGGCTAGAATTTTTCCCACTCTGACTCACTATTCTTGATATTTCTTTTTTGTCTTCTCTCCTTCAGTCAGTTCTGTGCTCAAATGCCAGCTCTTCAAGAGTCCTTCCTAAACACCCTGACACACTCAAAGTCTCAATATCCTTTGTACTTTTATTTGTAAATAGATTTGTTTTTACTTTATTTCATGGTAGTTATATCTACTGAAATTTTTACAGGTGATACAGATTTGTAAGCCTACTTAGCCAGTTTGCTTTCTGTACAACCGTAAACTCAGGTCTAAGGTGACAGGTGCTCAATAAATACAAATGAGTGTGTTAGTAAGCTTTTTGTCACTATAAAAAAATCCCTGAGATAGCTGACTTACAGAGACAGAATGTTTATTTTGGTTTACGGTTTTAGAGGTTTGTTTTAATCAGTTTGTTGTCATTCAGACACAAACTATGACACTTGTTACTTAAGGGAAGAGAGGGTGACTTTGGCTCATGTTCTAGTCCACAGTCAGCTGGCTCCCAGCCAGAACAGCATAATAGAGGAGCATGGCAGAGGAGAGCTGCTCATAGCATGGTGGCAGGGAAGTAAAGAGAGAAAAATCTATGAAAGAGCCACTAAAGGAGATATACCCTTCTTGATTCACTTCTGTGACCCACTTCTTCTGACCAGAACCTAACCTCCTTACAATAAGTAAGCTACAGTGGCCCCACAATCCATTCCCCTTCCTAAAGCCACACCTGTGAGTGCATGAGGCTCTTGGGGGATGTTTAAACATAAACTATAGCAAGGTTAAGTTCCTCATGAAGCAGATTCATTTATTTCAGGCTTCTTATGGGAATTCTAGAGACTTTTGAAGGCCTGCCTTCAATGACCTAAAGAATACCCACTATACTGCACCTCCAAAGAGTTCAACTGCTTCCCAAAGTGCTGGACTAAGGACCAAACCTTTCATACTTGCACCTTGGAGAGACACTCAAGACACAAATCGTAACATTAAGTGTACCTTAATAAATGAATGTTAGATGCTATTTTTGTTTTGGTAGTGATGATGCTGTTCTTGTTCTCATTCTACTCTTTGCTATGCTTTTACTTTCTGGAGCCAAACTCTAACTGTTGTCTTATTTCCATAACCCTTTTGAAATATCTCTGAGATTCTCTTTTAAGAGCAAGTAACTAGCTTACACCCTCAGCCTCTTCACTAACTCTCTGCTCCATCTTCTTCTCTAGTAGAGATTTGGCTCTTTCCTGAAGCCACCACGACTTTCTCTGCAGCCTTGTGAACAGAGGCTGCTCATTCTCACCATGCTTATTTCACATGTGAAGGCCTGGACTGGGTATTGTCTCACTTTTTCCTTTTGATGTCACTATTCAGTCTACATGAAGCTCCTGCTCCTCTGACTTCACATAGCTGTGTTTCTTACTCCCTTATCCTTCCTCACTATTGATCCTACTTATCCGTACCTTCCCAGCAAAAGACTCTTTGTCATCTCTGATATTCTCTTTGTCCATGACATTTACCTTCTCTCCCTTTCATCCACTCACCAGCAAGGTGACTTGCTGGAATGACAGGATCAAGGACTCTTCCAGTGGAAAAGGTTAAAGGCAATTATGTTACTTTCTGAATACTTCTTCTTATTTTTTTAGGACTCTCAATTTTTCTATAAAATTTCTTCTTCAAAATAAAGAGATCTTAGGTCAAGTCCCTCAATTTCTTGATTTATTTTCCTAGCTTGATGTTTACCCTCATCCTCTTGGACCTTCACATTCCTCACTTTTTCCACTTTCTTTCCCTGACTCTACTCATGGACCCTACTCTGCTTCCATCGCACTGGCCAACCAAGTTGCAGCCTTTTGTCCACACTGCCATCTACCCTCTCCATGTTCATGACCTAGCTACTAAGACCTGGATGAGAAAGTCTCACCACCTTACAGGTAGGAGCCATAAAAAGCCAAGATCTTCAGCCTGAACTCGGGCCTCCTGATTTCAGAAATGACTTCCATTTTCGTGAGTGTGTTCTTTCTCACTCTCTAGGACAGCTATTTCAAATTTCTCCACAATTCTCAAATCTCCTACTGATGAGGTCCCACTCTTTCTAGGCAAATAACCTCATCTCCTACTGCACAGGGAGAATAGAGATGAAGACTTTAAATAGAAACTCCTGCAAGTTCCTGATACCAAATCTAAATCTGCAAAGTTAGTGGCATCTATATCTACCCTTCTTTTCTGGGATGATATTGAAAAGGTTGCCTTCTCCCTCCCCACGCTCGGGACTTCCTTGTCTCCTGATTTTTTAGAACTGTACCTAATGATTCTCTCTTGTACTCCTGATTCTCCCTTCCTTATTGATTTTTTAGTATTTGGATTAAACCTTGAAAGTCTCTCTGATCAATAACCAAATTATCTCTCAACTGTCCACACTCTGCCAGGCGTTGCTAAGCCACCTTGCAAAATGTGGTTACTGAATGCCAGCCCTCATATTCTGTAGCCTCACCTTCTTCAACCCACTGCAGCTGGCATCTGCACCCACATCCCTGAACAGGCTGATCCTATTGGAGGCAAAAACAAGCTTTCTAGCAACCAGTAAAGCCCTTTGCAGTTCTGTTCCTGACCTTTCTACCGTGAACCCTGATAACTTGGCCTCCTTCCCTTCTTGCCTTCTGTGGCCAGACACATTCCTGCTGTTCCTCTGGAAGCTCCGTCTCATTCTTCTTCAGTAGGGCTCATTTTATCTCTTATTAAGCACTGAAGCTTTTGACGGTTCTAATGGGCTACAGTTCATTGTGGATTTAACTTTTCTCTCTGCTTCATTCTGCATATTCCAATGACTATGCTCTAATGCTCCATTCTAATGACTATGTTCTATGCTGATGACTCTGATATTTCTTTCTTAGTTCTCTCCTGAGTTTCATATTTCCTTGTCAAAAGTCTCTTTGACATCTCTATTCAGATGTCTCACAAGAAAATGAAGTCATTTTACATCTGTGAGTTTATAGGAAATCCTTTCTCAACCAAGATATTTAAGCAGGATAGAATTTCCTTTAGTCACCTCCTGTCCTTCATCATCTTATCCATCCTCCTTTCCATCTAATCAACCCACTACATACTTTGTAAGTCTTCCCACTTGCTCTTCAAACCAGTGCTGATTCCCTATGTGATTAAATTTCTCTCATAGATTCCTGAATTTTCTCAAATCACCGCTATAGCCTGAAGAATTCTTTGTTTTGTTTTTTCCTAAAGTGTAAATCTGGCCACATCAGTTTCCCTTATGATACCCTGTCAAAGTTTACTGTTGCTATCAGGAGAAAGTCCAGATCCTTACCACGGCTCATACATTTGCATCACTGGGCCACAGAATATTGTCCCCATCCTGGCCCCAGTCACTCTTCTTCTCTGTTCCAACCACACAGCACTGTTTTGAGTTCCTTGGGCAAGACATGAATGTCTTGCTTGTATAGCTTCACTTCTATTCTTCCTGGGACACTCCCTTGAAACTTTTGCTCAACACATTCCCATATTTCTATGGGTTTCCTCCTCCAGGAGTCTTCCCTGTCCCCCAGGGTATCTGAGGACCCCTCCCCTGTACTCTAGAACTTTTTACTTATGCTGTTCCACTCCAGGGTATCTGAGGACCCCTCCTCTGTACTCCAGAACTTTTACCTGTGCTGTTCCACCCTCTGGCCTCTTCGTTGGACAGAGTTATCCACAAGTCTTCCAGCAGTACTCTAATCCAGTCCACACCCCAGACTCCAGAATTCCCAGTGTCAGCAAAGAGCCTTCCCCAGATAAGGCCAATAAAACACTTAGCACTCAAATTAAATACAGGAGGACAGTAATGATGCAGAGATGGTTCATATTCCTTCAGCTTTGCTCACCACAACCAAGAAGGATTGCAAGTTTAATGAGGAAACATTATTAAGACCCTTGATACATATCCAGATATTCTGAATCAATTCATTATCACCAGGAAATCTGAGTGGGTTTGTAGCATTAAAAATATATTCACATACTTGCCTACTTAGCAGGGCACAATTATCATTAGAATAATATTTTTCATGACTAGAAAGATTGAATTTATTAAAATGAATTTATTGGGCATAGAATCATTCTGTACATGTAACTGACACAATCGCTTCAGCTTAATTTTCACACTTAGAAGCAGCTGCATGACTAATGCCCAACCTAATCTCCACTTAACCCCAGGCTCACCTGGGAAACTTTCATATGCATCTCTTCATCGGAGAGTGACACTTGCTCAGCAGACATGTTTTGAGACCCATCATGTCCCAAGCTCTGTTTGAAGTACTAGGCTCAAAATCATGAACAGACTATTCAGTAGTGACAACAGAATAAAGAAATACAGTATAAGTTATAATAGGAGGTGGTTGTAGGATGTGTAGGCACTCGGAGGAGGCCTTTCAGAGAAGGCATTTAAGTTGAACCCCAGTTATCAAGGACTTTCAGATTGGGGGGACTGTGTTCTGGCAAAAGAGACCAAAATGAACAAACTCTGTACATATGAGCATCAGAGTCCAAGTTATTTTAAAAATAGGTGTTTGGGAAAAATGGTAGAAAACAAGCCCTGACAGACAGCAAAAAGGCAGAAATTCTAGGGATTTGGGAACACAGAGAGGAATCTTGAATATCTCAAATGTATTGGGAGCTTTCAAAGGTCTAATTTCAAGCTCTTTTCACAAAATTCTGAGTTGAATATTTCTATTTCGACTTTATGTAGTTCCTAACCCATATTAGGCCCTTGATCAATATTTGTCAAGAGAGGAAATGAAAGAAAGAAGGAACAATCTGAAAAAAGCCACCTAGAGCTCTCTTCTCTTCCCACTGCTGGCACAGAAGTTGGCAAAGTTGTCACCCAACTGTTGAAAGATTCCTGCAGGCCTACTGAAGCTACAGGAGTGTCTTCATTCAAATTGATATTCTGACAGCAATAATTTTGAGATGAAGAGAAGTCATAGAGAGCATAGGATTTGATAGACTTTGAGTTAAATTCAGCACAGTGCTCCAAAGGACTCATTTGGTTAACTGTGGGTGGAAGCATTTGAGCAAAGCATCTTATTCCTGTAAGCAACTTCAGGTGCGGGCAGAGAATCTTGTAAGAATATTTTGCCAAATTTGATCCTGAAAATTCCATCAGGAATCAGGGCTGGCTTCCTTCCCTTGGGGTTCCTTCAGTCCCTGCTTTGACAATGGTAAACACTATGACAGCTGTGAAGTTTCTTTGGCAAGTGTATCCACTCAGGCAGATTTTTCTGTCTCCTTTCCTCCTTGGAAGATGCTAGACAACTTAGCTGAATGTGTCCCTAAATTTGTCATTCTAGGGATTTTACAGATAGATACACTGGTTTATAGACCAGAACTTCAAAAGTCCCCCATCCACTCTCATACTCATTCATTCATTCACTCATTTACCTTTTTGGTTTTGTTTTGTGATAACCAACCACTGCGTTAGGAAGAAAAAAAAATGGGCATTGTCTTACAATTACACAGATTAAAACTAATTAGATAGTCATTAAATTATTATCAAGGCTGTGAATAAAAAGCATAGGATGTTGAGGGAAAAATGTAAGAGGGGAAGCTAACTTTGACATGAGAATCAGAGAACAGTTCCCCAGGAAAATAAGTTTCCAGCTGAATTTTGAACAATGAGTAGAAATTAACCACATGTACCAGATTTGTACCCTAGGAAGGTGAAGAGCATTCCTATCCAAGGCACATGCAAAACACAGGGGTAGAGAGTGCTGCACAACATTTTGGAGACCTAAAAGAATATCACTGTGGCTACAGTTTAGAAAAATAAGAAAACCCAAGACAGACAGATCATCTGAAATTGTAGATTATGTTAAAGAAATAATGCTTCACCCCAGATGCAATGAAATATTTGTTATCTGCTGCTGCATAATAATTACCCACATCTTTGCCTAAATCAATTATAAATTAATTACAAATCACATGTTTAAAGGGTCAGTTAGGAATGGCTAAATGGATCTTGACTGTGCTCAACTGATCCTGACTGATCTTACTTGATCTTATCTGTCTTCAGTGGGTCTTAGCTCTGCCCAAGTGATCTTATTTGTGCTCAGTTGAGTTTATCCATGGTTAGTTGACCTTGCCTTCACTTGATTCATCCTGAATAGTATCTGTCTTATGCCTAAGCATCAACTGGGGGCTTTTCTCTAGAATGTGTCCGCCTGGAACACGTTGGCTGGGAAAGCTCAGATCTGCATATCTCATCACCCATGGACCCATGCATTAATCTAAGCAAGTCCACTTTTATGATGGCAGGGGTGTAAATGTGAAGGCAGAAGCATGCCATACTCCACTGTCATTTGCAACTCTTAACCGAAGTAGTGAGTCACATTACAGCTCAAACAGATTCAAGGGGTAAGAGGGGAGACTGGCTCTTACTGCATGCACTGAGAAGTCACTTAGCAAAGAGTGGAGTTATAGAGAAAGGTAAAACATTTGAGGTATTTCTGTAACAGCGCTAATGGAAAGTTAATGTAAGTTTTTAAGCCAGCATTTGACATTGTTACTCATGAGTCCTCTACAACATTGAAAGTCTAGTTTTATCAAGGCCTCAACATGGCTTTGTAATGCATCTTACTTTTCTCTAGCATTCTACACTTTCCCTATACCTTAAACTCATAGGGTCCCAGAATCTTCCTTCACTTTAAGCTTTCAAAATTATCTTCTCTCCTCCATTCCTGCTACCTTTCTCCTTAGTCTCTATTCCTATTATCTTCTCCCTGGATTATCATAAATGATCTAATCACCCTTTGGTGTCTCCTTCTGCAACCCAGCTGTGAATAAAGGCCCACAGAATGGCCTTTATCTTCTTTCTCCCATCAGAGAACATTCCCATTCTACTTGATGTTCAATAATGTTCCTAAGATGGCACCATGTTTCCTTCTGAGAACTGTATTCCATTGTCTCTGCCCCTAGTGCCCAGTGATCCAGACATCACCAAGGTACATCTCCTCTCCCAGATGTCTTTACACTGATGTGCTTGTATATTTCTACACATTTTTATTTCCTCCACTTTTCTGTCTACAATTACTCTGCTTCTTATTGACCATCTTGAAAACCATTCATTCTTTAAGACCCACTTCAATGATCACTTCCAGTTTATTATTTATGTTCATATTCCAGAGAATAACAATTGACATCTTTTCTATATCTCTCTACATTGATTGCACTTACCATAGTGAGACCCCTGAATGAATGCAAAATAAATCAAGTGTAGTGAGAAAGTATTAGAACTCTACATGTAAAGTACACCTTAAAACTTGCATTTTTTGCAAATTTTGTAATACTTTAGAAGCACAATAATATAATTTATAAATAATTAATAGAAATACTTATTGAAGAACAGTACATGCTCAAAATAGTTTAAAGGGTATTTTTGGAAACAATGTTTTCACACAACATAGGACTTGATAGATGAAACTTGTTCTAGTCTATTTTCTTTTGCTATACCTAAGGCTTGGTGCTTTATGGAAGAAAGAGATTCATTTAGCTCATAGATTTAGAAGCTGAAAATCCAAGATAGGAGCCTTTCTGGTGAGGACTTCCTTGGCTATATTACAACATGCCAGATGGCATCATGACAGAAGTGCAAGGGAGAGATCACATAGTGAGACAGCAACTCAGAGATACTCAGGAGTTACTCATACCACAGGACCAAGAATTAAGCTCTCCTGAGAAGTTATGCCCAGTGACCTTTTGCTAGTCCTCATGTCTTAACCTATCATTTCTAAACCTTACCACACTGGAGATCAACAGATGCAACATAAACCTTGAGGGCACAAACTATCAAACCAGATTCAAACTCATTACATTTTTAATTAAAGCAAATAGCTTTAAAGTACAAAGATGCTTTCTTCACAATGGTAAGAAAGGCTATCCGCTGAAAGTGGTGGGCCTTCCACTTCTTTCTATAGTTCATGGAACATTATCATACTCTTGGAATCCTCATAATAAAGACTGGTTTTCCAAGGGCTGCTAAATACATCTCTTCCAGCTTTTGTGGCTAGATCAAGGGTTTGTATTCCTTACAACCAGAAAGAGTGCATCTGGGGAAGAATCCAAGAGAAAGATTGAAGTAGATTCCTCTTCTCCTTGTGATACATTCTAGAACCCTTGTTTATAGACAAAGTACAGTCCCTACATTTCTTATATAAACTCTACCTGGTTTCAAGGCAGCATCTGAATTTAAGCTGTTGATCATGCAAATAATCCTAAGGTATAATGCTTTCTCAGGCTGGAATGTAGCTTGCCTAGCTAGAGCACTTGCTTGGTATGTATGAGGCCCTGCCTGGTTTCTACCTCAGGTTAAATGAATAAATAAAAATATAAGTAAACTCCCTTCACCCCATTTCTGGGCTACAAGATTGACATCTCCTTTTATGACTTCCAAAAATAGAAGTGGTTGTGTAACTGTCCTTGTCATTAGAACAAGATGACTTTTGCTACATGCAATAGCAGGAACTGACTGCCCTAGAAACACAGATTGTTTCTAACAGTAACAGTTGAAATCTTCTCAGTACACACCGGATCCTGCACACCCTGCTATGTACATTACCACACCTAGCCCATATGATAACTCTGACATAGAGGCTTCCATGGTCTTATTTATAGGTCAGAAACTCAGAACTTGAATGTCTTGTCCAAGAGCACACAGCCATGAAATGGAAGAACCATGATTAATACCTAGTGAATACTTTTAACCATTTTGCTGAACTGGCTCTAAAAATAATTAGTACAAATATAGGGTCTAGTGAACATTAAAAATTTTTAACCAATTCAAGAAATTCTACAATGACATGAAAAACTTGTGAAATACTATGCAATGTATTTTGACATCAAAAAATAATGCCTTTGTTAAGTAGCTACTATTCTGGAAGCTATCACACTATCCACTATCACACATAGTCAAATATCCAGAAATGTGCATGCAGATCATGCATCACTAAAATAAACCCAAAAATCCAAAATAGTGCTATGCTTCTGCCATGGGGCCTTTGGAAATCCTTTTAGAAAATATAGTAATGACACTGGTTATAATAAGGATTCAACACACTTGTGACTTTTTGTAGTTTTCTTTTGCCGGATGTGGAAGTGAATGTCTTAATCTGGGCAAATTTTTATAATTGCAGATGATGACTATTGTAGCTTTTTTCAGAAACATGGGCTCATTTTTGGAAAAAGAAAAATAGAAACGATTGCATAAGAGCAAAGTGGAAATTCACAAGCCAGCAGCACCCATGCTGGTTGTTCATTCCTGCTATAAAAAAGAGGGATGAGTTCCAGCTTAAACACTAGTTTTATTATGTTTCCAGACGCGAGATAATTTTACAGTTTAATCTAATTTTTAAATAAATTGTATATAAAATAAATATTTCTAGAGCTTTCATTATTTGAAAGAATAAACCTAATCTTTATAGAGTATTTAATTTAAAAGGAAGGAAGGTAGAAGTAAAGGTAATTCATAGGGAAAAAGAAAATGGAAAAAGGAAAAACTAGAAAGGTCCTGAGCATATATGTCCCATACGCTGTGTTAACTGTGTGGACATGGATCATCTTCTTTCTCTCTAATTATGTCTCCTCCAAATCTTTTCTCCACCATCTGCCCCAACAAAGAGACCTCCAACCTAGCTTCTGCTGTATTTTATTCACCCTTTCTCCTTTGCAGGAACCCTTATTGCTGCCCTTTGCCAGCTCATTCTCAGCGAACAGTGTGGCATCTCTTGGCTTAGACCACATGTTCTACTTGGGAGCTACAGGTGGGACATCACTGACCTGTTGCATTGCTTTAAAGATTACACATCAACACCTTGGTTAGACCCATATGCATTGCTTAAATCCAACTGAGGGCATAAAGACAAAATTTAACCAGCTCTGCACATATCAGTACATGGAAACAGGGCCAGGTTGAGCCAAAATGGAAACAACTGCTCTTCTTTCAAGGAGAGTCATCCTGGGGGTCCTCCACACAGGAAGAATGCATTCTAAAATACAACAAACAGTAAAATATACTGATATATAATGAGAGAACACTCACGTTCCTATTCATGATTACATATTTTATGCATAACTGTCTGTGCTATACACTCATTTGACCAGAGTCATCACACACGCAAAGAATGCATTGTGCTATGGCATGAAAGCTACAATGTCAATAGGTTATAGAAATTTTTCTGCTCTTCTATAATCTTATAGGGTCATTATTGTATATGCTATCTTTGACCAAAATGTCATTACATTTTGGGTTGTTTATACAACCAATTTTTTTTATTTTAAAGACAATACAACAAAACAGAACAAAAAAATCAGATCAGAACAGAACAATGCAAGCAACACAGGACTTCAAAGCAAGACAACAGAAAAACCACCAAAACTTTTCTCACAGTTTTGGAGGTTGAAGTCTAATATCTGGGGACAAGCAGGTTGGATTTCTTCTGAGCCTCTCCCATTGGCTTTCAAATAGACACATTCTCTGTGTCCTGACATGGCCTTTACTCTACGTGTATATGTCCCTGGTATCTTTTTATAAGGACTCTAGTCCTACAAAATAGGGCTCCAATCTAACAGTTCTTTAAAGTTCTGGGTGATGGGGATAATAAAGAGATGTTGGTCAATAAATACAATGTATTGGTGCAAAGAACACATCTCTGTAACTCCAGCACTCTGAGGAGAAGCTGTTTTAAGAGAATTTCAAGTTTGAGTCCAGTCTGACTTAGTGAAACATTGTGTCAAAATAAAATGTTTTTTAAAATGACAGTGGATGGATCTCCTTGCAAAGACCCTGGGATCAGTCCCCAGTATTACAACAGTCAGCAAAAGCAAATCAATCAGTCAATTAAAATAAATAAAGTTTAAAAAGAGCATTACCCTTCAGTTAATCAGGATAAACACATTTTGGAAACTCTTTTATACACCATAGTGATCACACTTAATAATAGTATACTGTATATGTGAAAATTGCTATGAAAGTAGATGATAAATGCTTTCATCACACAAAAGTGATAACTACATAATGTTGTAGATATACTAATTAGCCTAATTTAATTATTTCACAATCATATATACATCAAAATACCATAATTTACATTGTAAATGAAGATAAATTTTATTTATCGAATGCATCTTAATGAAGCAGACAGGAAACCTTTTTGTAAAAGGTTATACCCTGAAGTACTGGGAGAATGGCCTGAGCATATGAGCATGGAAAGGTACATTCATCTTGTAACATGCTACTACACTGCTTGGTTAGAAACTCTGTTCTAAGTTCTGGCCTCATATTTCCAATGTTCACTGAAAATATTCACTTTACTTATTAAACAAATTAATTCAATGGCTGAACAAGTGATTTTGTGAGAAGCTTTTATACAGCACACCTTGTTTTAGACGTTGGGAGTAAGTGATGAATGAAAAAGATGAAAACCACTAGCTAAATTCTAGTGGGAAGAGACAGGCAAATATTGAATTTAAATTAAATATACAATTTGTCATATGATAAAAATTGTCAAACAGGAAAGGAAAAGAACAATGTTTGAAGGAACAATGGCAACTATAAAAATAGTTATAGGTGAAACAGGGAAACTGAAATGAGAAAGTGATGTCTGAATTAATATTAAAAGAGGAATCTACTACAAAAACTCACAAGGATCATCACAGAAAACAAAATTTAAAAATTTTTTTGAAATAGAAGATTGTGGGAAGATGGCAGAACAGTAAGCAGCAAAGTAAAAAGCCTTTCTGAGAAACAGCCCAGATGCTGGAATATAGCATTCTGGATAAGTCCACAAGGAAAGAAATGGATCCCCTCAACACAGGAGGAAACTAAAGTGAAAAAAAAAAAAGAAAGAAAAGAAAAGAAAAACTTAAACAGAGGACTGGGGATTTAGCTCAGTGACATAAGCACCTCTCTTCCAACTGCATGGTCATGAGTTTGATCCCTGGTACAAAAAAAAAAAAAAAAACTTAAATAGAAGGTGGTAGCCAGACACACTTTCACTGGTGCTGGTCCCACTGTGTGAGAAGTGTCACTGGAATCCAGAGACACATGGTCACAGGGAAGCTCGGTGTTGGCAAGCCCAAAGGCCTCAGCGGGAAGATGCCATGATGGAGGGGAGCAGTGGACCGAGAACTGCACCAGCTCACAGTGAATGTGGGGGAATCAGTCCTCCTGTGAGAGTGGGCAATTGGCCAGGTGCCATTTTGGAACTGGGCAGGATAAGCCTGGAACCAGAACTGCAGGTGGCTTCATTCAGCCACTTCTAGTGCAGAGAAGATTGGTGAAAATTGCTTGGACTGAGTCCCGCCCCTGTGCATGATCCAATAGCCAAGCCTGAGGTTTCTCTAAAGCTATCCATAACTAACCTTGCCTGCAAAGCATACACTGATGTGGTGAAGACTCCGTGTTTAATCAGCTCAGAAGGGAGGGGCCAGCCTGCCCCACCCCTGCTTATGCACCAGTAATCACTAACAGATTGGGGAAAGCAGCAATCCTTAGCCAGCATGCTTCAGAGTGATTATAAACAATACAGGAAGTGCTGGGGACCCCACTATCCACTTGTCTGGAAGAAACCAGGAACATCACAAGAGGAAGACACAAAAGTCAGTCTCTGGCCTCCAACCCAAGCAGTACTGGCCCAGGAGAGGTAAACACAGAAGAGATCAGGAGTTGCACACCTGCAGTTTCTGAAGAAACAGCATATGACATAAAGAAACAAATTTGTGAAACTATAAAAAAACTAAAAACAGAAATATTAATACAAGTAAAGAAAGATATAAGAAAAATAATAAAAGAAATGCTAAGCATCTCTCAAGAAGACACAGATGGAAGAATGGAGGAGCATAGAAAAAGGAGGGAAACCTTCAATGAAAAGTATTAAAAAAAATTAGAATATAGGAAACAGATTCAAAGAAATTACCAGGAAATTAAAAACTCCATTGAAAATTGGCAAAACTGCTTGAAAGAAACTAAAGATAGACTATCAAAACTTGAAGACAGGTTTGCAACTTGTGATCATGAAAGGAAAGATCTCTTAAAAATAGCAAGGAATCAGGAAGTAACAATGAAAAGGCTAGAAGATGACAAGAGGATCTATAAATCAAGAATAAAAAATGCGAGTGAAGAAACAGGAGTAAACACAAATGAAATACAAAGGCTATTTACAGAAATAACTAAAGAAAACTTCCTAAGCGTAGGAAAAGGAAATGATATTCAAATATATGAGGCATGCAGAACTCCAGCGAGGTATAACCAAAATAGATCTACACCCAGACATATAATAACCAAGATCCCAGAAATTCAACACAAGAACAGAATATTAAAAGCTATCAGAGAAAAAAACAGATCACCTATAAAGGAAAACCCATCAGAATCATGACAGACTTCTTGACACAAGCCATCAAATCAAGAAGAGCTTGGAGTGAAGTATTCCAAGCCCTGAAAGAAAAAAACCTCCAACCCAGATTGATGTTCCCTGCAAAACTATCTCTCAAAATTAACAGAGAAACTAGATGCTTCCATGACAAAGAAGAACTGGGGAAGTTCATGACCACCAATTCAATCCTACAACAAATACTGAAGGACATTCTAGAGAGAGAGAGAAAAAAGACTATGGTTTCAGGAACAGCGGCAAAGGGGGCTCACTGAACAGGGCAGACAGTGGAATGAAGGGTAAAAGTAGACAACCAATAGCAAAAAATAGCATGGCAGAGATGAGACAGAGAAGATTGACCATAATCACTAATATAGATGGCCTTGATACACTAATAAAAAGAAACACAGGCAAGGTGGATCAGGAAATAGGGTCCATCAAGATGCTCTATATAAGAAATATAATTCACCTGAAAGAGGGTTTATGGGCTGAAAGTCAAAGATGAGAAAACAATGCCCTATGTAACAGGGAACCAGAAAAAAGTGGGATATCTTGCCCATCAGCTGCAGATTGGTTGGAAAGACATAACACTTTTATGTAATAGAGAACTACTCAGCTAAGGAAGGAAAACCTTGAGGCTCTTGTAGGTAAATGGATATAACTTGAGATCATGCTCAGGGGTAAAAATGTTCATAATCACTTAGGTAAATAGTGGGTTGCTTCCCTAATCTAAAAACTAAAGGAGTTAGTGGGATACAAAATTTACAATGAACCCTGTGAAAGTGAAAGGGAAGGAATTGTCTAAATAGGAAAGGCAAAGGACATTGTTAATCTTGTATCATAATCTGAAACCCATATTGTTTTCATTGCTCTATTTAGTTTGGTTATATTCTGTTCAAGTTTGTCTACTTGTACTAGATTTGATGGCATGGACAGCTATTCCAAAGATAGCAGGATATACTATGGTGATCTTTTTTGATTTCCTATTAACTTAATTTGAAGTCTTGTATTGCTTTCACTGTCTTGTTTTTTCCCCCCACTTTGGTAACAGGGATTGAACTCATGACCTCGTGCTTGCCAGGCAGGCACTTAAGCCACTGAGTTAAATCCCCAGTTCACTGTCTTGTTTTGACTTATTTTATTTGAATCTGTTTTATTTGGTCACTGTCTTATTTTGACTTATTTTATTCAAATCTGGTTTGTTTGATAGTATCAAGTCTGAGGGTATAGGCAACTACTTTGAAGACAATAAGATTCACTATGATACCTATTCTGGTTTGACTATTATCTTCTTTTGAAGTCCTATAATGTCTCCAATGTTTTTTTTTAATTGATTTTTTCCTGTACTGTTTTGTTCAATTTTATTATGCCTGATGATATGGGCAATTCTATTGAAGATAACAAGAGACATTATGGTAACCATTGTTGATCACATTGTATTTTGGTTTTACATCGTATACTATGTCAATTCTTTTGTTTTGACTAACACCATTTTGTTTTCTCTCATTTGGTTTTATTATCTTCAAAATAAATTTAAAAAGAAGTAGAAAATGACAAGATGAAGCAAAATGCAATCTCAGAAATCCAGCCCACTCAGAACTAGTCCAGGAGACATATACATGCAAGAAGATGGAAGACACATGCCTGAAATTTCTGAAATGGTAGCAACTGAAGAAAAGAAACAAATCCATGAGGTTATAGAGAAAATAAGATCAGAAATAATCTCTCAGTAAAAAGTGAAATGTCAGAATTTATAAAGGAATTGCTCAATGTATCTAGAGTAGAGATACATAAAAAAAGATGATGATAGGAATAGATGAAAAACAGGATCAATATATAAATGAAATACAATGTATGAAACAGGTTCAAAAATATATCTAGGAAATTAAATATTCCATTGAAACCTTGTAAAAATGCTGGAACAAACTAAAAACAAACTTTCAGAACTCTATTTACCTTGTTACCTTGAAGACAAGGTCATGGCTAGTGATTATAAAAGGAATATTTGTTTGAAAACAACAAAGATTGGGAAATAACAATTTAACAACTGCTAAATGATGCAAAGAAGAATAATATAAAATTAAGTGGCATCAAAGGAAAACCAGGAGTGAACACAAATGTTATAAAAAGAAAACTATTTGCAGAAGTAATAGCATAACATTTCCCAAACATGGGGAAAGAATCTCACATACAGAAAACTGAGGTATATAGAATTCTAACTAGCCATAACCAAAGTAAATATACAGCCAGACATATAATAATCAAGATCCCAGAAATTCAGCACAAGAACAGAATATTAAAACTGTTAGAGAAAAGAAACAGTTCACCTATAAAAGAAAGCCCATAAAAAATCACAGCAGACCTCTTTACATAAGCCTTCAAGTCAAGAAACTCTTTGAGTGAAGTATTTCAAGTCCTAACACAAAACAACTTCCAAATCCCATTGATATAACCTGCAAAACTACCTTTCAAAACTAATGGAGAAATAAGATGTTTCCATGACAAAGAAAAACTGAAGAAATTTGTTATATTTTGAGGCTGGATGTACCCCCAAAGCCTCATGACATCATGGGAAGCTTCTAGAGTTTGTGAATGATTTATGGTCCAATGCTGGGATTATGTGTATGAGTGCTACACCCAAGTAGATGTGGCCTACAAATACAATATAAGAGACAGAAAGAAACTTTTCTTCGTGTTCCTCCCTTCTTGCTTTTGCTGCTTGTGCTGTTTTCCGCCACTATAAACTGTTGCCCTCTGCCATATGCAACTCTGCCTTGGAGCCAGCTGATTATGGACCAAAATCACCACAAAATATGAGCTAAATATACCCTTCTTTCCATCACTTTGGGTGTCAGATGTTTTGTCCCAGCAACAAAACAAAAATAATCAAGATAAATGTCATGATCACCAAACCAGCACTATAAAAGATACTGAAAGATATTCTAGACAGAGATAAAAATGACTACAATTCCAAGAACAGAAAGAAACCACCAATCAGCACACTCAGTTAAACAGAGGAGAAATGTAGGGAACTAACAGCAAGAAAATAACATGACAAAAATAAGTCAATACTTGTCAGTTATTACCATCAATATAAATGGTCTCAATTAACTAATAAAAAAAACTACATTGGCAGAATGGATCAAGAAACAAGATTAAACAATCTGTTTTTTTTTTTTTACCAGAAATACATTTAACTCAAAAAGAAATTCATTGACAGTCAAAGGATGGAAAACAATGCTCCATGCAACAGTAACCTCGAAATAAAACAGGGTTTTTACTGTTTGCAGACAGTGTAAACTTCAAACCAAGAATGAACACAAAAGATAAATAAGGTCACTACATACTTCTTAGGGGAAAACTTCAAGAGGAAGAGATAACAATCATATACATGCACCAAATATGAGAGCACTCAACTATATATGACAAATATTAGTAGATATGAAAAATCAATAAGCCCAAGCCTTTCTCTGTGAGTCAGTGCCATTCTCAGACTGCGAGGGTGAGAGAACCAGGCCTCACAAGGAGGTGGTCTTGATCTGGAAACAAGTGCCATGTGCAGGTTCTGCCGGAGTAGGCACAGCCACACCCAAGCCTCTGTCAGTCACCACCATTTACAGAGTGTGGGAGGAGAGAATGAGACCTCACAAGGAGGTGGTCCCCACCTGGAAACCATATCATTTTCATTGTTTTGTTAGGTTGAGTTTTATTCTCTTCTGTTTGGTTTGATGTGTTAAATCTGATGGAATGAGCAGCTATTTAAAAGATAGCAAGACATATTATGGTAGCCATTTTGGATTTACTATTAGCTTATTTTGTAGTCCTTTATTGCACTTACTTTTTGTTTTTATTGTTTCTGCTCTATTCTGTTCTTTTTGATTTTTACTATGTCCAAAGGTATCTGCAGGTATTTTGAAGACAAGAGACATTATGGTAACTATTGCTGATTTTGTAAGTCCTATATCACTTATACTAGTTTATCTTGCTTTTTTGTTTTATTTTCCTTAGTTTTATCCTTTTTAAAATAAAATTTAAAAAATTCAAATAAGCAATAACACAATTGTAACAGGGGACCTGAAAATCCCACTGTTGCAAAGTGATACGTAAAGTAGACAAAAACTCAGCAAATAAATAAAAAAACTGAACCAAATCTGTATTGGATTTAGTAGACATTTACAGTGTTCTACTCAACAACATCAGAATACACATTCTTCTTAGCTGCACATGGGACATTCTCTTTAAAAACCATATATGAGACCACAGAACATGCTTAAGTAAATGAAAAGGAGTTGAAATTATACCTTGAATATTTTTGAACATAGTGCAATGAAACTGGAAATTAATGACAAAAGAAACCACAAAAAACTTCATAAACACATAGAAATTAGGTAACACCTTCCTGAACAACCAATGAGTCACACATGAAATTAAAGAAAAAATTAAACAACATCTATAATCAAACAAAAATGTAAATATATCCTACTGAAACCTGTGGAACACAGTGGAAGCAGTCCTGAGGGAAATTTATAGCAGTGAATTTTCATATTATGAAAATAGAGCCAGCACAAAAAAACAACCTAATGCTGCACCTCAAGTTTCTAGAAAAAGAAGAGAAAGTCAAACCCAAAGTCCATGCAAGGCGGGAAATTACAAAGATCAGAATAGAAGTTAATGCATTTGAGACTAAGAAAACAATTCAAAGAATTATTAAATCAAAGACTTGGTTCTTTATAAAAGAATAATTAAAACTGATCAATCCCTAGACCATCTTATCAAAAAAGGAAAGAAAAAAACTCAGATACATACACTGAAGAATAAAAAGAATGAAGTCATTACAGATTCTATGGAAATTCAGATCATCAAAACCTACTTTGAAAAATCTTTACTCACATAGGATGTAAAGCACAGAATAAATGGACAGAGTCCTAGAAATGGGTGAATTACCAAAGATAAATCAAGAAGATAAGAAATTTTTGAATAATCCAGTATCAGTTAATGAAATTGAAAATGTAATTAAAAACTTACCAACAAAGAAAAGTCCAGGTGCTGATGGATTCAGTGCTTCATTCTATAAGAAATTTAGAGAAGATTTAATGCCAGTGATCCTCAAACTCTTGCATGAAATTGAAAGGGAAGCAATTCTCTCTAACACATTCCTGGATGTAACAATTACATTGATGCCAAAACCAGATATAGACCCAACCAAAAAAAGAGAACTACAGGCTAATCTCTCTAATTAATATCATTGCAAAATCATCAATAAAATACTAGCAAAGAGAATGAAACAAATCATCAAAAAGATGACACTTCATGACCAAGTCAGATTCATTTCAGTAATGCAAGGATGGTTCAATATATGCAAGTCAATAAATGTAATACATCATATCAACAGAGCCAAAGACAAAAATCACATGATCATCTCAATAGATGGAGAGAAAGCTTTTGATAAAGTCCAAAACTCATTCATGATTAAAATAAAATCCTACAGAAAATCAGAATAGATGATCTCTACCTCAATCTAATAAAATCCATCCATGACAAACCAACATCCAACATCATACTAAATGGACAAACACTGAAAGCTTTCAATATAAAAACAGGAACAAGGAAATGATGCCCACTATCACCACTCCTATTCAATATAGTTTTGGAACACCAGAGCCATTAGACAAGAGAGACAAATAAAAGGAATAAGGAAAGGAAATGAAGTTAAATTATCATTATTCACAGGTGATATGATAGTGTACCTAGAAGATCCCAAAAACTCCACCAAAAGACTTCTAGAATTAATAGTCAAATTCATTAGCATAACTGAATACAAAATCAACACTCAAAAATCAATAGCATTCTTATACACAAACAACAAACTCACTGAAAGAGAAAATAAGGAAACCACACCCATAATAATAGCACCCCCCAAAAAAATGAAATACTTAGGAATAGATCTAACAGAGGAAATAAAAGATCTATACATTGAAAATTACAGTATTCTTTAAAAAGAGATTGAGGAGGATATAAAAAAAATGGAAATATTGTTTCCAAGATCTGGCTATTACAAATTGTGCTGCTATAAACTTGGGCACACATATATCACTTGGAAACAACCTAAGTGCCCATCAACTGAGGAATGGATAAAAACTTGTGATATTTTTATACAATGGAGTACTACTCATCTATAAAGAATGGTCACATTGAGATATTTATAAATAAATGGATGTAACTTGAGACCATTCTCATAAGCAAAATAAATCAAACACACATGCATAAATACCATATAGTCTACCTAGTATAAGAAATGGTAAGAGTACATAAGATTTTATAGTAATCATGATTCCTGATTACATTGCTTTGAAGCCTTGTAATGTTTTCATTCATTGGTTGGAGTGGTTTTCTTCTGTTTTATTTGACCTTATTATATGTGATGGTATGAACAGCTATTCTGAAGAAAACAAGACATTATGGCAGCCATTGCTGATTTAATATCATCTTGCTTTGAAGTCCTGCCATGCTTTTGTTCTATCATGTTGTGTTTAATTGGATCTTTTTTTATCATGTTGTGTCTAATTGGATTTTTGTTTTATCAGTACCAGGTATCAAACTCATGACCATGCATTAACAAGGCAAGCGCTTATGCCGCTGAGCTAAATCCCCAGCCCTGTCTAATTGGATTTTAATAAGTGTTATAGTATAAACAATTTTTTATGGAAAATGAGATATTATAGTAGCCATTGTTCATTTTCTGTTATTTGGTTCAGAATGCCCTGTAATACTTTCATTCTCTTGAATGGTTTTATTCTATTTTGTTATGTTTGAAATTATTGTGTGTGAAGTTTGGCTCAACTGTTTCAAATATTATGGTAGCTACTGTTAATATCTGGTTGTTTTTGAATAATCTGGTTGTTGTGAAGTACTGTGTTGCTTACATTGTTCTGTTCTGATCTGTTTTGTTCTGTCCTCTTTCACTTTATCCTCTTTAAAATAAAATTTTTAAAAAAGATTAAAGAATAGATATATTTAAATTATAAAAAATGGAAATATATCCTTTGCTCATGGATAAGAAGAACAAACATCATGAAAATAGCCATATTTCCAAAACTATTATACAGATTTAATGCAATTCCAACAAAAATACCATTAGTATACCTCACAGAACTAGAGAAAACATCCCTAAAATTCTTTTGAAAGCAGAAGAGATCTAGGCAATCCTGCACAACAAAGGTAAGACAGGAAGCATCACAATCCCTGACCTGAAATCATTCAACAAAACTACTGTGATAAAGTCAGCATGGTAATGGCAAAAATTAATTAATTAATTAATTAATGCCTGAGGATTACTGCAAACACTCAGCTACCTTATCCTTGAAAAAGTGGCTAAATATGTTCACTGGAAGAAAGTCTCTTCAATAAGTGGTGCTGAAAAAACAGACTTTCCATATGCCAAAGACTAAAAGCAGATCCATGTCCATCACCATGCATTAAAGTCACTATGGATCAAAGATCTAAATATTAAAACAGAAACACTAAATCTACTTGAAGACATAGGTGTAGGGAGAATGTTTGTGAACAAACCCAAACTGCATGGAAAGTACTTCAAAGAATCAACAATTGGGATCTTACCTTACTAAAAAGTTTTTGTTTGTCAAAATAAATCACCAACAGAGTGAAAAGAAAACCTTCAAGTTGGAAAAAATTTTTGACAACTGTTCCTCAAAGGACTTTTATGTAGAACAGATAAAGAATTAAAAATTAAGATCCCTCAAAATCAAAGATCCAATCCAAAAATGAGTATCTGAGATAATATACAGTTCCCAGATGAAGAAATACAAATGACAATTAAATATATGAAAAAAGATTCAACATCATTGATCATCCAAGAAATGCAAGTTAAAACAACCCTGAGATTTCATCTGTCTTCAGCAAGAATAGGTATCATCAAGAAATAAGCCAATAATGAATGTTGGTGGGGCTGTGGGAAAAAGGAAACCTTCCCTACCATTGATGGAAGTGTAGACTGGTGCAACCACTGTGGAAATCAGTGTGTAGATTCCTCACAAAACTAGAATTAGAGACCCCATTTGACCCAGCTATTCCCTTTCTGGATATTTTCCCAAAAGAATTGAAACCATCATCCAACATAGATATGTATGCACCCATTTTTATAACAGTACAATTTGTAGTAGCTAAATCTTGGAAACAACCCAAATGCCCATCAGCTGAGGAATGGATAAAAAAAGATGTATTTTTATACAATGGAGTAGTACTCAGCTATGGAGAAGGATAAACTCAAGGCTTTGTAGGTAAATAGTTCCAACTTGAGACCACACTCATAAGTGAAATAAACCAAACTCACATGTGTAGTCATCATATTGTCTACCTTGTATAAGAAACTGAGAGACTAAATAAGATACAAAATCTTAATAGATTTTGTAAAAGAGAAAGAAACTGCTCAGAAGGAAAGAACAATTGTGGGGGAAAGGAGAAAAAAAAGAAAGAAAAATTAAAAAATATATATATATACATACATGTCCATCTAGATAGATAGATAGATAGATAGATAGATAGATATGTATGGTAGTTAAGATAATTATATAAATAATTTCTTTTAGTTTGTTCTTATATTGTTTGATCAGTTTTTCATTCCTATATCTTATAATCTGAACAACTATTTTGAAGACAACACACAACATATTAACCATTTTTAATTCCCTATTAGATTGTCATGAAATTCTCTATCATTATTTTTATTACTTTTTTCTCTTTTAAATAAAAATTATTGAAAGAAGAAAGAGCAGAAGATTAACAATTTAGGGTTTAAGATCTTTGCAAGAAATGTACATGACTTCATTTTTAAATTGAAGTAGCTACTACATAAACAGCTAAGAATTTAATTTGGAGATATTATTTCTTAAATTTAAGTTCAATTCTTGGAACCACAAGTTCAAAATATTAGAATCTAAGCAACCCCTATATGGTGCTCACTGCGCACTTGTAGGTTGAAATAAATGGCACCTATTCCTGGATCTAAGAAAACAGTTGAATAAGAGAGAGTCCATTTTTTGAAGGAGGGTGAAGGCAGTGTCTTATTCTGGATTCCTCATATGTAGGCAAAGATTTGAGTACCAGTAATATATTCTGGAGGTGAAGAGAAATACTGATAGAAGAACAGGAAGTGAGAAAACACAGCCAACCTAAGAGTTCAGTAATAAACTGGATGATGCGGGGAGTTACTGGAGATTTTGAAACCAGGAAAACCATAAAGTCATGTAGACACAGTACAAAATTACACAGCAAAAGGATAAGTGAGCTAAGGGATTTAAGGGATGCAAGCTTATGTGATTCCTAAGGTACCTGCTACCAGTGCATCAAAGAGCAAATAGAGACTTATGTGACAATTTCATTTCTTAGTGTATTTCTGTAACAGAATATCACACACTGAGTAATTTATAAAGAAAATAAATGTGTTTGACTCGATGCCAGGAGATCTAAGAGCATGGTCTCAGTGTCTGCTCACCTCCTGTTGATAGTTTTCTTATTACATCACCACTATAACTTATATCTAGATGTAGCCCTCATGCCTGATGTGCTCATAAGTGGGGTTTTTCTGAGATAACTAGTTCTATGGTGTGTGATGCTGAGATTAAATGCTGTGGTGCTGGGATTATGGGTTCCCCACACTGGGTGTGAGTGCTATCTGCCTAAGGGTACAACTTCATCCTTTGCAGCCTCAAAATTGCAAAGGTGACTTGGCATTGAGAAGAAACCCCCCCCCAGAGAGCCATGTTTCAGCACGGTGGCAGGAATGTTTTCCTCAGAATTTCATTCCTAGAACTCAGAAACCCAGGCATTTGGCCCCTACAGCCAAGAGCAAAGGTAGTCTTGCTGCTGCTCCAGCTGGTGGCTGACTTTGACATCTGTATGGTTTTAGGTGCATGCCAAATGCAAGAGTTGTGGGGTCAGAAAGGTTTCAGAAAAAGACCTGGGAAGCCAGGCAGTGTGTCCTTGGGGGGCAATTTGTAAAGCTATGAACAGAAAGCTGAAGGTGCAGTGGAGACTCCAGAAGTTTAAAGGATTCAGAAATATGGATTATTTAAGGAAAACTGCAAGGAGGGAGTACAGCATGCCAAGGGAGGACTCACTGGAGGTTCAACCACTAGCAGTGTCATAGGGACTGAACCATCTAACCCCTTTAAAATTTACAATTTACCACAAATTGCTTCAGATGCTGGCCGTGGAACTATGGGATTTAATGCTTGCTTTTTTGGGTTTTAGACTTGCTTTGGTCTGTTGCTTCCTTTTGCCCTATTTCTACCTTTTGGAATGACAATGTTTATTTTATGCCATTGTATGTTGGAAATATTAACTTACTTTTCATTTTTTATGGATGCTTAAAGCTAAGACTTTGACATGGAATCTCAGAGGAGATTTTGGATTTGGACTTTTTAACAATGCTGAAAGTTTTTTGATTTGGGCAACTCTTAGAGATAGACTAAATATCTTTCACACAAAGGGATTTGAGGGTTCAGGACAGAATGTTATTTGAGGGTTCAGGACAGAATGTTATGGGTTCTTTCACATAAAGGGATTTGAGGGTTCAGGACAGAATGTTATGGCTTGTGACTAGATGTCCCCTCAGAGTTTTGTGTATTCATAGGTGGGACTTATTGAAGATGGCTTTCTCTAAGGTGAGTGATGCTATGTTGGAGACCACTACAAAGCATCTCTGAGCAGGATTTGAATTTTACTAATTGGCTTTCTATGTTTATTTGTGAGTCTGTCTTAGGCTTTGGCCCCTTGCCTGAGACGGGAGCTGATTTGTAGTAAGTAAACCTCTATGAATCACTGATTTTGGCTGAGGTTTGTAGTAACCAATGAGGCCAATGATACCTCAAAGGGCAAGATAAGGCCACAGCTGAAGACACTTTGGCTCCTCCACTAATTAAGTACATGGAGACAGTAGTTAAAGGAAGTTTACACCTATAGTCTCCATCCTACCATGACTGTTATCTTGGAAATAAGATGGTTCTCCTAAATTGGCCTACTTTACAACTTGGAGACTCCCCAGGTCCTGCTCGCTTCCTGCCTTTTCTTAGTTTTCTCACCCTTTGTCCGTGGTCCTAATAAAGTAGGCTAATCCAGAGAAGACTGGGTCTTAACCCTCGGAGTCATGACCTCAACTAAAGGGTTTTGATCCTCCTGGATGGAGCCCCTAAAATTATACAATTTGTCTCTTTTTATTTAACCTCCACTGTACACTCATTTGGAAGATAGAAGATCTAGGGCAGAACCCGATAATGCTAAGATTAAACTCTTTGATGCTGTGATTAAGTGTGCAATTCTGGAATTAAGGATGCTCCATCCTAGGTGTGAGTGCTACCCACCGTAAGGGCAGGTAGTGTGGATAGAACATAAGAAACAGAAAGAGAGCTGTTTCTTCTTTGCTACTTTACTGCTTTACTGTCTTCTGCCCTCTCTGAACTCTTTCTCCTGTGCCATGTCATCCTGCCTTGGAGCTAGCTAGCTATGAACTGAAACCTCTACAAATGATGATCCAAAATAAACCTTTCTTCTTTTACTTTGGATGTCAGGTACTTTGTGTCACAGTGAGAAAAGCAATTAAGATATTACCCAATGACAAAAACCAGAAAGACAATAGAGGATGAGAGAAAAAGTGAACAAGAGGGAGTTAAATTCAGTTTTACATCAATACCATTTTTGCTAAAAGCAAACCATTAAAGACATTAACCAGGGCTGGGGATTTAGCTCGGCAGTGTAAGCACTTGCCTGGCAAGTGTGAGGTCATGAGTTCAAGCCCCAGTACCAAAGGAAAAAAAAAGACATTAGTCCATTCAAGAGGGCAGAATACTCCAGATCTGATCATTCCTTAATCTCATACCTCCCAGCACTGTTGCATAGAGGGTAAATTTCCCACGCCTGAACTTTGGAGGAGTCATTCATACCATAGAAGTCAGTGGCAGAGCTCTGGTGATAAGCAACACCTTGAATTAGCCTCAGAGTCTAGCATGTGGCTTGGCTCAATCTGTGTATGAACAAGCATTTGTTAAATAAATGTACACAGTGCCACAGAAAGTACAGTGCAGAAAAGAGCTGTTATTCTGCACCACACTTTTGCCACAGAGGCTGGCTATTTTCTTCTTTTGCTTTTTCTTGCCATGCCTGGCAGGCTCCTCAACTTTTTTTTTACAGGAAAGCGAAGCTACACAATTGAGTGCTGACCAAAAGGATGTGGTCCAAAAGGATGTCATCACTTTCAGGCCTGTTCCACTAAAGTATACACAGTCTCTGTGACTTTGTATCTTCGGACAGAGTGAATCTACAGGAGGTTTGGTCAGAAAATGGGGTAGCTATGGGTCTCTGAGCTGCCCTGGAAAACATCTTCATCAGGAACTCTCATACTGGTTGAAAAAGAAATAAACTTTTACTGATTTAGACCACTGAGCTTTTGGAACTATTTGCTATAGCTGCTAGCCTATCCAATTACAGTGCATGCTCAGTAAATATTTGTGAATGAATACTCACCACAAGAGATTATGTATTTCACTCTGCTCAAGGTTGGCAACGCTATGGAGAAGTCTGAGGAGAGCAGGTCCCTGGAAATAGCTGGAGAGGTAAAATGATACCAATAATAATTTATTTTCATTTTCAGGGTCACCCAAGACCAACCCTGATAAAATTTCTTATAAATAGAACCTTCCTTATTTAAATTTCTCCCACAGAAATATGAGACCCTGTTCTCTTTATCTTGTCTCCAATAAAAATGGAAAAAGATTTGGCCTCTTGCCTGCATGAAATTACTGCTCATACACTTGATGGTTATTATGAAGTCACCTCCTTCATCTCTAAGAAATCATCATTTTATTTCACAGGTCAATACAGAAGTTATCTTAGCAATTTTAATCCCTTGTAAACATAACCAAAAATCGGTGCTACAGGAGAATCAATAATTGAGGCTGAAGCTATAAAAAATGAGTTTCTTCCATATCTATCTGGAAGCTGAGGCACTTTACATCCAAGAAATTTTCAAGTGGAAAAAGTAGAGCAAAGAAAGGAAATTATTAGTCTTTCTTATATGAATGTCTTGGCAGGTGTTTTATATTCTTGATTCCCATTTGCTTCTGGCAGCAACTGTATAGGTAGACGTTATCACTATTTGCACTTAAAAGATGGGACTGAGGCAGGAATAGACAGTAAGTTCCAAAATTCACACTGTATGTTTAGGGAATCACAATTTGAATTCAGTGCTGTGCTTTTCCAATTTGACACATTGTCTTGATGCCTTGAGTTAGCTATAATAAGTTGAATGGGGCCCTCCAAAAAATATCAGTATTCTAACCCTGAGTACCTATTATTGTGAGCTTACTTGGAAATGCTTCTGCAAATTACTGAGAAGAAGTCATTAGGATGAGTCCTAATTCACCATGGCTGTTGTCCTTATAGAAAGAAATTGGACACAAACACAAACAGGAAAGTCTGTGCAAACCCAGGAAAAGGTGGCTAAGTTCAAGCCAAGAAATGCCCGAGGCTACAAGCGACTAGGAGAGAGTCATGAAATATATTCCCCCTCATAGTTCTCATCAGAAAGCAACTCTGCCAACGGTGTGATTTTTTATTTCTAGCTTCCAGAATTTATTGCAAGACAAGAAATTTCCATGGTTAAAGCTACATAATTTATGGTGCTTGTTATAGCCACAGAAGGAAACTAACATACCTCTTGGGAGTTGTAATTCTCTCATCTGGGAAAAGGAGCAATATCTCCTTAAGACACACATCACACTTAGTACAGCTCCACAAATAATAAGACTTACTTGTAACATTATTCTACAGGAAAGAAAAACTCCTTCAGGACATTACAGGAAAGAAAAACACCAATGAATTTATTCTTTCTCTTGGACAGAGTGTATTCTTACTTTAGGAGATGCTTAATTTTCCATGGAATTTCTTAAATGACACAGTCACCAATAAAAGGAGTAAAACATTATTTACATGGTCCATTTGAGTGAGAAACGGAAGACATGTATGTTATATTTATGAGAAAGGTACAATGCTCTACTCGGTTGTGAGGGAACGTGATTGGCCACCATAGTTCTACCTTTTGCTAATGAAATGCACATAAAGTGATGATCCAGGTGTGTAGTCTCATTGCAGGCTCTGACACAATCCACAACCCAAAATTATTTTAGTATAGCACATTTTACTTGAGTTTCTCTAGTTCTATGAAGCAGCAGCTTTTATAGTTTCTTTTCTGATCTCACATTCCTGTTTCTGGCTTCCAGCTCCCACATTTTCCAAAGCATACCTCTTTCTGCCCTTTGCACTGTATTCTTCTGATCTTTCCTTACCTTTTTGGCTCTGTATGCACATTGTTTTGCATTTACTGTGGATAACGATAACATATGTATTGATGATTTTATGATATAATGGTGTATATGCTTTAGTTTTTATCCATGGTTCCTATCTTGTAATTTTCTCCCCATAGCAGGCCATAAAAAAAAATCTGTTTTGCTTTTTTAAAATAAAAAAAATTAAATAGTTTTGTTTCCATCATGGCAAGTCATAGAAACTGTAATATTCACCCACCTTTCTGTCTTGGAGCTACCCATAAACAAATTATCTGATCTACTCTCATCTGATTGTAGGTCATAACACACTACTCAATCTGTAGGGTATGGACCACATACCCTGGAGGAAAAAAGGCTGCACTGAGAGGCCAAGAAGAATGAAGGTCTTACTGTGTTTTACTGCCCAGTCCATGAGCATTAGATCAGACTCTTTCCAATCACATTTCTACAAGGCTCTCTATGCCTCAATCATACCTGTGCAATTGTCCCATAAAATCCTACAAAGTCCCATAAAATAGGCAGGGTTTAGAGAGCTTCTGAGTAAGTGAACACATGGAGGCTCACAAGAGAGTGAAGGAGAATTTGCCCCATGCTGAGAGGGTAGCACATCTCAACTCCAAGGGGATGGAAACTCTTGAGCACTGTACTCTTCCAGACTTCACCATATGTAGCTCTTATCTGGTTATTTACTTGAATCTTTTAAAATATCCTTCATAATAAACCAGTCAATGTAAGCATAATGTTTCTCTAAGTTTTTTAGTCACTCAAGAAAACTAATAAAATTTGGGATGAGATCATGGGAACCCCAAGCATTAGCCAAGTTCTAGAGGTCTGGACTTGTCACTGATCCGAAGTGGGAGACAGTGTTGGGGACTCAATATGTGAAATCTGACTCCTCTAGGAAGATAGTGTTGGAACTGAATTAAATTAAAGCACCCAGAGCTGATGTCTATTTCAGAATTGCTTACTTGCTAGTGGGGAGAAATGCCCATACCTTTTCAAGTCACAAGTTGCCTGAGGTGTCATATGGCACACAAGAAACAGTTGGATTTTTCTCAAAAATGTGACTATCATAGAAGTTAAACAAACCATCAAATAACATTGAAAGAGGAAAGTATGTACTGGTTTCTCTAGTTGTTGGAAGAAGAAGCAACACTGAGAACACTCATGCGCTTGTAAGAATGAACCTTCTCAAGCTGTGAAGTGGGGCAAGGGTGTTTCAATGAAAGGAAATAATCTCAAAAGTACCATCAATATGATCTGAATTTAAATTCTAAATCTGGCAAATGTTAGCTGGACATGGTCCTTACCTTCTCTGAACCTTCAAAATGCTTATCTGCAAAATGTGGATACAAATGCACATTTCACAGGGCAGCCTGAGGAGGAACTGAGATAACAAACGTAAATCATCTGGTGTCTCACTATAGTAGACACATGGTCATGATTAATAATAGTTACCAATTTATGAAAAGAGCAAGACTCAGAAGATAGCAACAGACTGAGAATTTATTTTTGTCTTTGTTTTAGCCTTTGAGGCAAGTTCATTTCTAGCCTCCAGAGAAAATGTAGAACAGGCTCCAAGATTTTTCTAGTCAGTCTTACAGGATAACATTCCTTCATTCTGGTTCTCAAAACTGTGCTACTTCAGTAATTAAACTGTTTAGTCCTATGCAGTTATCATTTATCCTCCTTTCTCAGCGGGGTAACCACCTGCAGTAGAAATTAGGGGTTTCTTTTCCCTCACCTGCCACATGCTTTTTTCCTACCTTCTCAGTCTCACCATTATAGACTTCTGTTCCTCTAAGGCTGGAGTTATAGAAGAAAAATGAAAGGAATGAATAAAGTGTCACTTGACCACCAACACTATGATCTGACTTGTGTTACAAACTGATTCTTTCATGCTTCAATACTTTAAAGCCCTCCCATCCCTGCTGCTGAGGGGACCTCTTTCAGTGCTCCCTAGCACTCAAAGATCCTCCTTCATCTTCATTTCCTACAGGGAAACACAAGAACTAGAATATATGATAGGTGACATTGGACCACATACCAAGATTTAACTCCTGCTTATCCTTCCACCTTCCATTACTGGGACATCTCTACTGCAGTCTGCCACCCCTAGGATCTGAAATGTCTTCATTTCATTCCTCAGAGATCTATGTGTTAAAGGTTTGATCACCAGCCAGTGGTGCTTTGAGTGGGGGTGCTTTTCAAAGGCATGGTCTATTTGGAAGAGGTTAGGTCATCGGGGGAAGGCCCTTAAAGGGGGTGCTGAGGCTACAGTTTCTTCTTGACTCTTCAATTTCTGGTCACCATGAGGGGAACAGTCTTTCCATATGCTCTTGTCAAGATATACTGTGCCACTACAGGCCCAAAACAATTAAGCCAAGCAACTGTAGAGAGAAATCTCTAAAACTAAACCAAAATAAGTTTTTCTTCCTTGTAATTTGATTATTTCAGTCATTTTGCCACAGCAAGAGAAAGCTGACTGCCTCACAGAATTTCAAGTGCTTTTCAGAACATAGCATGTTCTTTTCCTGCACTCATTGGTTCACATTTGCAAGGGCAGCCCATCTCTGAGAAGAGGCAAATTAAAATACTGCATGACCAAGTGGTATCACTCAAATTAGATGATAAATCATTCTGTACATGATTCTGTGGTGACAGACTAGCCAATTGGGGAAGAGGATTGTGTCAAATTTCTAATTCACACCTGGGTGGGCATGAAAACTACTTAACTGGGAAACATTTGTTTTTCTTTATTAGTGAAGAAGAATATATTTTTCACTTACCATTTTTCATTTTTCTGATGTGTTTGGCTTTCTAATCAAATTTGATTAGCTTGCTGTTTGACTTAATTAGAAAGAGGCTTATTATATTAAAGACACTATTTGTTATCACACATACTGTAACTCCTGTACTTTAAATTTAAAATCAAATGCATCTAATTTATGTGCCTGCATTTTAATTTGACTCATAATAATGTTTAATAAAGTATAATTCTTAATTTTTATATAAAAAGATTTATTAAACATTTTTCTCAGGGCTTCTATTTTGATATGTTAGAAAGTGCTTACCCAGCTCATAAATAAATATTTCTCTAAATAATCACATAAACATTCCTCTAAATACTCACCTTGTACTTGAATTACTTGATGTCTTTGCTTCCATTGTTAGAACAAAATGCTACAGAAACTTAGAAAGAACTGAGATTTATCTTGGCTCACAGTTATGGAGGCTGAGAAGTCCAAAAAACACGGCACAGGTGTCTGCCTGGCCTCTGGTGAGGGCCTCATGACACATCTTAACATAGCCATAAAAAAGGACAAGTGGCTTTAGAGAGATAAAACACAAGAGGCAGTAAATGGATGGAGTTGTAGAAGAAAAATGAAAGGAACGAATAAAGTGTCGCTTGACACTTTATTCAATAGACAGTGTTTGTTCTTACCTCCTTAATTCATCAGATATGAAAAGATCTAAGCACCTTAAACCCTCTTAAAAATCATATTCACTGCATACTTAGATCCCAACATGTCCACAGCATTCCTCAGAGGCATACAGTAAAAAACAGGCCAACTAATATGATCAGGGAGCTTCCCTAGTAATAGCTATGCATACAGTTGTGCAATAAGAAATCTGCCTTCCCTCTTCTATATCACTGCTCTTTATCTCAATCCCAAAATGGCTTGACCCAGAGAAGGAAAAAGGAGACATATTCCATTGGCAAACTATTTGTCTATCTCCTTGTGAGATATAGCAAAAGGAGATAAGAAAATAATTGACTCTACTCACTCTGTTAGGTTATTAAGTTACAGATCTAGTCTGAGATTCAGAGGGGAGACCATTTTGAGTCAGATATTAGACACTGGAATTTTTAAATGCATAAACTGTTTTAATAACTCGAGAGCACAGACAAATTATATGATCTATCCAAAGGATGAGTTATCCAGAAAAAGAAGTGTTATGGGATATTTGAGAAGTATAGTAGTTTTGTAAACTGCCTTAATTGATTTTCTTTTATAAAGAGCTGACAGTACAAAGTAACTAGTGTTTCGGACTACACATACACATCAAATAATATCCCAGGGCTTTGTGGCTTTGGATCGCCTATTCACATCTGAAACAACCCTGTTGCTGGAGAACTTTGCTCTAATTGGCTTGAGCTGAGCTCCTGGCATCTCTGAGCCACTCTAATGAAGAAGACTGCCAGGGTCCAACAGGAGCCCACCCCTGGAAAAAGGGTGAGACAGGGGTGATAAATAGAATTTTTTGCCACTCTTTACTCAGGTGAGTGAGGTGCCCCGGCCCCCCCCCAAGTTCCTTTTCACTCAGTTTGAGACTTGAACCCCAGTGTAATTCTAGCTGTACAGCTGTTTAGTTTAATCAGCAGAGAGGCTAGCTGTGTACTAGCTAGCAGCCCAAAGAAACTGTTTCTTTCCTAGCCAAATCCAATGAGTGTGCCAAGAGAGTATCTCCAGGTCCCCAGGCCTTCTTCTTGAGTTTAGCTCTGCTCTTAGAACACATTAAAGTCCCACTCAGTGATTAAAATAGCTCACATTTATCATTTGCAAGTTGCAAAGGGAGTTTACCTCTGTTACCCATTTCATAGTGGTACCGGAGAAGGATGCTGGCTTGGGTGCTGGCGTATGAATTTCAAAATCATGTTTAACAAGAATGTAGAGAAAAAATTCTGACAGGGGTCTCTGGATAAGGCTCTTAGAAGGTATATAGTTGGATACTTGTGAGGGACTTCATAGTTATTGTTTACAAAGCAGCCTTGTTGCCTTCTTTTGCTAACTGGGTCTATGTCTTCCAGCATCTCCTACTATACAGGCTCTGGAATTTTAGTAGAATTGCTCACAAGATTTGCATCCTTACTGTACAAAACTGGTTCCCAATCTAAGAAATTCCAAACAAGTGTTCGCTCTCCCTAGAATTTAAATTTTTTATCAAAAGGAAAAATGTCTTAAAATCCTTGACTTTGACTCTAAGACCCAGATTTCTCCATGAACTTCCTGACCCTGGTCAGATTCTATTAAAATTCACCAGCCATAACAACATGCAGTGGGTGCCATGTTAAATGGTCCCATTGCTCCTCTTGTGGTAAATCTTTGGCAAGATAGGAATGCATATTCATATTAGTGACAAAAATGAAAAACAAAAATATATAGTAACAGATAACTGCAGATATTAAATAACTTCCACTGGAAGCCTGGAACTCTTTCCCCACCAACATGGACTTTTCTTCTCTTTCTTTTTCTTTCCTCTTTCTTTTCTTTCTTTCTTCTTTCTTTTCTTTCTTTCCTTTCTTTCTTTCTTTCTTTCTTTCTTTCTTTCTTTCTTTCTTTCTTTCTTTCTTTCTTTCTTTCTTTCTTTCGTTGAGACAGGGTCTCACCATGCAGTTCAGACTGGCCTGGGGCTTACTTTGAAGCCCAAGGCTGGTCTCGAATTCGCAAATGATTCTCCTGCCTCAGCCTCCCAAGTCCTGGAATTACAGAAGTTTGTCACCCTGCCCAGCTTCCTTTTGAATACCATTTCTGATCCTTGTATCCCTTTCACTCATTTCCACCTTCACTGTGGAGCAGGACATATCCCTCATTAAACAGATCCTGGGGTAGGGAGAAATCATTTGACATCCTTCACAGAGGGACATTCATGTCAGACACATAAATTACACTTGGTAAACCCTTGGTAAATGAATAAGCGTGTGCATGCAAAATCATACTCTTACTAAATATGTAAGAGAACTTCTTTAAAATATTTAATTGATGTCCATGAAAGTTATCATTTCAAGGTAATCTTTTCAGTGATTTTTAACATATTCACAAGCTTGTACAGCCATTTCCACTAATCCCATAGCATTTCTATTACCCTCCAAAACGTCCATGTACCCTTTAGTCACTTTACATCTCCCACACCCCCCCAGTCCTAGCAATCACTAATCTATTTTACAAACCTGTGTATGTGCATACTATGCTTCTCATATATATGTCTGGTTTCATTCACTTATCATATTTTCAAAGTTCTTCCATGCTGGAGCATGTGGGAGCACTTCTTTACTTTTCCACCAAATGATACCCCACTGTTTAAATATATCAATATATCACATTTTGTTTACTCACTCATGAGTTCATGAACTTTTGATTGCTTTCAGTTTTTTACCGTGATGCATGCTACTACAAATATTCAAGTACAAATTTTTTGTATGAATTTTCTTTTTTTTTTCTTTTTTTACATTTTCAAACCTATTCCTGGTGGTGGGATTGCTAAGTCATATGGTTATTTTATGTTTAACTTTTTGGGGAACAAACTATCCCCAAAGCCACACCATTTGACATTCACACATGACCACTCCATTTTTTTAAACATATTCCTCAATATTTACTTTGTGTTTTACTGTTTGTTGTAATAGCCATTCTAGTGATTGGAAGAGATGTCTCCCTGAGCTTTTGATTTGCCTTTCTGTAATGAGTAATGTTCTTGGGCATCTTTTCAGGTGCTTGTTGACCATATTGTGCTTACTATTTATTTTTAAGAAAAAAAACAAGAAATATCTTTGTGAAACTGTTGTCCTCTTTCACATTGGGTTGTTTGATTTATACTGTTCAATTCTAAATGCTCTTTATATAATGTGGGTTCTAGATTTGTCAGACATATACTCACTTTCCGTGGAATGTCTGTTCACTTTATTGGTAGCATTCTTTAACTCTCAAAAAATTTTCATTTAATAAAAATTTTTCTTTTGCAGCTTATAATTTAATATAGCATACAAGAAAACATTATTACACATGGTCTAGTCCAAGCTCACACAGATTTATACCTATATTTTCTTCTAAGAGATTTATATATTGCTTCTCAGTCTTTCAGGTAAGATCAAGTGTAAGAGATTTATAGTTATAGATCTTACATTGAGGTCATAGATACATTTTTAATAATTTTTACAAAGTGTGAGGTTGGAGTTCAACTTCATTCTTCTTCATGTAGTTTAGAATTGTCCTGTTGTCCTTTTATGAAAAACTATCTTTTCCCATTGAGTGGTCTTGGAACTGCTGGTGAAAATTAGTTGATCACATAAATATGGGCTCTTTTCTAGACTCTGAATTCTATTACATTAATTTATATGCCTATCTTTTTGCCAGGACTAACTATATTGCAGTGAACCAACTGGTCAATTTGTCAACTTGCAAAGTACGCTATTTTAACAGGATTAATTCTTCCATGCCCATGGGATGCCTTTGAATTTACTCATGTCTTTAATTTTTCAAATGATGTTTTAACATTTTATGCATACAAGTCTTGAACTTCTTTTGTTAAATTTATTTCTACATATTTTATGCTTTTTGACATTATCATGAATTATTTTTCCCTTAACTCAAATCAATATCTCTACAGTTTCAAAATGCCATATCTTTCAAATTTGTGGACTAGCTCTAATAGATTTTTGTGAACTTATTTTTTTTCTTTGCAAATAGTTTGTTTTACTTTCTTCTTTCCAATATAAATGGCTTTTTTCTTGTCTAGTTTCCCTGGTTACAGTGTCCAGTACAATGCTAAATAGAAATAGTAGAACAAAGCCAGGTGTGGTTGCACTTGCCTGTAATCCCAGCACTCTGGAGACTGAGGCAGGAAGATCATCCTGAGTACATTATCATTATGTAGCCTGAGCTACATAAGTGAGTTAAAGGCCACCCTTTACTACATAGTGAGACTCTGTCTCAGAAAAATGGTAGAACAAATATCTTTATTTTACTCCTGAATTTATGGGCAACGTTTTCCATCTTTTGACTATTTACTATAGTGTTACCCCCAATATTTTCCATCTTTTGACTATTTACTATAGTGTTACCTGTGGGCTTTTTATATATGCTCTTCACTACTTTGAGGAATTTTTTTTCTATTGCTATTTTGTTCAGTTTTTATCATGAAAGGGTATTAAACTTTGTCAAATGACTTTTCTGTATCTATTAAGATGATAATGTGCTTTTTATCCTTATTTCTATTAATATAGTGCATCACATTGATGGATTTTAATATATTCTAACAACTTTTGCATTCCTTGGAGAAATAGTTACAATGTATAATCCTTTTCTATGCTGGAAGATCAGTCTGTTAGTGTTTTTTCCAGTATTTTTTGAATCTGTACATATTTATAGAGATATTTGTCTATAGTTTTTCCTTCTTGTGATGTTTTTGTCTAGTCTTGATATTATGATACTGGACTTATAGAATGAACTGAGAAGGGTTCTCTTTTATAGTTTGTAAGCATATATGAGTAATTGGCTATTTGCTATATTCTTTAAACATTTGGTCAAGTTCACAAGTGAAACCATCTGGTACTGGACTTCTGCTTGTAGATATCTTTTTAAATTACTAGATCTTTTGGTTATTATTGGTTTATTTGAATTTTTATTCCTTCTTGAATGAGTCTGCCAGTTTTGTTTCCAAGACTTTGTCCATTTCAAGTAATTTTTCTAATATTTTGGCACACAAGTGTTTATAGTACACTTCTATAGTTTTTTTATTTTTGTAAAGTCACTAACAATCTTCTTTGTTTCATTCCTGATTTAGTTATTTGAGTCTTTTGTTATTGTTGTTGTTTTAGTTGTTATTGAGTCTGACTAAAAGTTTGTCAGTTTTGTCCTGTTGATTCTTTCAAATAATCGGTTTTTGTTTTCTTTAGTTTTCTCTGTTACATTTCTATTCTCTGTTTCATATATTTCCTCACTAATCTTTATTATCATTTGCTCCTCTCAGTTGAAGCTTGATTTTCTCTTATTTTTCTAATTACTATAAGTGAAATGTTAGGTTATAGATACATGAACTTTTTACTTTTGGTAGGATTTTCTTTTATAGGTATAAATTTCTCCATGTTCACTACTTTGATTATATCTTCCAAATTTATATATGCTTTGCCTTCATTTTTAATTACCTGTGAGGAGAAATTCAAATCACTACTTACTTTCAAACTGAAATAAGTGACTACATATGCAAACAGTCTATTTTCTACTAAACTGATATTTCTCTAACTATCTGATGAATATCCATTAAACAAAGTTTGATATATTTACACTAAAGAAGACTTGCTATGATTAAAAAGATTAAGGGAGATTTATATGTATTGATATGGAAAAGGTTTTGCGACAAGACAAGCACAAGTTGCTTAATAGCTAACTTAATATTTCTGCTTTCTTAAGGCCTTACTATATATATGCTTACAGATGTATAGAAAATGTTGTGACAAATAGTACAAAACTCTATTTACAGGACTTCCTTTGGCAGTAAGAATCAACTAGAAGAGGATGAGCTTTGAGACAGAGTCATATGAATGGTCATGACTTGTTTTTATTTTTATTTAGTTTTAATTTTTTGTGGTGTTGGGTATTAGGTCCAAAAGTGCTCCACAATGGAGACATATCTTCCACTATGTTTAAATTTTATTTTGAAGAAGAATCTCTCTAAGTAGTCTAGGGGAGCCTAAGTCTTAATATACTCCTGCCTCAGCTTTCCAAATAGTTGAGATTGAATGTATATGCCACTATATTCCCAGCTTGTTTTTATTTTTAAATGTTTCAATTACAAGTAAGATATAACATAATCTATAATTAAAAATCTAAGGGCACACCAAAGGTGAATAGCTTCATTTATTTTTATGAGAATGTAAGCTTAATGGAGAGGCTTGGTATGAGCACAACTAAACACTTTAATTACTTCTGTAAAATAAAAAGATTTATACAAGAGTAAAATTCTCTTCCATGTGTTCCTTCACTTACACATTGCATAGACTGACTACATCATACAATTACTAACTAGGTCATTCAGTGATATGTACAGATGCATGTGGTGGTGAAATATCTGAATGACCTAGTCTATTACCTGTCTGTCTTCAGAAGAGTTAATGCAATGCCTAAGATCAGGAAACTTAGAGTCAGACAGATCTGGATTTGATGGATGCCCTGTCACTTATTAGCTGTGACATATGGGAAATTATTTTCATCTAAGCCAGTTTAGCTTCCTTGCCTCAAAAACAAAGAAGCAATGGTGCCCACTATATAAGGCTACTGTAAATATTAAATATGTTAATATCAGACACTACAGCAGTGCCTGGTGTGTGTTAAATGTTCAGCAAAACTATGTTGAGAGGTTCTATGTCATGGCGGGAATGATGTTGGTTCCTTCCTTGCATGTCGTATTTGTGCACATCCTATACTCTAAGTTGCAGAGACAGTAGATCAATATACGAAAGCCCAGAGGCTTCGTCACATGGAATCCAAGATGTGTATTGAGGTTCTTACACCATTACCCATGGATCCCATCAACCAACAAATCTTGTAAGTCTTCTTCAGTGAGGGAGAGAACTCTAAATTCCTTTATAAATATGAATAAAAGTTATCAAGAAAGTCTCTCTATAAAACATATTAGTGTTTTTAACCAAATCAAGTTAGAGAATAAAGATTAGGGTTATGACATGAAGTCTCTTGATTTCTACCTGTTAGTAAATGTTCGAACTTGTTATGATCTAGATGAAAAACATCCTCAAAAGTGTCATACAGTCAAAGATAGGGTTTTTGGAAGATGCTTGGATCTTAAAGAATTATGATTGACTTACTGTTAGGAGGTGGGGTCTAGTAACAAAAGGTGGGTAGCTGGCAGCGTGACCTGGAAGGGTATATCTCTCTTCTTGGTCCCTTTCTTTTCCATCTGCTTTAAGCTGAGCTTGATAAAGATTCTGGTCACAGCTCAGAATGCTGATAGAAATACAGACAGTAAGTGTCAGGCTCAGGAGGTTTCAACTGGAAACAAGGACCTTATTAGCATGTGTGTCCTTGAAATCATGTGTGCTTTTATGCTTTGAGGGAAAATTTGTCTTTATTTTGCTCATGTCCTGAGACTTTGCAAGAGACTGAGGTTGAAGGGAGTGTGGTAATTTACCTGCCAGAAAAATGTCAAGGCAGTTCAACATTCGGGTTATAGCATGGGTATTCTTTTGGGGCTTTTATTCAGTTCTACATTGAGAATCAATATCAAACAGCACAGATGAGTAATTGAAAAAGTTTTGAGTTTCACCAGAATGAAAGCCCCTGTAAAATTGGCATCTGTAAAATTTTGAACCAGCTTGGTTACTGAAAAATTAGCGTTAAAAGGAAACCAAGTATGTTGCATCAGAAGCATACGAGAGACGTCTTGAGGGCACATGAGGAATCAGCAAGACCCTGCACTACATAGGCTCAAAAGTCCAAAAGTGAAAGACTTTGCTTTTATTAAAGAGTCCCAGGGGGGGTTCATGAACTGGTTCTCTCAAATTCAGTTCAGAATGTGAGTCACTTAGGAACTCTGAAGTCTCTGTAGCCGTGATCCATGGGAGTCTGACTAGAGCTAAAACTTGTGGTAGACCTTGATGTTGGTTTTGTAGCCATACAGAATTCAAGAACTATGGGGTCATGGAGGCTTCCACCGAGGTTTTAAAAGAAGATCTTGGAATCCAAGCATTGTGCCCCTGAAGGGGCAATGTATGAAGCTGTGAGAGTGAAGGTAAAAGTTCAGAGGAGATCCCAGGATTTTGGATAAGCCAGGAATGTGGAACAGCTGAAGAAAGTCACAGGCAGTGAACAAAGCCACCCCAAGAGAAAGGCCATTGTAATGGGCAATGCTATAGGAATGGGGCTGTTTGAGCACTTTGGAGTTCACCTGCCTTAGGTTTTAGATATAAAATTGTGGTATTCAATGTTTGCCCTGCTAGATTTCAGCAATGAGAATGTTTACCTTGTGCCATTGCATGTTAGCAAAGTTTAGCTTTTTAAAAAATTTTATAGGGGATCACAGCCAAAAGTTTATTTTGACTCTCAGGAAATTTTGAACTTGGACTTCCTGATAGGACTAAAATTGCTAGAATTTTGACAATTAAATGAATTTTGCATAAAGACATGAGCATGGGTCTTTGGCAGTTGAGGACAAGGAGCTATAGTTTGAATCAAAACTATCCTTCCAAAATATCATTGTTTCATAAGTAGGTCTTTGGAAAGGTGATTGGGGTCATGGGGGCACTCTAGCTGACTTACTATTAAGAGCTGAATTCTGATTGGAAGAGGTAAATACCTGAAGGTGTGACCTGAAATGATATATTCCCCCTCCTCCCTTTTCTCTGTATCCTGACATAAGCAGATAGCTTCTACAGCATGTCCTTCTATCATGCAGCTTTTGCCTTGGAACCAGCTGAACATGAACTGAAACATAAGCCAAAGTAAACCACCCTTCCCCTAAGTTGCAAATGTCAGGTATTTTGTCCAAGCAATGAGGCAAGTGACTCTTTTATAATAAGCCATCCCTGCAAGCAGGGGGAAGTGGGCTAAGTGGAGTGCTCGGGGAAGAGGAATAGCTGGCATTTGACGGATACTTACTTTCTTACCTACCTGTGCCTCACTGAAGAGATTCCCACTGACTTAGCTTCCAGAGGCAAGCCTTGCTCCGGAGAGTTTGAAAGGAGAAATCAGTAAATAAAAAATAGCTTCTCTGATACTTGGTGACTTTGATTCCTCTGTTGCCCAAGTATAGTCACAACAGGTCTTGATATTTTAGCAAATGGATCCCTATTCTTCCTTGGAGAAATGAGGGTTGGAAGCAAAAGATGGATGAATTGGGATATAAAGATATAGAATTTGCCTTCTTAGAACTTGCCATTTTTCATCTGATAAGTAATCTTGTACAAAAACATAATTTTTTACAGTTTGCGAAATACTTTCAGTTTAGCCCTTAGATTGTCTATTGATTTTTGCCTAAAAGAAATTAGCCTCTAATGTGACAACTTTCCCTTCAACACTTCAAAATGCTTGCCTTCTGGAAGTAGCACCCTATTAACCTTGCCAGTTTTTTAAAATGTTTTATTCCTTCAAAAATTATAATTGAATGCCATTCTTAGCTATGATTATTTAGATAGCTCTTTGCACATTAATATCTACTCAATTATCATTCCTTGTGGGTATAATTTTAACCCAAAATGAAGCCTTAGAAGCTGAATTTTTCTCTTTTAAATTGGTTCTTTTTGTTGTTCTTTTTTTAATCTTCACTTTTCTTTACCCCAAAAGGATCCTCTGAACTCTCAGAAAGGAAATTCAGAAAGGCCTTCAACTAGCCTGCATAATATGAGATGACTCACTTCCATCAGTTTGAGAAAAACAGAGGTCATGACATATGCTAAAGACATGTGCAAAATGTAATTTTGAAAATAGGAATTCGTGGAAGGAAAAGACCAGAGCTCATTGTCCAATAAGACCAGAACTTTTCCCTCGCTCACCTCCTAACTCTCTGATCAGGAGGAATACCAGCACTGTATGATAAAAAGCAGAAATTGGGAATTTGCATTGCACAGAAGGTGCCAGATGATAGAAACTTATTACTAGGGAGGAGTAGTGAAACCACAGGGTGCAAGGGAAGATGTGCAGATGATAGCTCAAGTGACAGAATAGAAAAACCATAAGGAGGGACAAGAAAAAAAAAAAAAGAGAAAATCAACCACAAGAAAAGTGCCCACTTCCAACTAACTCTGTATAACTGCTGCGGTTCCTCAAATCTTTTACTTCAATGCTTAACATTTCATTATGTCATGGTCTTCATCCCCCTTACCAATGAGTACATTTTCCATTTTCAGTTATAGTCACCCAGAGTCTGAAAATATAAAATGGAAATTACCAACAGAAATAAACAATTCGTTAATTTTAAATGGCACCCAAGTTTTGAGTAGTATGATGAAATCTCACATTATTTTATTTGAGAAATGAATCCTCCTTTTGTCCAATACATCCATGATATATATATTATATATATATATATATATATATATATATATATATATATATATATATATATATACTGCCTGCACTGTAGTCACTTATTAACCATATGGATTGTTAAATCAACAGTCCTGGTACACAGTGCTTGTGTTCAAGCAACCCTCATGTAGTAGTCTGGCTTTCCAGCACAATACTTATGTAACTTGCCTCAGCTCAGCTCATCACAGAGGATTGTGTCACCTCATATCATTGCAACAGGAGGGACTATAGTACAGTATTTTCAGAGGAAGAAATTATGAAACTAAATAATATAAGTTTTATTACAGAATATTGTTATGACTGTTTTATTATTGGTTATTGTTAATCTCTTACTGCTTCTGATTTATAAACTAAACTTTAGAATAGATACACATGGATATTATATAGGAAACCATATAGTATATACAGGACTTAATTCTATCCACAGTTTCAAGCATCCAATGAAGTCTGAGAACATATCCTCCATGGATAAGGGAAAACTATTGCACACAAGGAATATTTGCTTTTGGGGAAGTAGATAAGAAATATTTAGGAACAATAGAAAGCCATCTTTGTTGGTCTGATTTTTCAAAATCATCTTTTCTTTTTGACATAGACACCACCAAAGTGTGTTATCGAGGAGAATGTGGGAGAGCAGGAATGCCTTACTTTCATTCTTCCCACATTCAGAGTGCTACTAGAGAAGGCCAATCCTGGGCATTGCAAGAAGGTAATTATCCATGCCCTATGGGTTAGTTCCAGTGCACATGGCAGGGAGGAGAGTACAGAATGGACCCAGAAAGGCAAATCAACAATATTCTGTATACAAGAAACACACATTACCAAAGTTGCTCAATGTCAACTTGTTTTCCCATGTAGTTGAACCAATTCTATTACTATTACGTGTAGGAAAGCATGTACAGCTACTATCAAAATATTACAGACCATTTTTTTTAAATTCTTTCATTTCAGTTTATGAAGAATAGCATATCATAGAAATTTTAATTTGGGTTTGTCTGAAGTGTCTTCACATACTTATTGGCAATTGATCTTTCTCTTTAATGAAATATCTGTTCATGTTTATTTTTCTGTTGGATATTTGTTTACCTTTCAATACTGATTTATGAGCACTCTACATATTTTGAATAATAATTCTTTGTTATTTATGTATTTCTGCCCATTCATAGCTTCAATTTTCAATTAGGTTTTATAAATGAAAGTGCTTAGTTTTTATACAAGTTTATCAATCATTTCATCTTATCATTATGACCTTGGCATGTTATTTAATAGTTTCATATTAACTCCAAGATATAATGTATTTTTCTCTAATAATAAGTACAAACTTAATTATGAAACATATAAAAATATAGAGTTAAATGAAAGATAAAAAGAAAGCTTAATCACAATCCCATTACCAAAGTAACCACAAAAGTATTTTTTCTAAGTTCTAAACTCACATTTTAAAATTTGTATATTGCTCAAATAAACATGGAAAAATACATTGATACAAATCTTTCTAATAATCTCTTACCAATATTTTTGATATTACAGTAGAAATATTTCTTATTAACTATTTCTGGAAGTGAATTCATCTCCTCTTTGTGTCATTAGATTTTCTTTTGCTTTAGCATCAACAGATCTTATGTTGCATTGCAAGCATGTCTCATGCTTTAAGCAAAAGGAGGAAATGTTTGAGTCAAAGGTGAATCAGACAGAGAAAGTCAAATGTTGAGGTGTAGCCTCAAGGCATTAGAGAGTAGAAAATTCACTTTGAATGTACCCTGTGGAAACACAGGCCAGGCCTGCCCAATTCCCACAGTTTTTCCCAAAACTAATCTTGACATCTTGTTTACAGCAACAGGAAGTATTTCTCTTTGTGTTGAAGAAAATCTGTATGGATCATGACTACTCTGGCTTGACATTGCAAATGCATTGTCACTTCCTTAACTAGTGAAGGGCAATACTCTCAGGCCATCTTGTAAAGCAAGTATCCCTGAGGTCTATTGCTTTGTACCAAATCACTCCCAAATTTAGTAACTTTAACCAACAATTGTATAGCTAAGTCTTGTGGTTTCTATTGGCTGGGGTTCTGGTAAGTGCTCAGTTGATGATTCTGGCTTAGGATCCCTCTTATGGATGCAGGTAGATGCATGAGTGGGAAGTGAAGACTTCAGGTACAGCTGAGAGCTAACCATATCTCTCTCTCCTCCTCCCCGCCCCTCACTCCAGGACTCCCATGTGATCTCTATGTGAGCTACTTGGGGCTTCTCATAGCTGTGATCTCAGGGCCACTTGACTTCTTTTACACAGTGGCTGAAGGCTTCATGTTTTTACCCCCCTGCCCTAGAAATCACATAGCATCAGTTCCAACATTATACAGTTACAAAGGGAAGGGTATCAAAGAATTTGAAAACATATCTTAAACTATCATTTTGTCTCTAACTATAAATGATTTCTCTTCCTCCTATTTGCAAAATATAGTCACTCTTCACAAGACACTCCCAACCCCAATCATGCCCCAGATGTTTTACCCCATTATGGCACCAGACTCATGCTTGATTTCAGGATGTCATTAAGCATATGAGATTAGGTGTAGATGAGGATTCTTAGGCACTGCCCTAAGGTCAAACATCAGAAAGCATCGTAATCCTTAAAATCAGTAACTAATCTACCTTATTTGGTAAGAAGTACTTTGTAGATGTGATTAAATTGGAGATCTCAAAATGAAAAGATTATCTCAGATTACAATAAATAGGAATTCCACCAATATAGAGAAAAGGTATGAAAAAAGATATAGAGTATAGTGCAGATCAGGAGAGAGAAGATAATCCTCCACTAGCTTTGAGGATGGAGGTACAGGGCACAAGCCAAGGAATGCAGAAGACCACTAGAAGCTAGAAGTCAAGGAAAGGGATCCTGCACCTGGACCCTTCAGAAGAAATTGAAGTGTACTAATGCTGTGGTTTTAACTCCATGAGACTCATTTTGCACTTCTGATCTCCATAACTGTAAGATAATCAGTTTGTGTTGTTTTAAACCAAAAAAATCTACATATAGAGAGAAATCACCTGCTCCCTAAATGCCCTCATGTGATGATGTGACAGGCATATAAGATATCACAGCAAACACTTCAGTTCCAGACTGCAACAAAAGCAAGGCATCTACTCTGTAGTAGTTCTAAATTCCAGCCAGGATTATAATACAAGTTTATTTATTAGGAGTTAATCCTACTTCTCAAAGTTGTTCTTTATTGTTCTGGTCTCTGCCTGCTAATCTTTTGATTCTACTGAGTTATCCTTCTGTTTCCATAAAAAAGGCTCATGCTTACAACCTGCCTCCTACCCACAAAAGGTTGGAAAGCCAAAGACTTCTTTTCATACAGTTTTGCTTCTTTTATTCCAAGATAATGCTAGTCCTTAAGACCTTTGTGGGTTTCCCATTCCATTAGATTGAACATATTTTCTAGAGACTGATGATTTAGCTCAGCAGCATTAGCGACTTCCTGGCAAGCACAAGGTTGTGAGTTCAATCTCCAGTACCAAAAAAAAAAAAAAAACCTTCTAGAAAATACTTTATTGAATTAGAGCTTCCTCTTAGATAATAGTGGATTGCATTAAAATTCTTAGATCTATTTTCATGTCCATAAAATACTTTAAAGTATAACAATTTTTCTGAAAAGATCTGTAAGGAATCACATTAAACTTCTGAGTCCTCCCAAAGGGTTTTTACATACTTCTGGCTTCATTTTTATTCCAAGACCATATTTTCCTGAAGCCACCTAGGATTTTAGTTTTTTTCCCTGAAGACTTTTGTTTCTTTGAGACCACTTTGTTGGCTAGGAAAATTATTCTCATCCCTTTATAATCCTTCTACAATCTACTCAATAACCGAACAGTGTTTGCTCTTCAATTTAGGCCCCTCCTCTTACATTATGTTTTCTATAGGAAATGAGGCCAGGTGCCAGCTGTCCAGAATTCACCTTAGTTAAATTATTTAATTCATTAAGAATGTTTCTCAGTGCCCAATTTACCTCAGCCACATTGTTGCTAAATTTTTCTTCACTACATGACAATGGTTTCCTTCCTCCGGCATCTAATAGCACTCTCTGTTGTTTCATTTCAGCCCTCACTGGCAACATCTTCATGAATTCTATGGGTCAGGATTTGGAAGGACTCCTGGTAGTGTAATACAGTCCAATGGAGATTAGACTTGGAACCATAGCAGAACGAAGCAATTGGTGCTAGTTGGATTCTCCATTCTTTCTCTGTTTCCATCAGCTGTGTAACTTCTCTGAGTGCTCTCTCTGAATGGGTTAGCTTAGATTTCCTTGGAGCATGGTAGTCTTGTGGTGTTTGGACTGCTCGCAGGATAACTGAAATCTTCAAAAGCAAATGTCACATGAGCAAGCTGGAAGTTGCATCACCTTTTATAACTAACTCAGCATGGAAAGTCATATGACTTCACTTCCTCTGTGTTCTGTTTGCTGCAGCAGTCCCCAGAACATTCCTAATTTCAGAGGAAGGAACATAGTAGCTACCTCTTCATATAAGGAATGTCAAGTAATTTGTGCATCTATTTCTTTCACTTCTTTAGCAATTTTTTTTGTGTGTGCTTGTTATAGGTCAGGTATCAGGCTGTGAGTGAAGCATAACCTGAAGAATTAGCTACACCCCTCCTTGAGGACCTTAGGTAAGAGGATAAAGAGGCAAGTGGAGCGTTGAATAGAGAAGAACGATTATTTTAACAAAGCTGTGGGAAAGAAAAGATGACAAAAAATTATATCACAAAGACAATTCAGGTGGTATTTTGAAGAAATTTGCATTTAGTCCAAGCCTCAAAAGGCAAACAGTTCTTCAGCTACTTGGAGACCAGTGTTTTGTTCACTGTAGAATAGAAATGGCATAAAAGCATGAAATACCTTAGCTGTCTTTTCATTCTGGTTTTTATGATGGTGACTTTCACTAATGTAAGAAATCTGAGAGAACTTGCTGCGAAGCTAGTTCAGGATATGTTGACATTTTTAGGTGCTCATAAGACATTTGTTCTAACAACAACAACAACAGTAACAACAACAGCAGCAATAACAATGAAAAATACCCTGTGGTGGGATCGCTCTCTGATTCTTCAGCAGGATCTGGTACAGTGCAATCTTGAGTATCATCCAAAAGCCAATATGTAAAAGCCTGGTCCCTAGAATGCTGCTTATTAGAGTTCAGGAGATGAGGTTTTCCAGGGTTCTTAGGTCACTGGTGCTACATCCTTGAAGAGGACTTTCCGCCTCCTCTGCTTTTGCTCCCTGCCGTGAAGTGAGTGATTGTGCCTCACCATATACTTGCAACATGTGCTGTTGTCACAGACTCAAAGCAAAGGGACCAACTGATTATGAACTACAATCTAGAAGGTTGTGGGCCAAAGTAACCCTTTTCTCTCTTATGTTAATTATCTCAGGTATTTTGTTATAGAGATGGAAAGATGATTATATGAGATCTTAATCATACGAGGTCTACTGGAGGAGACTCCGTAGCCCTAGATTTCAGTCTTCCTCCTCCATCTGGGCCCCTTGGAGTGCAGACACCTGCTGTTCTAGCAGTTCCCATCACATCACAAGTTAACACTCTAGAAATACTCAAATATCTGTTAATTCTCACGTTCATTCAGGGTACTCCACCCGAGAAACACACATTCTACTCTGTAGTAGCTGTAAATATGTCTCTCAAGGAAACACCTAGTCCAACGTGTGTGCTTGAGCATCGAATTCTCCTTGTGGTAGTAATATGACCTCTTATGGGTCAGAGAAAAAGGAAGTCTTTAAGATCAACTGCTCCAGAATTTGCAAATTCCTGGCATGTATGTTAATATTGGATTTTTTAAAGCTAATATTAAATTACTTGCAATGTTATGAAAATCAGGAGATTTTAAAGTGTCTGAATTTTAGCTTCTTTTGAAACATGTTTTTTTCCCCATCTTACATAAATTCCCACATGGCAACAGTTAATAGTTGTTGAGCTTAGGCAGTGCCTCATATGTGTCAAGTATTAGGCAGAGTATAGAGAAACATTCTCATTCCTCACTGCTAAATTGGCATTGACAATTTGGGGGACAAATTCAACATATCTTAAAATTAAAATTCACTTAAAATGGACCTAAGCCTGTGAATTGTACTTCCAGAAATCAAAGTTATGGATACACTGAAATGGAAGGCAAAGTTAAATTATAGTGTGAGATTTTTGTCATCCCCATAAAATGAAAAAACAGCTTATATTTATATCTATAAGGAACCAATTAAATAAATTTGAAATATGCATATCAATGTGGTTAAATATTATTGAGCAATGAGTGATGGGAATTAAATAGTTTTAAATTAACTGACAGTGAAAGATGCTTAAAATACATTAAACAGATTGAAAAAGAAAATGGCAGGATAATAAATGCAAAATTATTTTGCTTAGACTAAAATCAAGTGTTCAGCAAATAGCACAGCAAAGTACAGAAAGTAAAGGGTTTTGGGTTTAGACAACTTAGAACTGTTACATTCTCCAAAATATCACTGGACAACTTGAGAATAAAATGAAGCAAAATGTATTAGAACTCACTGCAGTAAGAATGAATCCATCCTGACAGCCTTATGTATGCCTCAGAGAAACAAGTGAGAAGAAATACAAGTCTAGGACCAGAGGATGTGGACTCAGATAATCCAGGGCAGTGGTGGTGAGCCTATGGCACACATGCTGCTGTGGGCTACTGTATTATTAAAAACTCTAAATTGGTAAATTTCATGATCCAATCACTTGAAATAGGTGGGTGGCCAAGTGTAGTTTGGTGGGAAGACTATGTGTTGAGCCATTCTGTAAATGTTGGCTTCTGGAAATTAGTCTTCAGGAATTCCTGGAAATAATGTTCTTTGGTTGGGTTTTATCTCAGGTACCATTTGCCACAATGACATAGGTGATTCACAACCATCCTGCTTATGACTAATTTGTAAGGACATAAAGATCTGAATACCCTATGCAAACCATATGCTAGCTATGTGAGTTCGAGAAATATATTTAAAGTTAAACATTTCCTAAGTTGTAAATGGATTGGTGATAGTAACAACCTTGAGGGAGAGGTGGTTATGATCAATAGTTACATACGATTCCAGTCTTGGGTTATATAAAGCTGTTGGCAGACGTTAACAATTTGTACTGCCTCTGGATAGAAATACATAAGCAAAGGCTAGGCTAGGTCTCCCAATACCAGCAGAATTGATATCGTGGGTCAGATAATCTCTTGTTAAAGGAGTGGTTTTGAGCACCGTAGGATGCTTTGTAGAACCATTGGCCTCTACCCGCCAGAAACACTTCCCCTCCAAGTTACGACGATGGCAAATGCCCCAGACATTATGAAATGTCCTGTTACGAGCCATTTACCTAGAAGCAACATTTGTGTAAGTTCCATAAAGGAAAATAACATAAGTACATGGAAAAAAAGTAGCTATAATACTATATTGATGATATTCTGCTCTTTATTGATGGAGCCCTTATCCTGTCTGCCAAGCTAACAGCAAACTGCTCATTGTCAGGTTCGCCTTTTGCTTTACAAGCACTAATTGTTGTGGTTTATATCTGGAGAGCCTATCAAAGCCTTGTTCACTCACAGGGTTTTTGCAAGGCTATTGAGTCACTGGGGCTTTACAGCTAAGCATGGTGTGAGGAGGAGGGATCTTGTGAGAAGAGGCGAGTCGCCGGGAATGACGTGGAAGGAGGTGTCTCTTTTTCTGACCCTTTCAGTCTCTGCTTTCACTGCTATCACATCAACAGCTTTCCTCTACCTAGGTCCTTTTACCTTTATTTAAAGTTAAGATGCAAGGACAGAAGTGTCTGAAAAGTGAGCCAAAAATCAATCTCTGGTCCTTTGACTTGCAGGTGGGTCTCATCAACAAGAAAGGGAATAAGACATTGATTCTTCACAGATTGCACTAACAAGGTAAATATTTGTTGTGATGGGCATTCAGTGGGTGCTTTTAAACAAGGGAAAGGGTTGTGGCTATTGAACCAATATGTGGGTCTTAGAAAACATAAAGGCTAAATGGATTCATCTCAGAGATGACTTCAGTTAGACAATTGCAAAATGCTTCTGGGCCCAAAATATTCTGTGTTTAGGTCCCAGACATATTCCAAACAATTCAGAATGATGACAAGTGATTGGAAAGGGCTGTGGGCCAAAGGAACATGAAATCCAACAGAAATCATATACAAGAGCCTCCATTTGGCAGTTTTGGCCACTGCTGCTCACCCATTTGTGGCTGTCAGTGTCTTCCAAGGCCAGGAGTGACGTTAAGAAGGATGTTTCCAAAGTTCCTAGTGATCGGGCACCTGCTCCTGGAGCTTTGAGCAAGGTGGGCTACACTCAAGTTTCTGCTGTTGCTCTTTGGTGACCTTTATATAAACACAGTTAACATGATTTTTCTTGAACTAGAGAGGGGAGGTAAAACTTCTGACCAGTCTTCAGTATTAAAAACCATTTGCAGGGGGGAAGATCATCCCAGAGGACAGAGGGATCCATTCAGGCACAGTACCAAGGATCTTCCAAAACTAAAATCTGATTAATGTAATTATTTAATGTAACATCAAGAAAACATGCTGAGTCCCTGATTGGTCACCACGAAGGCAGGAAATTGCTATGTGGTACTTACATGGGCTAACCAAGAATCAGCAAATTCATGGAGGCACAAGAATAATGGTGATGAGGCTGAGGTGGGAGGGATGCAGGTTGGTGTTCAGTGGGTTTCAGTTTTAAAAGGTGTAACATTCTGGCGATGGATAGCTTGACTGTTGTGTGACAATATGAATGTACTTAGTATCACTAAACTGTACCTCTAAAAAGATTAAAATGTTTCATTTTGTGCTATGTGTGTTGTAGAACAATAAAAATGGAGGAGATACCCTTTTCTAGAAGACAAGACTGGTGTCATGGTTTATAAGAATGTCCCCCCGAGGGACCTTATGTGTCCATAGGTGGGGTTTGTGAGAGTTAAGCGGATCATAGGAGACTGTGCTTATCAGTGCATCCACTGGTGAGTTCAGCAGCTGAGTGTCCTGCTGGGAGACAGGCCAGAGAGGACACACTGGGGAAAGGGAGATCTCCTTCTCTAACTCCTTCCTTCTCTCTGCTTCCCGGCTGCCATGACAGGAACCCTTTCCTTGCTTTTATGATCCTTGCCATAACCATCAATTCAAATGCATTGATTCATAAACTCTGCCCGCCTTTATTCATGCCCCTGTTTTGTAGACTCACTTAAAATTGCCCAGCTCAGACCCTAAAACTATAATTATCCTTTCTTCATTTCTGCACTTTGAGACACCCACAAAAGGTGTCACTGTTATTTTCCTTTATTGCAGTAAGTCTAATAAACTTAGCATTGCTTGACCTGCAGGCTTTTTAAAATCAGTTATCTGTTGGGAGGTTAACAGTTGACAGATCATGGAATTCTCTGCTTAAAGTTCCTCTGAGAACACTTATTATTAGTATCTGAAGTTATAAATAAGCAACTGAAGTAAACTCCAGACATGCTTTATTTGTCTTGTAACATGCATTGAAAAAATTAAAATTTTGTCATATTTTAAATTTGAATTTTTAAATATGAATTCCTTACTTCTCTAGAAATTTCAGAACCAAATTCCATTGCCATCCCTCTCCCAGGTAGTCAGGTTGGTTCACCCAAATTGTTCTCCTAAGAAAATGACATGCGTCATGTGTCATGTGACTTGATTCTCTGCCCATCATCATGTCAGGCACGGTGGCATTTCTAAGTCATAGGAATATATCAAACAATGGGACTTATTCTAACCAAATGACAAATGTTCTACAATTCATGAAATAGACAGACACAGTCACTGTGTTAGTTACTTTTCTCCCTTTGCTGAGACAAAATACCTGACATCCAAAGTTAAAGGACAAAAGGTTTAGTTCACAGTGTGTGGAGGTTTCAATCCATAATCAGCAGGCTCCAAGGCAGGGTGGAGTGGCACAGGGGCAACTGTTCAAGGTGGCAGAAGACAGAAAAAACAACAAAAGCAAAAAAAGGGGGAGGCAGAGCAAGACTCTTTTCCTCCCTTATGTTGGATACAGGTTACCTGCCCTGGGACGGGTGTAGCACTCACACCATCTCTGTATCTTCCTCTTATAGAGGAACAGGATGTTTACAACGTGAAGATACTGGTGTCCTGCTGAGTCACTTAGTTAAACTTACAAGCTTCTCAATTCTCAGACTGAAATAGTATATCAACCATTACAGTCACCACTTTGGAACAAAGTACAAAAGGCTCAAGTCTTGAGTCTATTTATTGTTTGCATCCAATGTGATGTTGGGTTAGTCCACCCGTGTTCCTCATTTGTAAAATGGAAGTGGCAGTCGTTGATGGGACCATTTAACAGGTGACCGTATCTTCTGACACACGGTAGGCATGTAGCAAGTAAAAGCAAGCATGAATATAGTTATTACTTTTATGAATTGCATCAAGGCTCTTTTTTTTTTTTTTTGCCTTTTTGAGACAGGGCCTCTCTATGCAGTTCAGGCTGGCCTTGAGCTCACTTTGTAGCCCTGGCTGGTCTCGAACTCACAACGATCCTCCTGCCTTAACCTCCCGAGTGCTGGGATTACAGGCATGAGCCACCACACCCGGCTGCATCAAGGCTTTTATTTCTATGAAATTGTGCTTTTACCATCTGTCTTTGTCAGAAAACAATTTCAGTCCCACATTCAAATCACAAAGTGTAACTTGCAGCCCTAAGGACCGTGACTGTTACCATGGCAGAATTTTTAACCAAAGGAAAATGAAACAGCAAATATCAAAGCTTCAGGAAAACCTTTATCTTGAGCATCTATAAACTGCTCCTAAACCTATGAAATTAATTGTTCCATCATTCTTTATAAAGATTGTTTTTGGGTATGAGTCTTAGAATCATATACTAAAAATCATAGGCACTAAAGTTAATGTTCAATAATGTTCAAATAGTGGTTTGAGAGTGAATAACATTGCATTTTTAATTGTTTTTAAATTTCCTTACTATGAAATAGACAATTACAGAAAATCATATGCCATGTACTGAGGTATTCTGCACCTGACTTGAACACAGCTTCACACTCAACCATGTCTGCTTCAGATTGCTTCACTGTTTATGCTTAAAAAAAAAAAAAAACTTTACAGATACAACTGAGCCCTACTGAATGTGCTCCTCCTTGACTTCGTGCCTACTTGTGCTCCTCAGAGAGAACCACCATTGAGATGATGCTGCAACATAGACACTCAAGCCATTTGCAGACCAGGGATAGAGAGAAGAAGGCCACACCAGGAAGCAAGCCCTGTCTGGAAACCAGTACCATGTGCAGGCCGCCACCGGGCTGGGACAGACAGGCTCCAGGCCCTTCTGGTGTGTGGGCTGGCAAACAAGAAGCTTATCCAGAGAAACACAGGCTGTGATGATAGCTATGGAGGTGAAATGCAATTGGATGCCTGTGGTGCTTTGCTGTTTCACTAACATTGCAGGTCTGGGGCCAGTGGTCTGATCATAGCTTCAGAGGATAGCGGTAGGCAGGGGAGCATCTGCAGTGTGTCTCTTTCTGAGGGTTACAGCCATTGTTGATTCACTATGGTCTTGTTTTGAAGTCCTACATCGTTTTCATTGTTTTGTTGTGTTGGGTTTTTTTTTTATTATTATGTCAAATCTGATGGTAGGAGCAGTTATTTCAAAAACAGCAAGAAATATTATGGAAGCAATTTTGGACTTACTATTGGCTTGTTTTGAAGTCCTTTATTGCATTCATTGTTTTGTTTTTATTGTTTCTATTCTGTTCTGTTTGATTTTTACTATGTCCTAAGTTATCTGCAGCTGTTTTGAAGACATGGAGGCATTATGATAACTATTGTTGATTTAGTAAGGTTTTGAAGTCCTGTATCTCTTACACTGGTTTGTTTTGTCCTCTTTAAAATAAAAAAAAAAGCATGTTCAATCATATGCCACTCATAATGGAAATATGACCTGGGAAATGTATCTTTAGGTAAGTTTCTGTGGTGCAAACACCGTAGAGTACACTTACAGAAAGACAGCCACAACAGCACTAGGCGACAACATTTTAACGCAACTGTCCTAAATAGTGTTTATTATTAACCAAAACATCGTTATGTGAAACCTGATATATACACATATATTCTCTTGTGTGATTTTAAAATTCTTATACATGGTATCATGGTACAGCCTTTCTTGTGCTGTTTGCTTCTATAACACTGGTTAAATTATTTTAAGTGCTAAATAGTAGTCCATTACTTTTGAATCTTAGTGTCTTTTACATGTGATTCCTGGAAGAACTTTATCATCATCTTAAAGAAAGGAACCCACATCTTTCTTTTCAGGGGTTCCTCATCTACTGTAACATAAAATCCAAGTGGTATTCTCAACCCTCTGAGACACAGAGTGTTTCCTTTCTGCTAATCATCTTCTGGCTGCTTCCTAAGCACATAACTAAGCCAGAGTCTTAGTCTCTAGATTGTCTACTGCCTCCTCCAGGCTCAGTTAAAACATCACTTCTCAAAAAACCATCTCCTTTAGACTAAATTAGGCGTATTTCCTCTACTTCTCTTAGCATTTTTTGCAAAACTTATAATTTTGAAAGCATTTTAAACTGATATATAATTATTGTACATATTTTTGGAGTTTAGTGTAAAATTTTAATATATATGTACCCTGCATCAGTGATTAGGGTAACTAGCATATCCATCACCTCAACCGTTTATCATTTACTGTGCAGGAAACATTCAAAATCCTTTATTCTAGTTTTATAAAACTGTGTGATGAATTGTTGTCAGCTAGAATCACCCTACTGTCTCAGTTATTTTTTTCATTGCTGACAAAATATCTAATACCTAAAATTAAAGGAGGACAAGTTTACTTAGCTCATAGTTTGTAGAGGTTTCAGTCCATAATCCACTGGTGGCCTGGCATGCATTAAAGAGGAGAACAGTTCATGGTGTGCCGAAGGTAGCAAAACAAGAAAAGGCCTTAACAGCATCTTTCTGCCCCTTTTATCTAATCCAGGCTACTCAGGATGGGTAGCACTCATCCCTTAATGCTAGTGCCTTTGTTCCTAGCATCGCACCATGGATCCCAGCATCACATACTCAACCACCTCTGAAAAAGCCCCACCCATGACTGTATGAGGTTTGGGGGGAACATTAGACATAAGGCATAACAAATACTAAAACTTGTTACTCCTACATAATTGTATTTTTGTCCCCTACAATCTAATTCTTTTTAGTTTCTAATTCCCCCTGCCCTTTCTAGCTCTGCTAAGTACTGTTGTACTCTTTACATCCATGAGCCTGAGCCTGAGCCCCAGAATTTTCACTGAGAGAAAATTCTGAATCACAAAAAAGGCCATAACCTTGGGCAATTACTTCCAAGCATGGGGCTAGGTTTCCCATCTGTACTGATGGGCAGTGTATTAATGAACTCAGGGTTATCCTATCTCAGCCCACAATTTATTAGACATACACACAATTATGGCATGGGTTGAACAAGATGGGATGCTTGAGAATCAGTTCCATGGTCACCATCAGCACAATAACTGTTCTCAGCAGTCTATAGAATTGACTTGACACAATTTTTCAAGACCAGGAAGGTGAGAAGTATCTCTGTTTGGAGTTTGATAGAGATGAGATCTTCTGATTATGGATTATGGGGCTAGAAAGTGGCAGCTCTGGAAATCACACTTTACTCTGCTCAGCTGACACCTGATCTCCTCCCCTCTGCTTTTTTTCCAGCCTTTCCCCCTCTCTCTCCAATAACAGAGAAAGACTTAGCGTAGAGAACACTAGATACCTTTACCTCCCCAGCCCCAATTTCCTTTCCAACTACTTCCCATCTAGCTGTCAAAAAAAAAAAATATTCTAGAAGAAGGTAGAAGATAAAGACATCAATTCATCTTTCTTCTCAACCCTCTGTTCCTCCATCCACCTGTATTTTATCTTCCAACCATCCCACATGCACTAACCTTCACTATATTCCTCATCTGCTTCTCACCTTAAACTAAACCTTCTGAGTTCCTGAAGGATAAAAAGAACAAGGGCAAAACAAAATGAAATAACTCTGAAAACACAGTCTAGATGTTTAAATTTGAAACAGGCTTCCCGGAGCATTTTCACCTCTGATACGTCCCTCCAAGTGCTCAGCAGCCTTGCTAAATTGGGGTTTCTGATTATCATCACCTAATGCAAAATCATGAGGGTGGGAGAGATGGGGGTTGGGCCATGATTCTTCCCAGTGCACCAGAAGCTGCGTGGTAATGGATTCTGGCTCTGAGGCCAGAGAAAACTTCCACACTACAGCTTGTGCAAAGGGCTGCCTGGAAATGAGGCTCCCAGAATACTTTCCAGTAACCAAGAGAGTCTGATCTACACTTGGAAGTCCCATTGGTTATGTTTTTTATATTCTGTGCTGAGTGCATTTGTATTTACTACTCATTTGTTTTATTACTTAAATCAATATGTCCAGTAGAATTTCTAGGGCACATTCCAGAAAGATATCCTCCAATTCCTCTCCTGGAGTCCCCGAACCTACCCCACCTTACTCCAAATTCAACTCTCACGTATAACTCTGTCCTCTCCCTGGCTTATCCCCACTTTGCTGCTGTCCCAAATGAAGCTTCCCCACATAAAGCCAAAGTGGCACTGAAGTCTGACCTCCTTCCCCCTCAAACACTAGACTGAGGGGTGGTTTTCAATAGAATCCAAGCACTCAGATGAAGGAAGTGTTGGTGAGTGGGAGCCAGAGACAAGATGTGAAAAAGATCTAAAGAGGGGAAATATCCCGTGAAAGGTCTGAGTTAGGAAGGAACTCACAGGAGGTTCTCTGTGGCTGCGGCTTTGTATTCATGAACGGGATGAGGCTGAAAGGGAGTGGTGCTGAAGAGCCCTCAAAACCCCCCATTGCATAGACTCAAAGCCTTGCTCTGCTCTGTAACACCTGACGTGGCCCAGCCCCTGCCACATCACAGCCCTCCACCCAATTGCAGTCTGCTTTGAACTTGCCGTACCTCATTTATGGAGCGGGGATAAGCAGCCTCTTCGCCTGCTTTGGGATTCCATCTCAGCAAACTAATGCTCTCGTGGGAAAAATCAGGTCTCTGACAGTGATGCACTCTCAAGGTGCAGGAAGCCTGCTCAGGGACAGTCCACCCTCCAGAGGTTGCAATGATGTATGTCTGTGTTTATTGCTACCTTATGCTAACTGCCCCATTAGAATGTAAGCTTTTCTAGGAGAGAAAATTCTGGACTTTATGATTCACCGCTGTGTCCTCAGTGCCTTGAACAGTGGCTAATACATGATAAATATCTATAAATATTTGGTTCATGAATAGAAGCAGCAATGGATGGATGGATGGATGGATGGATGGGGATGGGGATAGGTGAAAAGCAAAGATATTTAGTCACAGAATGAAAATGCTACATTTTTATCAAAAGATGAACCCCAGTTGTGGTAAAGGGATGATTTTAGAGATGGAAAAGATCTCTATGCCTTCAGTCTTCAAAGTCATAAGAAGGCAAATTTGGCTGGGATCTCTCCCCATTTAACTGAAGAGATTCTGGCTTTTTTTAAATTTTAAAAACAAAAAAAACCCATAAAAGATAAAAATGATACAGAATTTCAAAATGAAATAATAAGAAATTAGTACTAGTTAGTATATTGCATATTGTTATCTTCAGTGTAGTTCTTCAGACTACAAGATTTAGGCATAAAAAATGATCAAACAAAACGCAAACTGTTTTACTTGATGAACTAACATAGATTAGTAGTATAGTTATCTATCTTGTATACACACACACACACACACAGGGGAAGGATTCTAGCTTCTTTGCGCCTGTCTGCAGCTGGGTCTTTCTTTGGCTTTATAATTGCCCCACCTAGTGTCACAGTGTGTATTCTGCAAAGGACTGGAGAACCACCTAGCAAACTACTTTCAAGATAACAATATGCAATATATTAACTAGTGTTAATTTCCTGTTTTTTTAAAAGTTCTATATAATTTTCATCCTTTGTTTGCTTGTTTTTAAAATTAAAACCTTGTAAGGGATCAAGCGCATTTGCTTTGATAGAGCCAAACCAGCTGCGTAAATCTCCACCATGGTCTTAACCCTCACAATTAGCACATCGTGCTAATAAGTGTTCCTTAAAGCAGAAATAAATTTCTTTAGAAAAATAAACAAGCTTTTCAAAATTATTGTCTTCTAAACGCTAATATTTACATAGGGCAATAATTTGGGTGTTGACTTTAGGGCCCATGGACAGTGTCTATTTGTAGCAAATGGTAAGCCTGAGTGTAAATACTGAACATGTCACTTAGGAAACAAAATTATTAAATGTGCATGCTTTGCAATTTTAAAAATATGCAAATACTCTTTGTTTTATTTGCTATATTGTGAGCCACACTGTGTGATACCAAGAGACCCTGAGAAGCCTTCTCCTTCCATCTTTCAATCCCTGTAGCTCTTGGGACCCCTCAGTGCTTGGCCATTATACTATATAGAGGAAAGAGACAAGGGCGAGGAGTTGGAGAGTGACACAAGATTCAACCTCAGATGGGTCCAGGTTTACATTCTACTATATCACTTCTTATTTCTGCCTCTTCGGCCAGGACACTTAAGTTTGCTAAGACTCATTTTTTTTTCTCTATAAAGAAGACCTATCAATCAATCATAATGATGCTATTACTCCCATCCTGCAGGTGAGGAAGTGGTACAGGGTAGACATATTAGCCTATGCTTGGGGTCGGACAGGTACTGAGGGCCACAGCCAGGGCTCATTCCCAGGTCTCCCCAGTGTCTTTCACACACTCACTTATGTTGGGCAAATGAGTGCAGCAGATGCCCAAGTGACTTGGACATTATTTAAAGATGGCCAATTTACCTCAAAGTGAACCTTAGTATAGCATACTTATCTTAGGTGTTTTATATGTTCTTTGGATGATTAGTCTCTGTTGATCTATGTTTATAATAATTAACTTCATAAGAACTTATATAAGAAGTAAATGAATTTGATGCTGGCAAACTAAATTTTTTTAAAAAGGGGAGCAGAGAATAAGGGGGGGAAGAACTGAGATGTGCTATACGCATGGTATCAACCTCACCACAATCAATGTAATCATGACATACTGCAAACATGTATTAATAATTTTTAAATAAGCAAAAAATGTGTTTTCTCACCTGCCTAAATGTCAGCCCTGTTCCCGTCACCTCCACAGCTGACTGGAGGACTGAGGTTGTTTTGATGTTTCCTTTATCTAGCATCAGTAGCAAGAGGTGAAAGAATCTCCCTCTCCCTCTCCCTCTCTCTCTCTCTCTCTCTCTCTCTCTCTCTCTCTCTCTTCCAATTAGACCTGGAAAAAACTCTGTTAAATACCTTGAAATCTTCAGATGGAAGGACTACTTAAAACATCATATATAATTTGTTAGGAATCCACACATGCATTTTGGATTCTTTGCCTTTTTAATTTGTTGCCTAAACAAAGTGAAAGCAAGCAGCTCTGCTCTTTGATTTCTTGTTCAAAAGACCCAGATATTTCAGATCCTATTTATCTTACCTCCATTTCTGTGCTCATTTTCTGCTGCTTCTTGCACTTGTTCTGTTTGCTCATTCATAGTACATTTTACATCATTTTAATCAACTATGAACTATGAAGAATGCAGTATTTTCACCCCAGATGCCCTGTTTTATGAAAGTATTAGAAGGCAAAGGAAAAATAAGGTGCAAATCTACATTACTTGCCCCACTCAGACACACAAATCATAAGCATGCTTCTTCTGGGACACATTCCCCATAAAATGCTTCCTGTTTCCCCAGTGGCTCCTGGACTTGCTCACTCACTTATGTATTCATCTATTATTTCATTCACTCATCAAACATTTAAAACAACCTCCTATACACTTGGCTATGGGACAGACCCTGGGGAGCACCAGATGAGTAAAACCCAGAGGTAACACAGAATAAGAGGAGTTTGGAATCAGACAAATGCAGGATTTTCTTCATCTGGGCTTTAACATTTTCCAGCTGTGTGACTTGAGCAAGTTCCCTAATCTCCTCAAGATTTAATGTCCTCATGTGCAGAACAGAAATCAATGGCTGATGCATTTAAAAGCAATGTGTACCTGGTACCAAGTGAACCGTGGATAATAAAAGGTTACAAAAACATAACTTTGGCTGTTTAGCTTCAGTTTGGTCTTTATCTTCCAAGACCCCAAAGACCTCAGATCTAGTGGGCATCATATCCCTGCTGTACATATAGATCCAAGGTCATTCTTTAGGATCCATAGAGAACCAAGCTCCAGGACTCCCATAGACACCAAAATCTGCTGCTGCTCACATCCCTTATATAAAATAGCGTAGTATTTACCTATGACCTACACACATCCCTCTGTGCACATAAATCATCTCTAGATGACTTATCATACCTGACGCAATGTCAGTGTTGTGGGGGTCATTGTTATGCTGTATTGTTTAAGGAATAATGACAAAGAAAAGCAATGCAACATGTTCAGTAAAGATGCAATTTTTCCAATATTTTTAACCTCAGATTAGTTGAATCCCTAAGGCACAGGACCTGTAGGGAGTGAAAGCCAACCATGAAGCTTAAGGAAACTTTCTCTGCTGAGGGCAAAGGCTCAGATACACTAATGCTCCTCAAAACATTGTTTTTAAATGCTGGAAAACCAGAAAACAACCAAAAATAGTAATAACATAATACAGTAATTAGAAAGAATACTGCAGAGGCTTTTAAAATAACGTTAAGAAAACTGTGTAATGACATGAGTGAGTGTTCATTATGCAACCTTAAATAACTGTGTGTGTCACATGTAACCAAAAACATAGTCTTTTAAAACCACGTGTATTGAATTTTAAAAGCCTAACTGGTGTTCCTCTCTTTGTTGTGGATTAAATGCCATTTTATTTCTTTATTCTTTTTAGTATTTGGCATAATTTTGACCCCTGAGCATACTTTGTTTTTGGAGACCAGAAAGCAAATACAAATAGTCTAAAAATCAATAGCAGTTTCCATTCTCTAGGGACTACCATTACTGTTTTCATAAAAAGTACTAAATGGTGATCTCACCTGAGGGTTGGCTCCCACAACTGCTGACACCCACAGTGCGGTGATTTGGGTCCTGCTGCACAGAGTGGCCCTGAGAGCAGGGTCTGCTACTCACCATGACTTTCCCATGTTCTGCTGCTCCGGACCTCTCAGGCTTAACCCCTGCTAGCATCTGCAGCTCTTCTTAAAAACATCAGCTTGACTTGGGAGAGCATAAAACCATGACAGCTTGTGGCTCAGAGCCATGCACACCCGCTTCTCACCCTCAGAACACCCCTGTGGGACACGGCCGTGCTTTGCTTACCCAAGGGAAAGTACTATGAGAGACACATCATTAGAGGACTTTGTCCTGTAGATGACACAGAGTGCCCTTCAGTGGTGTAGCCGAATGTACGCCTAGGCTACATGGTACACATATGTAGCGCAGCCCGTTTCTCCTAGGCTCGCAATGACAAAGCAACATGATGTTCAATTCATCACAAGCAACAGTTAAGCAATCAAGGGTATGAGACACTGTGGTGTCACACAACACAAGTAAACTTTTTACAAGTAGAAGAAACACACCCTAAGGTAATAATAAAAGTATAGTACAATGTGAACCAGTAGTATAGTCATTTATTATAATTATCAAGTCTTATATGCTATACTGGTACATAACTGTGCTCTGCTTTTACATAACTGGCACAGCAGTACATTTGTTTATATCGGCACCACCACAAACACAGGAGAAATGTGTTGCAGTTCAGCACCATGACAGCTACAGAGTCACTAGGTTAAAAAAATGGGACCATAACATCATAACATAACATCAAGGGACTACTAACTGACTACAGTGTCTTTATGGGGTGCAGTTTTACAAATAGAAAAACCGAGGTTCAAAGAAATGAAGCAAATTGTGCAAGACCACAGAAACAGTGGCTGACCCCAGATCTTTTTAATCACTGAGTCTATATTTCTTCCCACTGCATGGCCATCAGGCTCTCCTGGGCTCCAGCCTCTTTCTGAATGGCCAGCTGCCCTCTCCTGATTCTCAGGATCACTCCCCTATCTCCCCGCTGCCCCCACCCCGTCTCAGCTTCTACCCACCCCCAGCAGTCCCTCCCTCTGTACTGTGATCGCCACATACCTTGCCTTCTAAAGGCAGATGAAGGCGGAGTGGGTGTTGGAAGAATTGTCACTCTCAAGAGAGCAAAATAGCAAAAAAGACAGGCAGGCATGACAATGAAAAGCCCAGAAAAAGGACTCAAGTCAACATGATTGGTTCAAAAGAGATCAGATCCCAAGGGATAGCAACACTGTACTGCTATGACTTTAAAATTGTGCTAATAACTTCAACCTTTTCTTCAGCAGCATTGAAACATGAAGTACTTTCCCTGGTGCCAGGGAAGATGTGGGAGAGCATGAAATGGGGTCAGTGCCACCTGGAAAGTCCTGATGCTTGGGACACTGCACCGGGCTTTAACAGCCCATGCTTCTAAACAGACGCATTCTCAGGCAGGTGTGGCTCGGATTCTTGCTTTTGGTACAGCAGGGGATCCCCTGGGGACACTGAATAGGATGCAAGAAGATCTGTAAGCACTCTGTGCTGCTACAGGCAAAATGAGGTCTTCATCTGTTTGTCAGTACAGCATGGTAATTGTTACATGTTTCATGGAAACAAGACGCAAAATTTACATGAGGTCATGCGGGAAAAATCTGAAAGGTTTCCACCAGAGAAGAGAGTTCCACCACATTTGGAGGCGTGCCCACTGCTGTGTCCAGTTGGCTCAGACTACATCACAATAGCAACTGTGTGCATCATTTGTCAACTCTGTTCAGTGACTTCACGTTGGTCACTTGCAGGTAGTCAAGGAGATATGTACACCATTGAAACTGGCAGGTGTGCTTAAGCAGGGCTGTTGCCTCTCAGATACTCAAATCCTCCAAGGTTCCCTCATGTGTACACTTTGCATTGTAAATGTTTGTGGCTCCCCAAATGCTCTCTAATGACCCTCAAGTCTACCTCAAGTCTAAGTTGGGGGTGGAGTTCAAGCCGCTCTCCTGAACTCCACCCCCAGTTTAGGCTGCCTTGTGTGTGTTTCTTTCTAGACCCAGCTCTTTCCTAAAAGTTCTGTCTCTTGGTGCCCATATTGGTGGATGAAGTTATCATCCCTAAAACAAGATTCTAGAGTCTCTCTAGGGCCCATTTGCTTTAAAAATTTGATAAGCCATGAGGTCCTACTGATTCTGTCTCTTAATACCTTTAGCCTCTGCTCCATTCCCTGATAGCTGCCGTGGTCTGGTCATCTTTGTATTTCATCTATTTATTACAAAAATCTGCTTCTATCTCCAAACCATTATAAAAATAACTTAGACCTATATCATTACTTTTCTACTGTATTCCCTCCAATAACTTGTCATGATCATTAGTAAACCAATAGTCAAGCCCCACAGCATTGAGAATACTCATGACCTTGGGCGTGTCTGCTTCACCCTGTCACTGCCCAAAGACCCATTTATGCATGAGTCACAGTTGCACAAAGGGAATTGTTGTATTTCTAAGACCCTTTTTTGTGCACTGATTTCCTGCATGCTTCTGCAAAACTCAGCTCAAGCATCCATTTTCTATAAAGTCCCCTTGAAACTGTCCTCTAGGGAACAAGTTATATTATCTTTGAGAAGGTGGCAATTGAGTTAAGATCTGAAAGATGGAAAGCTCAGGGGAAGTGAATTTCAGGTAGAGGAACTGAAAATGCTGCCCTCAATTCAGGAAGACGCAACAGGTGCTCAGATTCATGCACTGTGAAATTCCACACTGCACGTCAGGAGCAGTACTGCCACAGAGGGGACAGAACTGCACGCATGTGGGGTTGGGCTTCTGCACTGCCAATACTTCTGCTCAACAAGGGGCAAAGGGACAAGAATGGCAGAGGTCCTCATGATGTCAGATGAATCAACATTCACAGACCTGGACCTTGCAGGGGGTCTTTCTCAGTGGCTAGATTTCTTGCCAGTTGTTGGAAGAGGACTTCGATAGCAGGGAGCACTCCAGCCTCGAGTCACCAGACTGAAGGGTTGGGCATTGGGATGGTGGTGACAGCACAGATACTGACATGGAATGCTCTGGAAATTACCAGAAGTTCAACTCTGGCTGCACATGGCTTTGCCTCATCCTGTGCCTTGTCAGAAGTGCTGCCTCTCCTTCTTCCCCAGGCCCTTTCACTTTCCTTCACAGCACTTCTCACCTGAAGTTTCACCTGTTTATTGGAGGATACGTGTGCTGCCCTCTCCCTCACCTACAGCAAGAGCTCCAAGGAGTGGGAACCCACTTTCCCCACTGTTGCCCTGGCTCCTAGAAACAATGCCTGGCCCACTGCAGTGTAAACAATGTTTACAGTACGCTGATGGCTTCCAATGCAGTTTTGTGCTTACTGAGAAAACAGCAGAAGGAATTTCCATGTGAGGTAAAACATAAAGTATGTGCCCAATGAGCTATTTTTTAAAGAAAAGGAATGCAACACCCTTCCTGCACCAGCCATTGCCCTCCCAAAACCCCACTCACCCTCAGAGTGTCTCTGCGAGGTGGCATCTACCAGCAAGTCCTTCATGCCGCATGTTGCTGTGCTTTTTCTTATCTCCACACGCAGTGAAAGGTCCCTCCTGGGCCTTGGGGCCTGTGCTGCCTGCTGGCAGGCTGACAGCTCTAGGTGAGTCACCACTGTCTTGCATGTGGAGTTCGCTAGGGAATCAGAACACTGGAGTCCTACGTGTGTGTCTCTTTTGTTCAAAGCCAGTGGTCAGTCCAAAGCAGAACAGTGATGCACACTTAGAAACCAACATATGCAGCTGCTCAGACCACAGAAGACATTGTGTGGGGTCGAGGAAGGAGTCAAGATTTCCCAGTGGTGGAATACTCCTTTCCTTTGCCCATTTTGCAGACTAGAAAAACAAGAATCAGAAAAAGTTAAATGGTACAAGGTCAAATAGCAGGTGTTGTTAAGCAGAACGCAGGTCTGTTGGCCTCCAGAGCTCCTGAGATTTCCACCTCATTCACCTACTGCGTCAAGAGATGGCGAGACAGGAGATAGAGCAAGGACAAGTAAACGACAGAAAGCCACGGGGCAAAGACTTGAGAAAGCAGGCAGGGCAAAGATGACTGTGTCCGACTATCAGAAAACCAACTGATAGGACCACTCCATCACCCCAGTACTCCCAGGCATGTACAAAAACAAAAGTGCGGGACCCAACCTCATCTACCTTACAGATTTTGCTGCCCAAGCCCCACCAAAGGATGGATTTTAGACAATGACACTTCTACTAGAAACTTCATATGCTTAAAAACTCCACCTTTGGGACAAGGGATTTAGCTCAGCGGCACAAGTACTTGCCTGGCAAGTGTGAGGCCATGAGTTAGACCCCGTGTATAAAAAATAAAGATAAAAACAAAACCAAACCAAACCACAACTCCCTCTCTTGACAGGTGGGCTAAGTCAGGCACCCGGGTAGGCCATGACTCTTGTCAATCTCCTGCTATAGAGTCTCCCATTATCCCAGCACCTTAAGAGGCCTAGTATTTGCCCCTTCTGGGGCCATGATTTCTTCTCACTGACCCTCTCCCACCCTGTGGAGTGTGTCTTCATTTCTCTTGCTTTCAGTAAGTTATTCTTGTTACTCCTTTAGAGTAGCCTATTCAATTCTTTGTTCAAAATACCAACAACTTAGACAAACTTCTCTGAGATTCCCTTATCTGGTAGCAATAGCACACAAACTCATTCCCCACCCAACCAGAAATGGAGGCTCCCTAGGGCTACCCTGGTGGTTTCCTGTAGGACCACTAGAGGGCACCAGCACCTCACAGACCCGCTGTGGCATCCTTCCAAGGTGGGGCTCAGGGAGTCCAGGAAGAACTCTCCCCGCCTCACTGCATGCAAACTGAGAGCTTCACTATTTCCTCTCTTTACCTCTTCGTTCCAATCTCTGGTTCACACCTCACCACACATTAGGTATAGGAGTAACGGATGCCTTCTTCCTTCCTGGTGGAAGCTGCAAACTTCGGCGGACAGGGCATTCCATTACACTCGGATCTGTTCATGTCTGGACTGGGACCACCTCTGTCAGCTCCAGCCGTGACATCTTTGAACCTGTGCCCTCTGGGGCTAACTGGAGTAGTTACATTTGTAACAAACGTAGAGGATTCTGAAGCCGCATAAAGGTTAAGGAATGCTGCGTTCCAGCACTCAGAGAGCGGAACACTTCAAACCCAGCTGCTGCAAGGCTCCGGAGGCAAAGCTGCTTGGCCCAAATTGCAGTGACAGGAGCAATGGGGCCATCCTGTACCCCCAGGCTGTCCGACTCTTGCGACTGGAGAAACCGGTTTGAACCCCTGGGGCACACCTGTACACAGCAACCCTTAAAGGGTAAGGTATTTTGTTGCAAAGAGCCAGGAACCAATACAAGACCCCAAGGATAAACATTTTGTGAGCGAAATTTCTTCAGTACATCTCCCAGCAGATTTTGATGTTCCCCTAAATTGGAGTTTAGAAGTCAAATTAGATTCCCTTTGGGATCAGAAACAGGAACAGACTGTTCAATAATATCTGATAAGATTTCTCCCAAAGTTCCTATGTTGAAAACTAAATCTTTAAATTCCTGTTAATAGTACATGTAGGTGGAGTTTTGGGGAAGTAATTAGAGTTAATTGAGGTCACAAGGGTGGAGCCTCTACAGTGGTATTAGTAGCTTTAGAAGAACAGGAAGAGAGACCTGAGTGAACACACTTGCTCTGTCTTGCTGTGTGATGTCTCCCTCCATATCATGACACAGCAAATAGGCTCCATCAGATGCCGGCATCAGATGCTAAGCCTCCCACAAATAAATTTCTCTTCTTTATAAATCACCTGACTTCAATTATTTTATTATAGAAATAGAAAATGAACTAAGACCACAGCCTCCTACTTATAAAATATCACCACTGGTTGCCTAGTATCTGGATTCTCCTTTCTGGAACATTCTAATTGAAACATTTCTATTTCTGCATTGTTAAGAGTACAGAGACACTGACCCCGCTGTCCACCAGAAAACTTCAGACAAGAGTGTTCTCAGTCTCAACTTTCCTCTGAACACTCAGAGAGGGCCTAGGAAAGATAGCACCATTGCCTTGAGAGGAAATGAGAAGGGAGGAAGACACAGGGAGAGAGAGAGAGACAGAAATTCATGAGTGAAGTGTGAAGCTTTCTAGAAAACCCACAGAGTAGGAACCACTTGGAATCAGACTTCTGTGGAAATAGCATATGAATGCAAGGTCTGTGTCTCCAAATTCTTCATTGGGAGTGAACTGTGAGAGACAGAAGCAGACAGACTATTCCAATGTCCCCAGTATGCACCTGCTGATGAGCAAGACCAGCAAGGGAACTGCCATCAGAGCTCGCCCCGGAAGATAAACAAGTGCAATTCAAATAGTGGCTGTTATTTTTTTTAATTCTGTATTATTTCTACCCTTTTTTCTGTTTTGCTTTTCTTCTCTAAATAAAATCAATAAAAATTAAATAAAAAATTGGTGGCTGTTTAAGTCACTAAGTTTTGAGTTGACCTTTTATGTGACAATAGACAAAATGTCTTAGTGTAGTAAAAGTTTATGTCTCTGTCACAAAGCTATTCAGTGACGACTGACTGAGAAGAGAGAGTGCTCTGCTCCCTGCACCTTGCAGGAACTCAATGTCCTTCCACATAGTGGCTTCATCATCTTCTAGGGCCTTAGATATCAGAGACTTTATATCCAGCCCCAAGTGACAGGAGCAGTGGAGAGGACTATGGACGGGGAGACCAGCAAGCCTGAAAATAGCTTATAACTAGGTTGGTCAAGAACTCAGTTTCACAGCCTTATCCAACTGAAAGTAGCCTGGGAAATATTGGCAACACATGGGACTGGAATGAGAAATGTGTGACTCCAAAGTGCCCTACCACATGCATTATTTAACCCCCCCAAAAAATCTTTTAACATATGGTAATGACAGATGTACTAGGTCATGAAAAAATGGCTTAGAAAATCCTTCAATAGAAGCCATTTTTGCATTAAGCCAGATGTCCAGTCAGAGAGTGGAAGAACTTGATCTAGGTTTTGAAGAGAGAGGAGGAATTTTTCAGGCAGAAGCAGGTGGTAAGGCAAAGCACAGGATCATGAAAGAAAACAGAATACATAGAAGGTCATAAGGAAAACAGAACCACAAAAATGAACAAAGCTAAATTCAGCTCCTTGGCCTGAGCCCCTGGATTGGCTTCTCCAGAGGGAGTCCTGGGTCGTTTAGTTACAGGAACATTTAAGCTTAAGCCATTTTGAGCTGAGTTGAGTCATTTCCAAGTAAACTAGTCAGCAGCAATAATTTTTCCAAAATGCTAGGATTCTTTATTTCTAAGGAAATGAAATCCATGACACCACCCAAGCTGAGCCTCTGCATATGTAGTGGACAGCTAGGTAATATAATAGCTTGACGTGTCCTCTATCAAAATCTCATCACCCACCACCAGAGTTCATTCAATATTCCATTACCTACTCTGGAAGGCAAAGTCTTTTCATCTCTGACCCCAGTTGACACATCTGCGATAGTGGTCCCATAAGATGTCATTTAGTGACAGTGCAGCTATCTTAGATTGGGCAAGTACATTCTATGATATTTGTGCAGGGATTAAATTGTCTAATGATACAATTCTCCAAATATACCTCTAGGATTAAGTAATGCAAAACTCTATAAAGACATGATCATGGAGGAAATGAAAACTAACGAAAATGTTCCATAGATCGAGTGAAATTATCCATGCACTACACAGTTCTTGGCATATACGATATTAGGTGCAGCAAGAAAAAAATATTATGATCATAATTGGTCCTCTCACAGCACCCCTACCCTGCCAAGCACACACACACAGTTATGCACTCAGACTTTACCTAGGGCTTAACTGAAAAAGGGAGAAGGGGGGGATTTTTCCTTGTCTGGCACACAACTGCCAATCACGATTTCCTGTTCATATCCTCTTCTAAAAGGCCCTTTCCAGCCATACCACCATGGAACATTTTCCCCTTTGCCTCCCTAAAGCTCCAGATTCCCAGCTGCTCACAACCCTGCATGCTCAAAAACATCCACATACTCTGTCAAACCAGAGCCCTCCTGTGACACAGCTGACATGAGGCTCAGCTACCTTCTGGTTACCCTACCACTGACTAGTATGCTGGGTAGCACTAGATTCTGCTAGGCCAACCCTGGAGTCCAGGGTTCATACAGCAGGAGCAGACTCCGCGCAGCCACTCCAAGAGGCCGTCAGGACAGGGTGTCAGCTTCCATCAAGGACTAAGGTATAATTCAACCTCTTCAGGACAAATGCCATGCAATGCTGGTGGGCTTCCCTGCGCCTTCCCCCAACCCTGTCCTCTCTTTCACCTCCCTTTCCTGCCTGAAGGACTCTTGAGGATGTTACATCGGGGAAACGCCAAATTGTTGGTAGAGGAGGCGCAGTCATAACAGAGCCTTAATGGGACATTAAGACTAACCAATAAAAACTGACTGAAAGGAGAGGGGCCTGAGGCCTGTTCCATGAGAGGAGATGTTCCTTCCCCAATAAAGGGGAGAAGTCTGGGATGACAGGGTGGGGTGGAGAAGCAAAGAGAACTCCTTCTAACATACCAGATGTGTCTTGACAAGTCATGTGTCTAGTTCTCCACAAAGCCCAGAGATGAACTAAATGTGCCTGATGAACAGGAAGTGGACATGGATGTGAGTTTTGAAACTGGGAAGAGCTGCCAGGCCGTGTCACAATAACACTACAATGGTCCCTCAATGACTTTTGGTCAAATATGTTGGTTAACTTAATTTCACGCCCATGGCCTGCAGTTCTGTAATACAAACATCCAAAAAATTATTTTATTGTCTCCAAGAACAGTGATGCACATAAGCTTTTAATTTACTCAGTGTCACTGCAGACTTTCTAAAACAGATCAAGCGCAAATACCCATTGATCATCCGAAATTTTATGGTCACCCCAGTTCCGAGTTTGCAATTCTAAAATGACTGCCAAGTTGAGAACATTGGCAGGCTACATATTAGAACAACATAGTCACGTAAAAAATTAAGGCAAATGGTTGGAAAACAGAAAAATAGGCTCATGATATTGGTAAGCAAAGGCAAGTGGAAAAGACAACAAATAAGATTTTTAAAAAAGCAAAACATTTTCTAATTCCCACTTTTAGAAAGGATGTGGAGGAAATAGGAACCCTCATATAGTGATGATGTGTTTGCAAATTAGTATAATATTTTTGAAAATATCACGGCCTAATATATCCAAATTGTAAGTGCATTGTTCTTTTATCCAGCCTGTGTATTGCTGTGAGCTTTCCTACTCCTGTATTCATATGTATTTGAATTCTTTGGAACTGTCAAAATAAATGAGCTGGTTTGGGTTCTATATGAAGCAACATGGAATGACTTCAAAAAATAAAATGTACATGAAAAAAGTTTGAAAAAACAATTACTTAATTTAACAGTATGACTGAATTAATATAAATGTTAAATGACTCTGGTACTGTATGCTTGGACATATAAATGAAATAAACAATGAAAAATGGAAAAGGCAACTTAAATTGTTGAGTAGTTCCTTTAAAAATGGCTCGCCAAACAATAGCATTCCAGGTCCTTCTCGTCTTAAAGAATTGGATGAGACAAACCAAAAACAGTGCCAAAAGATTTTCAAAGGTGAAGAGGTGTTTTGTTAAATGGGACTTTACTTAATCTAAAATATTGATGGATATTATAATTTTTGATGGGTACTTAAAAGTGTTGCTGGTTTATGTCTATTAAGATAAATGCCTTAATTGATATTTGGATTCTCTGTTTCATATCCTTAGGCAAGAATAGTTGAGGACTTTTAACCGGGTAAGACAAGAACAAAAAAAAGGGGGGGGGGAATAATAGTGCACCCTGGGTGTCTAGGAGATGCAGGGGTGGCACCCATGAGGAGTCGTGCTCTTTTATGCCATTCACATCTCGCGAGAGTCCACAAGAGGTTTTTACATACGGGTTCCTGAGAATCACCTAGTGCCGCCCTGGAATCTTGAAATTGACAAGTTATGCTTATTTCTCCAGCCAGCTTTGCCACACCCTACCTCATATATCACTTAGGATTATATGAGAGTGGATGGTCTGGGCAAGAATAATGACAATGAAACAATAAAGAGAAGCATTACATGGATAATAGCTATGCTTGATATGAATTAAGGGGCGTTTTCTACTCATTCTGGTAAAACTAGGCTCTACAATGCACCAATTAAGATAGCAAAAGTCTTCAGCTATTCTTGCCTAAGGATATAAGATAGAGAATCCAAATGTCAACTGAGGCATTTACCCTGATAAACATAAATTAGAAACACTTTAAAAGCCCATCAAAATTTATACTGTTAATACCATTAATATTTTAGATCAAATAAAATCACACACATTTAACAACACATAATGTAACATTAATTTCTAATGAGACAATTTTATGTAAATTATTATAGAAAGTTTTGAGACATACAGTAAATTTGCTAAAATGGTATGAATACAAGAAAAGACACAAACTCAGGTAATCTAAGGCATATATTTCCTTCCTCCTTCAGTATCTTCGTAAGGATACTGCCATAGCAAATATGAGTTTGCTTAACAAAAGAACTGGATAATTCCAGCCAGTGAGTCAATGAGATTCGTTTTCTCTACAAGGACAATACTGTTACAAGATCACATAAATATTGCTTGATTTTTTTCCATAAGTATGTTAGCATATTTTAGGACTAGAATTTCTAGTTCAGGTCCCTTTCTAAGGTATTTATCATCCAGCCTCTTGGATAAACCTTCGAGCAACTGAAAGCTCAGAAGAAGGCAAAGAAAGTAGAGTAGAAAAATATTTTAAAATATAATAACTAAGAATTTTTCAGAAGGGGGAAAAGATATCAGACTGCATATCCAAAAATCTTTAAAAACAAAGCAAGATAAATGTCTTCTCAGTTTTCTTATCTCTAATCCCCCAAACCCACTACTTAGACATATTATATGCAAACCACAGAAAAGCCAGAAAGCAAGAGAAAATCTGGAAGGCAGCTGTGGGAGTGTAGATACGCTATGTACAGAGCACCAGACATAACAAGTATAAAAAGGTTTTCACTGTAAACTGATCAAAGGTGACAAAATGACAGTAAAGTGACAAAAAAAAAGAGTTATCAACCTATGATAGCATTCCTGGAAAAAAATGTATTTCTAAAATGAAAAATATAATGCAATCTATTTGTGTCTATCAAATAGCAAATGCGAAATATGTACTCAAACAAGTAGAAAAGAAAGTAAATAATATATGTAAGACTTCAGGTAGTGGGCTACACTGAGCACAGAATGGCAATTTTTGAAGAAAGAAAAGCATGGTAAGTACCTAGACTGCTGGGATACGCCATAAGGAAAGAGTGTCCTGATACATCATTGGAAAGAAACTCAGAAAGTCTGATGAATTTGCTTAGTTGAAAGGAGAAAGTGGAGAGTTGAGGAATGCAAGCCAGCAAGATTTTGTATGGCAGACTACCAGAGAGGAGGCAGGTGACTCAGAGAAAGCTCAGAGCTCTGCAGAGCAGTCCTTTCCACTTCTTAAATGAGTATTTTCATATGTAAGAGAAAGCTACTCAAGACTGGAAATGAATCAGCAGAAAGCAACAAGTTAAAAAATTCCTTAGCTCTGTATAGAACTAGGAATAGTGCCACTTCCTAGCAGTCAGCAGCCCAAGCCACAATAACTAAGCTCTGGAAACAGCCAAGATGCTCATTAACAGATGAGTAGATAAATATAAATATGCAGTGGAATACAAACATTGCATTTTTGCAGCTAAATCATTAGAAGAATCGATTGCTAAATGAAGAATTGTACATAGCATGTACATTACAAGGGTCAGAGAAAATGATCAAAAGAAACTCTTAACTTGATGACTTCACTTTTGTTTGCATACCTGTTACATCCAGTACTGTAATGTACAACAGAACATAAAACTGTAACAGTCCATTGTACAGTACAAAAAGCAAAACTTACAGTAATATATAAACAAGGTATACAAAAAAGACACTGAAGAATTATAAAAAAAGATGTACAAAACTGCACCAAAACCAAGATGGGTTGTTAAAGCCAAGACGTGAGTGATGAGTCCAAACTGTGCCCATAAACCTAAACATCTGTTAAATAAGTAGGTCATTAAATGAGGAATATTTGTATTATTTGGCAATGCAAAATTAAATCATAACATTTGCAGAAAAGTGGGTGAAATTAAAAACCATATGTTAAGCAAAATAACATTTTAGACGCAGAAAGTTAAATGTCACATGGTTTGTCTTAGATAAAAAAAATAAACTAAAAAGAATAAAAGAAAGAAGAGATGGTAGGAAACAGAAAGGTACTGTGTAGAGCTGGTTACGGAGCTGTATGGGAGAAGAATAAGGCGGTAAAATGATAAAAAGATCAAGATATGATATGCACATGTACTGATTTCCTCAAACAAATCTATTTTGTATCACAAACATACATGAATAAAAATAAAGAGAGGGTGGAGGTAGGAAAAGAGAAGGGGAGAAGGGAAAGCAAAGATAATTAAGATGTGTTTTATACACACGATGAATCCTCCACAATGAATGTAATCATCATGAATTGCAAGCTAATATCTACTAATATACATGTAAAAAATAAAGAAAAAATACAAGAGGTATTGCATTAAGTCCTCAGAACTGTGTTTTTTTATCAGAAAAAAATTAGCTCTAAACAAAAGGCTTCCCTGACTTATCTTAAAGAGAGTTTTAAAAAAAGCATTCAAAAGATTTTACTAATTTCAACTATCTTAATCAACTATCAGGATAAAACTTACAATATGTAAATGAATAAATTAAAATTCACACACAAAAACATAAAATTTAAAATATCTGACATTCAATCAAAAGTGAATAAGCATGCAAAAATGCGTGAAAGTATGAAGAGTGTCTAGGAGAAAAACCTACCAACAGCAATAGAAGCAGTTGTGACATACAGTCAGCAGGCAAGGGCATTAAAATAGAAATTATAAATATGTCACATATTGTTGAAGTTGATAAAATATAATTTAAATATATTGAAGAAAGAAATGGACAGTTTTACAAAGGCCCAAGTTAAAATTTTAGAAATAAAAATCCAATATCTGAACTGAAAGCACACTAGATGTTATTAAAATTATTAAAATAACTAGATGTTATTGCAAGAAGAAAGTTTAATGACTAGCTGCATGTAGAAACAGGCACTATCCAAAATGAAGCATAGAAAGGAAAATAATGAAAAAAGTGAACGGCGACTTGCAGGACCATGGAGGATAAGATGAGGAGTTAGCAAAGTATGTTTAAAGAAAGAATGTCCAAAATGCTTCCCGACTTAAAAACTCACAAGTCTAAGCACCAAAGAGAGTAGTAAACAGAATAAACAAAGAAAATCATAATAATCATGTTGTTGAAAAACAACAATACACAAAATTCTTTATTTTTGTATTTCATAGAGAATAAAACAAAACAAAACAAAAACCGGAACCAAACAAAGCAAATCAGAAGACAAAAAAGCAAGCAACACAGGACTTCAAAACAAGACAACAGGATGTCAACAGTAGCTACCATGTCTCTTCTTCGAAATAGTTGTCCATATCTTCACACACAATAATAGCACATAACAAAATAGTATAAAACCAATCAAAAGAATGAAAGCATTACAGGAGTTCAAAACCAGATAACAGGAAATGAACAATGGTTACTCTAATATCTTGTTTTCTTCAAAACAATTGTCCATGCTATCACACACATTAAAATAAAATAAAACACAACAAAATAGAATCAATCAAAACAAAAGAATAAAGGCATTATAGGACTTCAAAACAAGATGATAGGAAATCAGCAATGGCTACCATAATGTCTCTTTTTCTTCAAAATAGTTGTTCATACCATCACACATAATAAAATCAAACAAAACAAAACAGAATAAGACCAATTAAACAAATGAATGAAAGCATTATAAGACTTCAAAACAAGATAATAGGAAACCAACCATGATTATCGTAATATATCCCATTATGTTCAAAATAGCTGCCCATACCATCAGACAAAATAAAACCTGACAAAACAAGACAGAACAAAGCCAATTCTAACAAAATTGTGAAGACAATACAAGAGTTCAAGACAAGACAAGAAGAAATTAACGGTAGTTACCATCTTTCCCTCCAAGTGTTTCCTCCCCTATCACTTTTACAATATCTGTTGTACTTTTTGGATCTCATTAACTCCTTCTGTTTTTTATGTTAGGGTTCACTTGTATGAGTTCAAACTGTTTTGCCCATGAACATGAGCTCCAGCTGCATCCACTTACCTACAAAAGCCTTAAGATTACTCTACTTTATAGCTGGGTAGCTTTTTATTGTATGAAAATACCATATCTTTGTTATCCATTCTGAAGTTGATGGGAAAGTTATCCTTGCTTTTTTTTCTGGTCTCCTGTCACACGGAACAATTGTTTTCTCTCCTTTGATTTTTAGTCTATGAATTTTCTTTCCAGTTAAGTGTGTTTCTTGTATACAGTATATAGGTGAATCTTGTTTCTTTCTCCCTGTGTTCTTTTTATTGCTGAATTCAGGCCACCTACATTAATGGTTACAACGAGCATATGTTGGTTTGTCTCTACCGTGCTATCCTCCTGTGGTTGGCCCTCCACTTTTCCCCTTCATTCAATTGTCTGTCTTGTTTGGTGATCCTCCACTGCTGCTGTTCTAGGAAACATGGTCATCTTTATCTCTCTATAGAATATTCTTTAGCACTCTCTGTAGGGTTGGGTTGGTGGTTATGAATTCCTTCGGTTGTTCTTTATCATGGAAGTATCTTATTTTTCCATCAATTCCAAAAGATAGTCTTGCAGGGTACACCAATCTGGGTTGGATGTTGTTCTCTTTCAGGATTTGAAACACTTCACCCCAAACTCTTCTTGACTTTATAGTTTGTGTTGAGAAGTCTGCCATGAGTCTGATTTGCTTTCCTTTATAGGTGATCTGTTTCTTTTCTTTAAAAGCTGTTAATATTCTGTTCTTATGTTGGATTTCTGTGATCTTGATTATTATATGTCTGGGTGTAGATTTACTTTGGTTATGGTGAGTTGGAGTTCTACGTGCCTCACTTATCTGCATGCTAGATCCTTTTCCCATGTTTGCTAAGTTTTCTGGTATTACTTCTGTAAATAGCCTTTTAAATTCATTTGTTTTGACCTCTGCTTCTTCACTGATACCTATAACTCTTAAATTATGTTTCTTTGTATCATTTTGTAGCCATTGAATTGTTATTTCCTAATTCCTTGATGCTTTTAAGAAATCTTTCCTTTCATGATGGCTAGCTGCATTCCTGTGTTTAAGGTTTGAAAGTCTAACTTCAGTCTCTTTCAAATGGTCTTGCCAGCTTTTGATTGCCTTTTTAATTTCCTAGATCTCTCTTGAATCTGTTTCATGCACTGAAATTCCTTTCTACATTCATTCACAGTTTCCACCATTTTCCTATGCTCCTTTTTTTTTAAATTTATGTCTTCTTTAGATGTACTGAGCAATTCTTTCATTATGTTTGTGATTTATTTTTTTATCTGAGACACTATTTCTGATTTGATTGCTTTTACAGTCTCATGCAGTTGTTTCTTTACTTCAGTTGCTATCCTCTCAGAGATTTCAGGTGTGTGACTTCCATTTTCTTCCATGACTATATCTCCCAGACTTGTTCTGTATGGTTTAGAGGTCTGAGATTGACTTTTACTCCTTCCTCTTGACATTTTCCTGGATTCCTCCCAACAAGCTGGTTGTGGGGCTCCAGGCACTTCCCACTTTGGCAGCCCTTCAGCAGTGTAGGGGAATGGGACAGACACCTGGGTGCCTCACACCCCAGAGTTACAGGGAGATAGTAGGGCATGGAGTGAGCTTATCCAGACCTGTGTAGCTACACTGAACTTCCCCAATCACCAGGGATATATGAAGGCAGGGCTGTTTCTTTCAGCCTGCATGTTTACACCAGGAGTCCTGTGATGGTGGCAGGCATACAGGGGTGTGTTTGTCTGATTCTTCTGATGGGTGATGGCTGCCCAAATGAAACAAGGGCCTCCAATGGTGGCCAACAGATGCACCAGGCCTACCTGGCTGCATGTCTTTGCTCCTGCTGGCTGCCTGAAGGAAGCAGCCTTCTGGTGGCAGGGACCAGCCAATGGAGGTGGATCTGCTGGCTCTCTCTGCCTGCACTGTCTGCCCACAGGAAGGAGAATAATATATAAAATTCTTAAAGCAACTAGAACATTACTTATATAATATAGACTTTATATACACAGGAACAAAGATAATAATTACAGCAAACTTCTCATCAGAAACTATGTAAGCCAGAAAGCAATGGAGTAACATTTTTAAAGATTGAGCGAAAGAAAAATATGACCTTGACTACTGCACTCAGAAAAATATCTTTCAAAAATGAATATAAAATCAAGAAATTCTTGGCACAAATTTCACCAGAAAATCTGCTTAATAAGAAGTGTTATGGGAAGCCAGGGATTTAGGTCAGCAAAACAAATTCCTGCCTGGCAAACATGAGATCATTAGTTTGATCCATAGTACAAAAGTAAAAAAAAAAAAAGAAAAAAATATTATGGGAATTTCTTCAGAAAAAAGAGAGGAAGTGAACATTATGGATGGTAAGTAAGTAGGTAAATATGAACTATTTTTCCCATTTCTTAACCAATTTAAATTATAATTTCTTGAAATAAAATTAATAACATATTATGTAGCTTATAAAACATTAGAAGTAGCTGGAATCACAAATTATGAAAGTGAAAATGAAGTACAATATCATAAGATTTAATATATACATTAATACATTTTCATAGTGTTATTTAAAGGTAGACGGGGATATGTTAATGATATACATCCATAAATAGAAGAACTACTTAAAATGTAATTTTCCTTCATATCTATATTTGTAGAACCAATCTACTGTGGATTGAAAGTGTTTTTAAAAATTGCATTCATCTAAATACATACAGATTTTTTTCTTATAATCATTCTTTAAACAGTATAGTGCAACCATTTCCATATCATTTACATTGTAAAAGGTATTATAAGTAATCTAAAGAAATTGATTTAGATTTTAACATGCATGGGAGAATGAATGTAGTATATTTGAAAATGTAAGAAATTATACAAGGCCCAGATCTGCAGCAACTGGCAGGAAGAGGGTCCAAGATGGGATCTCATTTGCACCACTGACCCAGAGCTGTGGGAATTGGTGAGAAGTGAGTCCCAGAGGGGCTTCCTGCTCCCTGCATTAACAGGACTCAGGGACTGGGGACCACTGGGATAGCCAGCAACAGTAGGACCCTGGCAAGTGTGCACACACGATAAACAGGAGGAACTAGTGGTGCAGAAAACTCTGAAAGAACAGTACCCCAGTGCAAACCAGCAGGTGGTAGGGTAGGTGAATGAGCTTTGTGCTTAAGGACAGAGACACACAGAATACAAGTGGACAGGTAGGGTCACCTTTTTTTCTTCTCTTTTTTCTCTTTTTCTTTTCTTTCTTCTCTCATCACCTAAATCCAAAGACAAAGATCAGATCCAAACCCAGCATAAATCCACTGGCAATCTTAGCCAGAATACACATTCTGGAATCTGACTTCAACCTACCATTTAGCTATAGACATTAAAGGAATCTCAGTACTTTTATTTTTCTCTGTCTGATGGATTTTCATTTTAGTAGTCCCCTGGGTTAGCATGCTTTGTTTTGTCTTGGTTGGATTTTTTTGTTTTGTTGCTGCTGTTTTTTGTTTGTAGTTTTCTCCTTTTCTCTGTTCTATTTTGTTTTTCTTTCTGTATATTTGCTGATTTTTTTCCACATGTTGCAGTTATTTTTGTTACATGTCATTTTTTTCATTTTTATTTTTTCTCCTCTCTCTTCCTTCCTTCCTCCCTCCTCCTCCTCCTTCTTCTCCTTCTTCTTTTTCTTCTTCTCTTTTTGGCCTTCTATTCCTTCTTATTCATCATTTAGATCTCTAAACTTTCTCTTTGTATTCCACGTACCCTTTATGAGACTTTCACACGTGTAAACACTGTCTCCTCCTTTTCTGGTTCACTAGCAAACACTAGGCTTTCTCTTCCAATTCTTCCCTCTTGTATTCTGCAATTACGCAAAGCTTAGGTGATAGTCCTACGCCTACCAAATTTGCTCCTACCATATTTAACATCATCCACCGCTCCATCCTACCCCTACACCCTTAAACCCTCCCACAACAATTACAATTTTATTTTAAAGAGAAAAAAACAATGAAAGATGCAGAATTTTAAAGCAAGATAATAAGAAATTAACAGTAGTTAATATACTACATATTGCTATCTTCAGAGTAGTTGCCCAGACTACTACACATAGTCATGCAAAATTGATCAAACACAAAAAGCACAAATTGTTCTTTTCATTGAACTCACAACTTCACACTTGTCAGGCAAGCACTGTGCCATTGAGCTGTATTACTGACCCTAAGTAGAATAACTTTTAAAATATTAAAGTATTTTAATATTTTAAGTGTATCTCTTGCCACATTGAAATTAAACTGGAAATTAAGTATAGAAACATACCTAGAAAATCCAAAGTTTTGATAAATAACTGATTCCTGAGTAACACAAAACCAAAGAAGAAATGACCAGGCAATTAAAACTGCTCTAACCTTAATGAATATGGAACACAAAATATCAAATATTGTGCCATAAAGTTTTAGTTATGCTTCCACAGAAACACACACCTTTAAATGTTGATATAAGAAAATGAAAAAGGTCTAAGTTAACGACTTATGCTTCTATCTTAAGAAATGGAACCAGTCAAATTAAACTTAAAAATTAATGAAGAAGTAAAGTAATTAAAAACAAGAACAAATCTGTTGATAAAACAGAAGTTTTATTTTTTTTAAAAAATCAATTAAACCAAAGCTGATTCTCTGAGAAAAATCAATAAAAGTGACTCAACATTAAAAAAAAAAAAAAAAAAACTGATCATAAAAATAAGGAAAGAAGACACAAATTACCAAACCAAGAATTTAAAAGAAGGTAGCTGGGGATATAATGTGTAAGATGTGTAAGTGCCTGCCTGGCAAGTGCAAGGTCATGAGTTTGATTCCCAGTACCAAAAAAAAAAAAAAAAGGAAAAAAAGAATTTAAAAGGAGGGCATTATTATAGATTGTACAGGTTAAAACCATTATAATGAAATATCATTTTTAAAAAATCTTAGGTTTTACAGCTGACAAAATAGACTAATTCCTTTATAAAAATACTAAAATGTCCCTTAAAAATGAATAGATAACTTTTAGAGTTCTGGATGTAACACAGAAACCTTATTAAAAACTTTCCCACAAAGAAAACTATAGAAAGATCTTTAGGTGAATTCTTTCAAACACATAAGCAGCAAATAATGTCAATCTATATGAATTCTGGGAAAATAGAAAAGAGATACTCCCCAAAACATCAAACAAATGTTTTAACAGAAAAGGAAAGTGAAAATCAATGACCTCTTGGGGAGAGCCAGACCTAAGCTCTATCTGTGAGTCAGAGCCATTTGGCCATTCTCAGACGGCGGAGGGAGAGAACCAGGAGCTCCCTTCCAGGAAGCCATTATTCTCATTGTTTGGTTGGGTTGAGGTTTTATTTTCCTGTTTTGTTTATGTTAACTCTGATGGCATGAGCAGCTATTTAAAAGATAGGAAGACATGTTATGGAAGCCACTAGGTATTTCCTATGTATGGACTTGTTTTGGTGTCCTTTATTGCATTCATTGTTTTGTTTTTATTGTTTCTGTTCTATTCTGTTCTATTCGATTTTTAATGTTTGAAGGTACTTTCTGCAGCTATTTTGTAAACAACAAAGGCATTGTGGTAACTATTATTGATTTCATAAAGTTTGGAAGTCCTGCATCACGTCTTCTGGTTTATTTTGATTGATTTTATTCTATTTTATTTTCCTTGTTTTTATCCTCTTTAAAATAAAAAGAAAAATTTTTAAAAAAGAGAAAATCAATACCCCTAATGAATATGATGCAAAATTTAACACAGTTATAACCTATCAATATTTTAAACTTATGCTTCATTAGTAAGTGAATTTTACTAAAGGAATGATTTAATAGTTGAAAAATAGTTCCTGTAATTCACCATATTAGCAGAATAAACTACCCAAACCATACCATATAATTATCTCAAAATATAATGTAAACATTTGACAAAATTCAATCATATTCCATTAAATCAAAATTTAATCATTCACAATTAAATCACTCTGAAATCCAGTGGGAGAAAAGAACTTCTTCACCCTCATAAGGAACATCCACATTTTTAAAAAAGAGACTTTAATTGCTGTGTTCCGAGACAAAGGATGAAATTTATATTGCAGGTTCACATTTGACCACATTAACGTTTGAATCAATCACTAAAAAACAAAACAAACAAAATACGCTCCCACACTGATTTCACAAGCATCTGCATCTCACCTTAAAGGCGTGCCTAAGATGAAAGGGTAGGTTGCAATAATGGTTACATTTTCAAGAGGAGGATGTACATCATGTAGACCTTGCTTTCTTACAATAAATGTTTACTAAAAATAGGTGACTAGAAAACTATCTTTCCCTTCTAGTCTATGAGCGAGAAGCTCAGAATACATCCTGAAACATGTCACTTCCGTTAGGAAGAGGAAGCTATGTATCAAATGCACCTTCTCATTTCAGAAACCAAATTGCATGTCTCCCTTTTACCCATCTTGCTTAAATAGTATGATTACAGGAGCCCATACCACCCCCCTACCCCCATAAGCAACCTGCTGATTCAGAGGACTGGCTGAGTTGATAGCAACTGAGGTATCAAAACAACTTAATGCTTATATTGTTTGATTGAGTCTGCAGGCCTAAGCCTGGTAGTCCGAGCATAACAAAATGCAATATAGCACCTATGAGAGATTTCCTTCTGGCTTGTTTTTGAAATCCAATATTGTTTTCACTGTTTGTTCTGTTTTATTGTTTTTGCTTTACTCAATGTTCCGTTTTGACTGGCTTTATTCTGTTTTATTTTGTTTGGTTTTATTCTCTTTAAAATATGCTTTCATTCTTTTGTTTCGATTGTTTTTGTTCTGTTTCATTTAGTTTGATTTTATTATGTCTGATAGTATGGACAGTTATTTTGAAGAAAACAAGAGACATTACGGTAGCCACTGTTAATTTCCTTTTATCTTGTTTGGAAGTCCTGTATAGCTTTCATTGTTATGTTCTGATCAGCTTTATTCTGCTTGGTTTGGTTTGTTTTTATTCTCTTTAAAATATAAATAAACAATAAGTGCCTGCCTGGCAAGTGTGAGAGCATGAGTTTGATCCCTGGTACCAAAATAAATAAACAAACAAACAAAAATGGGTCCCTCAAAAACAACAAACCTTTGGTTTAGATGTAGTTCAGTGGTAGAATATCTGTCTACTATGTATGAGGCCCTGAGTTTAAAAAAGAAAATTATTTCTCATGGTTCTAGGAGCTGGGGATTCCAAGATCAAAGTACTGGGAAATTAGTGTCTAGTGAGATCTTCTTTCTTGTTCATTGTGTCTTTCAGCTGTGTCCTCTACCTAGTAAAAAGACACCTGGAAGCTCCCTGAGACCTCTCTTATGAGGAAACTAATCTTTAAGAAAGGGTAGCCCAGGCTGGGGATTTAGCTCAGCGGCAAAAGTGCCTGTCTGGAAAGTATGAGGTCATGGGTTCAATCCCTGGTACAAAAAAATAAGAAGAAGAAGAAGAAAAAAGAAAGTGTAGCCCTTATGATTACCTCCTCTATGATCTATCTATCATCAGAGATTGACACCATACCATTTGGAGGGATACAAACATGAGAATGACAGAAGCCCTTGAATAGATCTTGATACTGACCTGGAATGAAGTGGCTGAGTGTTGGGGGTACAAGTTCAATGTGCATTAGTCTTTCTCTATCACTGCACTGATTGTATAGCTTTGATTTCTCTGACTCTTTGTTCACTAATATGAAACCTTGAAGACATGATAACCTCAAAGATCTTTTAAAGTTGAATAAAAGAGCCCTTAAAAATCCCAGCTTAAAATATCTCTACTCTACCATTTAGTCCAACCAAAATACTCACATCAACCTGTACTCTTTTGGGTTTCATCTTTGCCTCCTTTTCAAAGGTAAGGCTTCAGGAAAATACAGTGTTTTACTTGGCTTCATTTCAAACTAGAATCTTGATGTATATGTACTACATTTGGGTAACCACATACACTCTTCAAAATACACTCCCACATCCATTACCGTATTTCATCTTTACCATAGGAATAGAGACTACTATAATTCATATTGTTGGAGAAAGTGGAAACCACACGCAGAATGAAACTGGACCCTTATCTCACACAAATTATTGATTACCTCAATAAATAGAGAAACATTTGAAATAATAATTGCAATAAAAACACACAGTAAATTAGGTATAGAAGGAACAGATCTCAAAATCATGAAGGCCACATTTGACAAGCTCACAGCTAACATTACCCAAGGAAAGCTAAAAGATTTTCTTTGAAGAACCCAGAGAAGTATGTTCCTTCTGGTCACTTTCGTTCACTATGGCATTCAAGACTTAGACAGAGGACTTGCACAAGGAAAAATGAATCTAAATGAGAAAAAAAAAGTGAGACTGTCCTCTTTGAAAATGACATGATTTTACTATAGAAAACTCTAAAGATTTCACCAAAAAGCTGTTAGAACTAATAAACAAATTCAGTAAAATTCCAGGACACAAAACCAACAATATTTCCATGCACTAACAAACCATAATTTTTTAAAGAAAACAATCATACTTCCAACAGTATTTCTTGTGGTTAGTTGTGCTTAAATGTCCCCCCAAAACTTCGTGTGGTGATGGGGGGGGGTTTCAGAGGTGACAGGATCTAGAGTAGATGATGCTAACATCAAGGGTGTGTGATTACTAAATCAGTCCCCTGATTGGTTTGGCATAGTTCTGGGTAGGATTAGGGGGCCCACGCTCAGGGTGAGTGCTACCTGCCCTCAGAGCCTGGGTCGTCTGGATAGAAGAATATCAGGGACAGAAAGAGAGCAAGTGTCAATGGTTGCTGGTGCTTCCTTGCTACTTTCTTGCTTTGCTGCCTTCCTGCCATCTGCTCGCCTCTGCGATGCTCTTCTGTCATGCCACTCTGCCTTGGGGCCAGCCAATTATGGACCGAAACATCAATCTTCCCTCACAAATAGACCACTATGGCTGGAGTCCAAGTATTTTTCACAGCATTATGCTTGATTTCAACAATACCTCTGTTTCTATTCTCATTTTATAAATGTGGAGATCAAAGGACAAGACCTGAGATGATGCAGTAGATGCCAGACAGAGCAGAGGCACAGGTTTAAACCAGGTCATCTGCAAACTTTCCTCTCATCCTATACCCACTATTCTTAATCTGGGAAGATGACCTCCAGAGAGTCTGCAGTTACCTTTTGAAAAGTTAAAACTATATACAGAACAAGAATTTAGAATTTTGTGTTTTAGTTTTGTTGATCATTGTATCAAAATTAGCATTAACACGGGGGCTTGTTTAGAATCACTGGGCTGAGCAGCGTTGAGAGGAACACAATGGTCCCTCATCCTGCAGCAGAGCAGAAAAATCGACACAGGAAAGTTGGATGGCCCAAAGCCAGACACCACATCCCAGACGTGTATCTGTGCATGTGAGGACCAAATGGTGTCACAGGCTTACCTACACACAGAATGTTAGTGACGCACATAGAGTGGTGTGGTAACTGAGATACTCCCCAGTATGGTTCATTTCTGAATGCCCCTCCAAGTCTCATGAGCTCAAAGTTGGGGCTTTTGAAAGGAGATTGGATTATGGGGTGATTCAGCTGATTTGCTATTAAGAGGTGGTATGGTCAGAAGAAACAGATCACTGTGAGCATGACCCAAAAGGATTTATCTCCCTTCCCAAATCTTCCCTCTATCTCTGCTTCCCAGCCACCATGATGTGAATAGATGCTCTCCTCCATTCATTCCAAGTTTTTTTGCTGTGCCACTTCTTCCTTGGAGCCAGTTGATTATGGACTGAAGTCTCTACAAACCATGAACCAAAATAAACCTTGTATTTTTGTTTTGCATTTATTGCCTGTAGTGTCTCAGTGCTGAGAAAAGTGATTAAGGCAGGAGTCAGTGAAATGAAGTCACGAAGCCTTTAAGGCGTATTATGCCCAGAACACCATGACACACTGCACTCAGAGCCTTATTCACATCTGGAGCATTGATATCATTGCAGTAAGACAGCAGCATCTGTCGCATTAAATTATGCTAATTAATTTAAATTGCACTGAGTTTTACTCATGACTTTATTTGTATAGTTATGCCTTGCTTTACAAAAGAGACACAGTTAAGTGACTTCATCATTATGTAAACATCATAGAGTATAGTTATAATATCTAAATAATAAAGCCTACGATACTCCTAGACTAAGTGGAATAGTCTATTGCTCCTAGGCTACAAACCTATAGGGCATATTAATTTACTAAATAATGTAGAAATCTGCAACACAATGTATTTGTGTATATTAACGTATTTCAACAGGCTTGTTTACACCAGCACAAGAATGTGCATCTTGTTGGAACACTGTGATGGCTATAATGTCACTAGGTGATGGGAATTTTTCAGTGTCATTATAACCTCATGGTGCTACTGTTGTAATGCAGTCTGTTACTGACTGCAGTGTTGTAATATGGTGCATGACTGCTTTGTAGCTATTAGCTCTTGAAATCCATCACACTATAAACATAAGGTGTCTGATGGTAATGTTCATTTCATTGACTCTGTAATAAAATCTATTTATATTGATACCTAGAGCTCATCCCCTTCCAAAAAGGACTCACATATTGATGGGGAGAATACACTGAATCTGCTACCCTAAAATTCATGTGAGATGAAATGATGAGTAGCATCATTTTGCACCTTTATTTTTCAGTTGTGGGTACTGGCTACAGTGGAAAAGTGATTTGTTCAACATCGTGTGTCCCATCTATCCTCACACCAGGACCAGAATCCCAAGTCTTCAAAGAGCAGAATGAAGTAGCTAAAATAGTGGTTGCCAACTGGTGACCCACAACTGGTGACCCAAGTTTTCTGCTCATCTTACAAAATATTTTAAAATTCAGGTATTTTGCATCAGTCTTTCTTTGCTGAATTCTCTTGAAAAATGAGACCTGGTAACAACGGCCCACATTCATGCCTGAAAACCATGGGTGAGAGCTTGGAGCAGTAGTCTCCACAGGTGAGGCATGTACTCTTCCCCTGCACCCCTCAAATCTCCCAGGTTCTAAAGGTGCAACCTGAGTCATAAATCTGTAGTGGGACCTAAGATGAAAACCAGCGGCTGAACACTGCTAGTCCTGATGCTCTGGTCACCTCTTCTGCCTTCATTTTCCATTTTAGAGAACCACTCTGATACCACTGGGCCAATATGAATAATCTATAGTAAACTATAGACAATTTTATGGAAAAAAATAAAGCAAAATTTCATAACAAAACAATAGGAAAATAACAACAGTTAATACATCATGTACTGTTATCCTGAAAGTAGTTATTCAGAATTCAAGATACGGGCATAAAAATTCTCCAAACAATATTAACACAAACCTCTCTTCTCAATGAACTAAGAGAAACTAGTAGTATAATTGTCTTTATTTTCCCTTTTCCCTTCCTTTATTTCCCTTTTCATGCAGCCTAACTCTTTTTCCCTTTTGAAAATTTCTTCCCCTTTCACAATATCTATTGCACATTTTGGATCTTATTTACTCTTTCAGTTTCTCACAGCAGGGAGACAATATGATGTTTACACATGTGACTTTGATCTATTTCACTTACTAGTATGGTCTCAAGTTGCATCCATTTAGCTATAAAAGTTTCAAGCCTATCCTTCTTTATGGTTGAGTACTACTCCACTGCATAAAAAGACCATATCTTCTTCTATCCATTCCTTGGTTGATAGGCATTTGGGTTTTTTTCTAAGATTTAGCTATTATGAATTATGCTGCTATGAGCATGGGAGCACAGATATGGCTATACCTTCTGGGATCATTTTTATAGTGTAAAACTTTATATTTCAAAGTCAGATGAGTAGCAACTCTAATGCCATGTGCAACCTGAATTTTCTTCCTCTGTGTCATCAAACATATTCACAGATTCTGAGAAATGAATCTTGATACCTTGTGGAGAGGACATTATTTTGCCTTGCACATTTAGTAAGTATGCATTATTACTGTTATACAAGTCAGGTTAATTTCACCTCTCTACCTTACCCAAATCCTTAGAGAAGTAAAGCTATTCAAACTCGGTTACCCAAGTACATGGCTAGATCAACTCAGGCCCTAGTTTCTTTTCTCAGCAAAATAGAGCTGCCAGTTGCTGGCCTGACACTTTACACAGATGGGTTGACAGGGTGCTTGCCTGGCCCTGAAAGGGTCTACAAAGCCAGTGATCCAGTTAAAGACTTTCCCAGGTCAAGGGAGTGCAGAGTTGACAAGGTCAAGAGGGAACTTTGATCTTAAAATGAAAGCTAAGATATGGCAATCCAGTGCAGTGAGATCTCATGAGCAAAGACAGAACCAGCACTTCCCTTCTGTGGAAGCCAGGCCCTGCCTCGGTCGGGCAGCAGGACACCCAGTCCTGTGTAATTAAGGAAGGAGCATCTTCAGTGGTGGTAAAGCACAATGAAGGGGCTTCGTGACTCCAGTGAGAGGTGCATGTGGGAAGGGCAGCTCCTCTCCCTACCTGAGTCCTCTTCTTGTTTAATCAGAGACAAGCTCCAACCACATTCACAAGCCCTGTACTGGCCTCAGCGATGCCGAGTTCTGACACAAAGATTTGGAAGGGGAAGAGTTAGGACTTGCTTTCAAGTCCTTAGATCTACTTTTTCTTTCAGCATCTGCTACTCAAAACCTGGTAACAGTATGGGCTGGGAGGATAGAAAAAGTTTTCCCTTTGAAATTCTTCTAAGGACATGCACTTCACAAATATTTGAGAATTTACAAATGGGTAGTTGGGGTAACAGCAGAAAACAAAACAGACCCCAAAATATCACTTAGTGAACCAAGTGGCTTTGATAAGCAACTTTGAGCAAGGAAGGCACTAAAACTAGGTCCTAAGAATGGAGTGATTGCAAAAGGTGGGAGAAGCTCAAGGACAGAGCTACCAGTATTAGCTTATTAGGGCAAATAAAGTATCACTGTGACTATGATAGGAAAATTGAAGAATCGTGTCCCAGCAGGGACAAGATTCCACTATGCTTCTCAGAGCCACATGCAACACAGAACTTTAATTGTTTATTTCTAGAAGTTTTAAAAATTTTAGACTGTGGTTGGCTTTGGGCAACTAAAGTCATAAGAAGTGAAAACACAGGTGAGGAACCACTGAAGCAGGACTGAGGTGCCACTGAGGAGGCAGGAAGGGAAAAGCAGTGAGAATTCCAGGCACGGTGCAAGGCAATTAGCAAGTCTCTGTGAACTATCAGACAGGGCTGAGTGCAGCAGAGGGCGGCAGTGAAGCCCTCTCTGGCTGTCTGTGGAACTGGATCACTGCGGGGACATCCTGACTGCACCTAGGTTTTTCCCTTGCAAAAAAAAAACATGAGAGGATCCTGGACACGGGGCAACCCGGGTTTGTACTTGGTCTCCCTCATGTACAAGCCATATATCCTAAGTAGAGGGTTTCAATTCCCTGGGTCTCAACTTCCTCATCTGGGGATACACCTATTTTGCAAAGTGGCAATAAAGATTTGCCACAACATCTGACAAAGAGCTGGTATTTGGTTCCCCTGAGCAGGAATTTGGCTTCTTGCTCTGACATCCCTGCAGCAGAACACACTCTGACAAGATTCACCTTCTCCTTCTCCCTCCTTACTTTATTACTCTTCCATCCCTTTGCCCCCAACCTGTTCCTTGCCCTCTGGGCTTGGAAAACCTTTGGCTTGGGACACAAGGCATTCTGCAGCACAATCCCAAGTTCCTCTTCAAACATACTTTTTATTTCCACTGATAATGGACGAATGTTTTTCCTTGTATTCTAATAATATATATATATATATATATATATATATATATATATATATATATATATATATAAATCTTGTGGTGAATAAGGCATCAAAGTTCCTCTTAACTTTCACTCATTGGCCCCAATAAAACTTCTGTGTGTACTTTGGTGCATATTTATCTGCCTGTTTTTATGTAGCATTTGCAGATATACAAACACTTGCAAGTACATTATGTCAAAGAAATACAATATTGCATGTTCAGACACCATTAGCATTTTTATTCTTCCTTTATACCTTCGCCCTTCCTAAAAGTACTCATCCGAAATTCCCGTACTCCCAGTCAGTTCCACAGCCTTTGAGCCACCTTCCCATCTGCTTGCAGTATCTTCTGAATTCACACTGCACAGGTGTAGATTCCTGCATAGAGCCAACGTGTGTGCTTCTGGGGATCCCCTTACAGGATGTGGAACAGGTCTGGATACACTGGACTAATGAATAGAGCTCAGAGCTCACTATGTGTCAGACACTGTGCTAAAACATGTTTACATTAGTGTCCCACAGCCATCAAATGGTGGAGGCAGGATTTGAACATAATTTGTCTGACTCAGGCAAACAGGCTTTTCCCTCCTCTGTTCTATTGACTTTTCTATGAGTGGGTCCCATTAAAGCCAGACCACATATGTGCCAGAGACCAAGGCTGCCCATTTCCCTTGTCCCTGTGGAAGCAGGTCACTTTCCTCTTAAGTGTACAGTCCCTAGCCTCACCGCCCCTCTCTGTCCATACTTCTCACTTTCCATGCCTTATCCACTCTCTCCTGCATAACCTTGATCCTTAGCTTCTTAGCCTTACACCCCCCCATCTCATTTCTTATGTTCACACCTGAGTTCTGCTTTCAGATAGGACTCAGCCTTATCAAGAGGTACCGTCAGAAGCTCAGATAAACCAAGGATCTGATTGTCTTAGTCATGAATGATTAACTCATCCCAAGCCAGATGCTGCTTTTGGGCGGGAACAAGGAAGTCAAGGAAAATTCAAAGCTGGGCGGTGGCACGGGTACAGGTGGGAGTACAGGTGTGGGTGGGCATGTAGAGGGAGAGGTGCAAGTATAGGTAGCAGCTGTGCTCTGAATCATTATGCCAGGTTCATCCACATCCGTGAGCCCTCTGCAGCCCACCTCAGCAAAGGAAACACCAAGGACATCCACAGGGTCAGCACCGCAGCTGATGTCCACAGAGCATCCACGCCAGGAGGAATCTCAGTTCTCCCAGTCCGGAAGGCTTCCTTTCCACCTGGGGCCTGATGACTCAGAAACTCTTTCAGGGCTGAGGTCTGCTTAGCCTTATTTGCCAAGTTTCTCAGTAGCAATTTAGCTGCTGTTAAGTTACAACACAATAAGGTATTTAAGTATTCATCAAGGAAGGTCTGTAAGCAAATTTCCATTTCTCTTTATTATGGGTTTTTATTTTAGATTTATCAAAGCAAGCAAATGTCTCTAACTTATGTGACTAACCTTATTCCCGGTACATAACCTGCTAAGGAGCCACAATCCTAGGCTAGTACTTCTTTTTCAATCAAAATTGTCCCTAATATATTTATACTTTTATAATATAAATTGCTAAATGTTAAACTTGTACATATTAGCACTGAGATAGTTTTAATTTTTACTTTTATCTTTCTGGTGAAGTAAATCCTTTGTGGCTGGAATAACCAATCTTCTATTCCTCCTGTGAGTAGTTAAAGCTTTTACTTCTATTATCCTTTATCTCTGTAAGTGTTCTAGGATAAAAGCTCTAGCCTTTCAACACAGCACCACCGGAGACAGGGTGCACAGCAGTTAATTTAGCTAAACTCAGTGGCATAATGACTCACCATTGCCTTAAATCAAAGTGGTTATTCTAAGAGAGTTATACATTTAATCCCTGCTTTTTGGATCCTAGCCAGGCTAGGGCAAAAGAGATGGGCTTTAAGAAATAAAACACATGAGTTCAGTAAGGATTAGGTACTTACTATGCGTGCTTAACTGTGTTAAACCACTTAGTGCTGGGAATAAGTAGGTACAATGGGGAATCCATAGACCTGGGTTTGACTCTCTTCTGCTTACCTCTCAGCGGCTTTGTGGTCTTCAGTAAATTACTCAACCACTCTAGGCCTCCCCTTTCTTTGATTCATCAGGTTTCTATTACACGTCAGGCACTATGTAGACATTAGGGAAACTATGGGGAAAGGCAGTGTGGTTCCTGCCTTTTAAGAATGTATAGTCAGTCAGGTTTACAGACAATGATTTTAAAAAGCACCAACCAAATCATAAGTACTTGTGTTAAGTTCCATTGAAGGTATAAATGGGAACGGGTAGAGGCTAGCAGGGCATTCCTACTTCAAAACTGAAAAGTTTGCTTCTAGTTTGCTATTAACACCCAAAGAGTGAGAAGGATCCAGTCTTAGAACAGCCTGGGGGTGGTGTGAGGATTTCAGTCACTGGAAGAGAAATTGAAGGTTACAGAAGTACCCACCCTATAGGTTTATTCTGAAGGTTGAACAGAATAATCTTCCTCAACCTGCTAGCTAAATGTCTTACTTAAGACTCCACTAAAGCAGCAGGTACTATGGCCACCAACTCTATGACCCTTTATGTAACATAAAGGAGAAAGCATGCTGCTTGGACAAAGAGAAGCCAAATCTGAGGCAGGTCTGCTGATTATCAGTTACCAGCAGAGCGAACTTGGACACATGTTCCAGCTCTCTCAACCTCCTGGTCTCTGTTCATAAGAAAAGGGCAGATGTGCAATGCATGATGGGGAATCTCCATAATAGCCACGTATTTATTGTATGTGTGGAGTGATGATGATAATGAAAACCACAATGATTTAAACTGGTGACTGTGAGCAAGCCACTTAATCCCTTCAGCCTATCTTTATGATCTGAAAGTTAGGGTAAAGAGGAGCCAGGTTTCTGCTAAAATCACTCAACAGCTTTAAATGACATCCAAGAACAGGCAAGCAGAATCACTACTTATGAAGTTCATGAAGGTCCAAGTTGGTATCTCCCAAAGCCCTGGCACACCCATGGTTTTAAGGACTGTACTAAACTGAACAGGATTGTCAGCGTATTTCTCATTAGAAATTTTAAGGACTACAACATAGCAACTGGTATATTTAAAATGCTAAGAGAAAAAGTGAACTGGCCTCCAAAACTCCTTTTCTAACACAGCTGTCCTTCAAAAACTAAGAAATAAATTAGGAAATTTCAGGTAACCTGAACTTGAAGAAGTTTGCTGCCAGTATGCCTACCCTGCAAGACAATACCAAGGGTACCCTGCATAAATGGATAAATGGGTTTTGACAGTGACCCAAACCATATAAGAAAATAAAGATCTCAGTAAAAGTTGTTTTTTAAAAGAAGAGTGTTATTATGCAATGGTTTATAAATTCACTTTTGTTTTCTACATGATTTAAGAAGCTAGTACATTTTTTAAAATTATTAGTCGAAAAGCTAGTATTATCAATTCAGTTTTTAATCCCATGTTTTTTCTTCATAGCATAAAAGACTACTAATGTATTAAAAATTATTGTTTAACTGAAAAAGTAAATAAGGTCTAAAATGTACAATAGATACTATAAAATCGAAGGAAAAAGTTAAAAAGTAAAAAGGAACTAGGATGGGGGAATGAGAAAGGAAGGAAGGGAAGAGAGAAAAGTTAGTTATACCATTAGTGTCTCTAAAAGTTCATAAAAAAGGAAGGTTAGCACTAATATTGATTGGAGATTTTTTATTTTTTTATATCTTGTACTCTGAGTAACTGCTTTAAAGGTATGAAATGTATTGACTATTGTTATTCTGCTATAATCTTGTTATGAAATTTTATTTTACATTTTTTCCATAAAATAAAAAAAAATTGTTTGGAAAACTGGTAGCCTTCATAAAGAAAAACAATGAACTGAGGGCTTAATATATTAAAGAAAAATCTCATTTAAAATGACAAGTAAGAATATGCACATAGAAATAAATTTAACAAGAAATGCACAACACTCACAGAAGAAAAAGTCAAATATTTCTAAGATATAGGAAGTTTTATAGTGTGGAAAGGGAGATCCATACCAAAAACATAATGTGATTATCCCAATATCAAAGAATCCCCCTTTCATGTTGGAAGCAGTGTTATGTAGTCACCCTTCACCAGTGTAATGGAGTGGTCACCCCAAGGCATGATGTCATATCAAAAGCTGAATGTTGGGCTCTGCAGTTGACAGATTTGTCACTCAGCAGTGGCCGTGATGAGGTCGGTCTTGGTGAAGGGCAGTCCATATTGATAAGCCCACACATAGACTCCACCCCTATGGCCATGATCATTTTCTCATGATAACGGTGGGCATGACAGAAGAAGCTGGGAAAGGAGGCTAACTAACATCCCAACAGCTGGCCTTCATCAGAATCCTTTGCCCTGGTCACCCTTTAGAATGACAATTAGAATTCTGTCTTCCCCAGATTTTTTGTCAGCAGTTTTCTGATCATGTTCCTTTCGAGCCTTTGGTCATTCAACCAAAAATTTAGCCATGAATCATGGGATGTTCCTTCCAGCCATAGTACCTTTCCCCTCTAGCCAAGGAGTTCACTATGAAGAAATAATGCAGGTTGAGAGAAAGAAAGTAGTAATACAAAAGTAAGGGCATGAAAATCTAAAGCACTTCCTCATGCATCTTATTTTTACCTTATGCCTGAATTAAATTTGATTTCCTGTGGTCTGTTTTCATTTGATGTTAGTATAAGACTGCATGCCTCCAATTTTATGGCTTTGTGGGTCAGATAACATGCAATTTATGATAGGCAGCTCGGATCGCATACCAATGTCTGCAAAGGCCCAGTAACAACTCAAAAGTGCACAAAAGCAGAGTCATTCACAGAGGACAGTATGTCTTTGCTCAAAAATATTAAAGATCTGTGATTTACCCTTAGGATCTTTCAAAGACTCCAGGCAACATCTCTCTACTTTGACACTTTAATGACCATGAGTTCTGATGAGTCATATGATCAAGTGACAGAGCAGCAAATACAGAAGGCTGTCTCTGTTGTAAAACCTTGTTTTGTTCTGGACCCCTTCAAAGCTTAGCAGCTTTTTGGGTCATTCAATGAATGGACACAAATTGAATATATACAGCCTCCAAAATCCAGAGTCCCAGTAGGCATCGTGTACTTTTCAGCGACGGGAGGGACCAGAATGCTACAAGTTGTTCTCTACTTTCAAAGAAATATCTTAACAGTCCTGGACCACTGAACCTCTAGAAATGTCATCAAGGTCACAAGACCCTGAAGTTTGGGTGTCTATTTTATATCCTCTTATATGTAAGCATCTTAGTAATATCCCTAAAGCAGATGTAGTTCATGTTCATGAGATCCAGTTAGGATAATGTCATCAGTGGTCTAGCATCACATCATGCAGAAGGAAAAAACAAACAAGATATTTGATGATTTTATTATAACTTAGTACTAGGGAATGGAATAGAAGTGGGTATGCTCTGGACAGTCTTCAAATGAAGTTGTATTTCTGGCTTTGTTGACTGAAGGTAGGTTGCTTCTGATGGTCTTTGCCAGCAGATAAAGGAAGTAAACGTTCAGTAGCTTTCTACTAGATACTTAGCAGTATGACGATTTCTTCCAGCAACAAAACCACAGCAGCTGCAACTGAAGTCACCATCTGATTAATTTTACAATAAATCTCTGTCATTCCTCTATAGATCTGTCTCCTATGCAGGTCAAATAGATGAGTTATGTGGGGAGGCAGTAGGAATACCATGATTAAACCTTTCATGTCATTGATGGGGGCGCATTCTAATTCTGCAATCCCTCGAAGAATATGGTTTGCTGTGTTCATCAGGAGACACAATTCTAATGTTTCCACTTGATCTTTCCTGTCCTAATACCCTTCGGCCCATGGATCATAGACAATAGCTATATAAGGATCTAAAGCATCACTGAAGGTGTATAATGCAACTATGCAAAAACTGAGAAAGAACGAGAGGGTGAGCACTGGGCATGCTGTGAGGTAAAGTTAAGCCAAAAACTCCACTGATCACTCAGTTTTGAGAAGCCTCCACCTAGACTGGTTTGCCATGGTAATGTTTTGGGGAACTTTAGGAATTAGTGTCAGTTAAGACTCATTATCCAATAATCCCTGAGAAGTCTTACTATCTCTCTTTCTCAGTGTGGACTCACTCTGATAAATATCCATACATTATTTTAAGGAAAATTGAGGTGGGAGATCAGCAGTACATATTTCCCATGGCATAAGAGGGTTCTTACTGAAAGAGGTACACCCTCACCTTCATTCAGAGATTACTGGATCTAAAACTTGGTTCAAGTCTGAAAATTAGCTAAGGGTTAAGGCATCCCTCTTTTGAACCTTCCAGTCTGGGTTCTGATCATTAGATACAGAGCTTTGGAGCTCATATAGCTCAAATAAGACCTTAACACACTGTCCATTGATTTCAGTTTTAGGAATGCCGTGACCAACAAGCAGATATCAAAAATCTCTGCCATTCAGATTGTCTATTCCTACTTTTGGTTGTTCTGTCCATTAACGTAACCAAGGTCACCTTGTCTTTGGTGATAAGTGCTACCTCTTGGCTCCTACTACCCTTGATCCCATTATAAATGAGGCCCCATTTCAGTTTCAAGTGTTCCCATATTAATTTCTGAGCCACCTGGAGAGTTTTGAGGTTACTAGAGTCCTTTTACTAAATTATTTCTCACCACTATGGTGAGGAACGTGTGCTCTGAGCCCTCCAGGGAATGTGCGCAAATCTTACGTGATGTTTTCACTCTAGCATTTGACTCTCCCTGCACTTTTGGATAACTTCCTCTATGGTAGAGCAAGGAAAGACTACCATTCTCAGTTTTTCTTAGCTGAAGCATACCTTAGTCTAGCACACTTTTGGGTTCATATTTTGACCAAACAAATAAGCAAACTTGGTCTGAAACAATGAATTTGCAATTTTGGTTTAATGGGCCCTGCTATGGATTAAAAAATGTTGGTCTCTTGTATCACAATTCATATGTTGAAATCCTGTGCCCCAATGTAACGTACTAGAAGTGGGATACTGGAAAGGTAATTAGGCCATGAGGGTAGAGAAATCATGAAACTAACACCCTTATAAAAAGATATGACAGAACTTATTTTCTGGAGCAACCCTAACCCTAACCCTAACCCTAACCCTAATCCTAAACCCTTTTAAGGGAATTTAGTGGACTTCAGAAGCTAAGGAAGCTCATACAACATCATAAAGCTAATGAGACTTAAATTCCTGCCCCTGTCCCTAAGCCCATGCTCTTTGAAACATATTGTATATTATTCTTCCTTTGTATCCCCTCTGACCACCATTTTTGACCAGATTCATCAATCTCTTGAAAGATGTGGCTGTCGTATTTCCATAAGGAAATACAAAAGTAGGCTGTTGAGAATATTTGTTACAACACATGCTAAGTCAGACTAAGTTAAATTTTAAAAATACATCCATAAACACCTGGAGATTTCGTATTTGAAGAAAGATCAAGTGTTGACAATATCAAATGTCTTTGTCATAATGAACAAAGTATCTGTATGCTAAAGATTATTATGGTTTAAGTATCCATGTCTAACCCATTCCATTATCTAGAGGTTTTCCTAGAGCTTATGCACAGCTGACATTCTAGACATCTCTCAATGTTTCTGATTAGGTAAGCCTCATACTTTTCATCAGGCATTTTTAGTGTTGAATAGATCCAGATGAGACTGAAGCTAGGAATCAAGTCATATAAAGACAATTTTGTTTCATTGCCACATGGTAGATCAGGTGTTGAATGAGAAGGCACCACTTGACTCTCATGAGAATATGAGATGAACATTCACCCTGAACTCTTCGGTGTGGAAATGGTGACCATCTCCACAGTACACATCTATCCAATGTGAGAAAGGATGACAGGACCTTTTCATGTCATAGCAATCAGTCTCTCTATTGAAGGCTCCATTCAAAGGACAAAAATGTGCAAATTATGGAAGAGTAAATGGGAAAAAAATGTGAATTTAAGCCCCAAGGACCTGCAATTACACTGATAATGACTTTCATTATCATTACCCTACATTAACCTGCCTTCCACTTTGTGGGTAATGGTGCTTTCCTGTGGGGTCAGCAGGGCTGGGGTTTCCATGGGGACTCGTTCCCTCTTTCTGCACAGAAACTTTTCTCTGCCAAGGAGAATGAAGTCCTTGTGATAGGAAGAGCAATAGCACCCAAGGAGACGTAGGCTTCTCAAATAAGGGAAAGAGTGCAGGTCCCATCTGCACACTTCTTCCAAAGCCTGACCTATTACTGAGTGAGGACGTGAGTGCTCCAGCCATTGACAACAAACTGCATGTCTATGCTCTCTGAGGAGATGACCAGCATTCGTCTGGTACCTTCACGGAGTCATCCCTCAGTGCTCATGGGCAACAGTTGCTAGACTCCACTAATACCCAAATCAGAGGACGAAAGGTCTCTTATATAAAGTGGCATCTTATTTGCATATAACATATAACATATATTCTACCATACACTTTAAAGCCTTTCTACATGCCCACTGCAAATAATATGTAAATAGTGATTATACTTTAATATTTAGGGAATAATGGCAAGAAAAATTCTGTATATGTTTGGTACAGAGGTAATTTTTTCTGAATGGTTTTCTGTATGCTAAAGATTATTATGGTTTAAGTATCCATGTCTAACCCATTCCATTATCTAAAGGCTTTCCTAGAGCTTATGCACAGCTGACATTCTAGACATCTCTCAATGTTTAACTCTTAATGGTTAAAGCCATGGATGTGAGTCCCATGAATGCTCAGGGCCAACAATCTATGGGCAAATAGAGAGTTTCTCTGGTGAGGGTGTAAATTAGTACCATTTCTTTGACAGGCAATTTGTCGAATTGTAATCAAGTTAAAACACACACTTTTAAAAACATTTTTGCTTGTTTTTATTAGAACATGTCTGCCATACATATTGATTACGCCCATCATAGGAAGTTTTACCTGCATGTAATATCTTAACTCTTCTATTTTTCCCATTCCTCTTCCTTTGACCCTTCTTCCCTTTCTCCTTTACAAAAGCTTTTTAAATTTTTTTTCCTTCCATTCTTTTTTGAGTCCCTTTTCCTTCTTTCTCTTCCCCCTCCCCCTCCCTCGTGTGCCTCCCACTGGATATGTTCTTTCTACTTCTCCATATCAGCCTCTGTTTTGCTCTTTATTACCCTTTGAGCTTCTCATGCAAGAGAAACCATGTGATATTTAAGCTTGTGTATTAGATATATCTCACTTCACATTATGGTCTTGAGGTGCACCATTTGCCTAAATCTTCCTTTATGGCTGAATAGTACTCCATTGTATATAAAAACCACATTTTCTTTACCCCATTTATCTGCTGATAAGCGTACATACTGTTTCCAAGATTTGGCTATTGTAAAATATACTGCTATAAACATGCATATACATATATCACTGTGGTATGATGTTTTTAATTCTTTTGGGAAGATCCTTAGAGGGGGCACCACTGGAGCAAATGGAAGCTCTAGGTTTATTTTTTTTCAATAATCTTTGTATTGATTTCTGTATTGGTTGTGCCAATTTACCTTCACACCAATAGTGAAGAAGTTTTACCCAGAGCCTCAGGAGCATTTGTTATTGATCAATTTCTTGATGACAGCTGTTCTTCAGGGAGTGAAATGGAATTACATACTTTTGAACCCAGCTATTTCATTTTCAGGAATTTATCTTAGATATATACTCATGCATTTAAACAAACTCATGTACACAAATATATGTTGCAACTTTGATTGAAATAGCGACATTAGGATCACAAATCAATTCTCTGTGTGTAGAGATACTAGATAAGTGTAAAATGTTTAAATTGTGGTAGGGCTATACACACAAAATGAAATTATTCAAAATACATTTTTGTTTAAAAAAAAGAAGTGGCATACAATAATTGTATTGTACTCTATTAATTTATATAAATACATATATACAATTTCCATTTAACATATACATATATATCCCTATGTAGACCTAGGGAATGCCTTAGGAAGATGGAAAACTTGTGAGTAGATTAAAGCCTGGGAGGTGCTGAGCTGTGATATAATTACAGCTGACCTCAAAGCTGGTCAATCCAAGAGACATAGAAACTGCCAGGGTCCTTCAGTGTGGTTCCAAATCGAGGCAAGAGTAACAGGCTTTTATATTTCTGCATCAGCTTGCCACAGGCTATGAGTGTCCCAGAAAGAGACAACATGCTCTTGACAAGTGCCATTCCCAACGACAAATGAGCTTGGAGCCATCAGCAGATGGGGGAAGCCTTGAAGTGGGGTGAGGGTGCAGCACCACGGCATCCTGGTGCAGTGCTCTTGTAATGATTTGGGGACATACACTTTGTCTCTGAATAGATTACAGGCATCTTGTCCTGCTTTGTTTTTCTGCCATCTAGCATCAGGGAGAACAGAGTTAAACATCAGAAGTTAGAATGTGAAGGTAATAAGTTTTGTACCAAGAAGCAGATTCCAGCTCCCAGTCTGTTCACACTTGACTGTGTGACCTGAATCAAGCCCTTCTGCCTCTCTGGTCCTTGGTGCTTTCATCCAAAAACACAGAGCCCAGTTCTCACCAGTTCTACTTTTTTTTCAGTTCTAAACTGAAACATCATTTACTCCAGGACAGTATGGAATACAGATATTTATTGTCTTTTCCAAACAATACTGTTACATTCATACCAAAGTAAACTAAAAATTTTAACTCAATAGAACCATTTGTCATATCAAAAAAATCAATTTTTAGGGCATAAGATATAAACGTGAGGGTTGTAAATTTGGGCTGCTATAAGAAAAAACTATAGACAGAGTAGCTCGACAATAGATGCATATTTCTCATGGTTCTAAAGGTCAGGAGGCCTGAGATCAAGATGTGTGCAGATGTGGTGTCTGCCTGATGCGGGCCTCTCTTTCTAGCTTATGGGCAGCTACATTCTCTGCACGCCCCTAGACTTTCCTCAGTGCATGTGTATGGAAGAGTCTCTCTGTCCCCTCTCCCTTTTCCCCTCTCCTCTCTCCTTTCCCCCTTTTCTCTCCCTTCCTCTCTTCTCTCCCTCTGTCTCTCTCTGAAGTGAGTGATGGGAGGACCACTACACTGAGTTACATTCCTGGCCCTTTTTTAGCTCTTTTTTTTTTAAAATTATGATCCTTTAAAACAGGGCCTTGCTGAGTCCCTAAATTGCCCAGGCTGGGCTTAAATTTATGATCCTCCTGCTTCCAGTTCCCAGAGTGTTGAGATTACAGACCTGCATGACTGTGCCTCCCTTCTTCCTCTTCGTTTATCTTTTCTTTTTTGTTCATTTTTTTGTTTGTTTTTGTATCAGAGATCGAACTCATGACCTCGCATTTGCCAGGCAGGCTCTTGAGCCACTGAGCTAAATCCCCAGCCCTTCTTCCTCTTCCTATAAGGGCACTAATCATATTATGAGGGCCCGGCACTTATGATCTCATCTAAACCTAATTCTTTCCCCAAAGCCCCACTCCAAATACCATTACTGTGGGAGTTAGGGCTTCAACATAAGAATCTTGAAGGGGAATCAAACACTTTGTCTATAATAGAGGATCATGCTTATATTCTCAGTATGTTGTTAGCTTTTCTACTTTCAGTTTTTTAAATTTTTTATTTTAAACAGAAAAAACAACAAATAACAGTAAAACAGAGTTTCAAAACAGGGTAGTGGGAGAATAACAATAATCAATACATTGAATGTTGTTATATTCACAGTAGTTGTTCAGAGTACAAGATATAAGAATAAAACATTATCCAGAAAATTACTAGCACAAAACATTCCCCTTGATGAAACAAGAGAAACCAGCTGTATAACTACCTTAACTGTCTTGTGTATATGTGTGTGTGTATATATGTGTGTGTGTATGTGTGTGTGTGTATAAAATTCCAGTTTCCTTCCTTTCCTTCCCCTTTCTCCATCACAGATTGTTTTCTATGTACCTCGCATTTCTGTATCACATGCAGGTGCCCAAATGTAAGAAGATGAAAATACAGTAAAAGAGGAAGAGAACATGGAGAAGAAAATAAATATGAAGGGAATTCTATGAATTTTTGAATTGTGAGCACAGGAAGCTGATGTCTTAAAGAAAAGTCACTGCCATAGAGCACATGTCACAGAAGAGCATCTGAGTGGCTGTCACAATGACACAATCTCTGCCTGAGATGGCCTGGCATTTTATCTGGCCACTTTATCTGTTTGTTTGGTTCCTGGGAAACAAGAGAATTCTAATTGCCCAATTGGTATAAAGGAGACTTGAATAGCATACCAACTGTTGGAAAATGAATGTTTCTTTTTAGCTTGTTTAGATTTTTTTTTTTTTTTTTTGCCAGACTGGTTGTTTTGAACAAATTGTCTGCTTCTGGTCTGGTTAAAATGAAGAATTTTCTGAATAAGAGCCAGACAATTTGGAGTTAGTTTTAGCTTTTCCTCCTGACGTGTTTGGAACAGGGTGATGTTCAGAGAAGAGGACAGGCTACGCTGCGACAGAGGCAGCAGCTCAAGCCTGCACCGGAGGAGGACTCTCTCTCACCCATCCCCATAGCTCTGTGAGCCTGCACAGGGCACAACCACAGCTTCCATTACCCGTGGCCAACCCTGACCCAGAAATATTAAACAGAAAACTCCAGAAATAGACAGTTAATACATTTTAAATTGCATACTTTTCAGAGTAATAAGATCTGCTCTGTCCTGCCCAAGACACGAGCCATCCCTTTGTTCATCTACACCATATGAATTATTAGTCACATAGTAATCACCAGTTGTCTATTCGACTGTCACAATACTGCAGTGCTTGCGTTATGTAACTTATTTTACTTAATAAAGTCCCCAAATCACAAGAGTAGTGATGCTGGACATTCAGATATGCCACAGAGAAGCTAGAAGCCTTCTTTCAAAGTTAAAAGTTCTAGATTTAGGAAAGAATAAAGCATATCCTGAGTTTGCTCCTGTCTACTACAATTTTTCTATTTGTGAGATGATGAAGGAAATAAGAAATTCATGCTAGATTTTTCTGTCTTACCTTAAACTTTAAAAGGTGACAGCCGTGGTGTGTGATTCAGTGTTAATAAAGATAGAAATATGGAAGAAACTACAGGGTTTTGTGGTTCTGAGCAAACAATAGGGACCTTGAACCACTCTCACAGAAAACGGCACCACTCTGCACTTTCTTTGCCTACACTCACTCTGTGAGCTGAACTGACTGCATCGCTGTTGTTTTGGTCCAAAGTGCACATTTGTCTCTGTGTTTCTTCTTTCATTTGTCACTTAGGTCTCTGTGGACTAGTTTTGAACAGATGGAGAAAAAAAAAAGAAAGCAAGACCGAGTTTCTTTCCCCATGGACATGAGACTTCCTGGTCCTGCCAGGCCTTGATCCCGCTGTTACTAGTATGCTGTGAGCTCAGGAGTCCCTCATTTGGGTTCCAAGAGAGGAGTATTACGCCAAAGCCAGCACTCAAGGATTCTAGGCATGTGTTTGCACTCGTTTGCTAACCTGTCCCTGAACAACATGGAATGCTACAAAAGTTAGGTTAAAAGAAAAGGAGAGGACCAAAGATATAGCTCAGTGGCACAGCACCTGCCTGGAAAGCACAAGGTCCTGAGCACCCAGTACAAAGAAAAAAAGAAAAAGAAAAACAGGAAAAAGACCCCATGCTTGCAGAAATAACTGAGGTCAGCTTGAACTTTAACATCTTGCTAAGCCAGAAAACAAGAAAGTATTAAAAAGTAAGTATAGTTGCATCAAAAGAACATGGAAAGTTGGCTTGAAGAGGTTTCCACTAAAGAAATTTGGGACAATTTGAGTAACAAATTGGATAAAGAAGATAATAGATTTTAACTTATTAATTTTTTAAAAAAAATTCAAGGCTCCATAGTACCACCTATATAATCCCCAAAATAGAACACCAGAACAAAGTGTTGATTAAGTAAATCTCTTTGCAAGGCCTAGCACCTGGCTGGAGTCTCAACAGGAAAAATACAGAGAAAAACAAATGTGTAATTGTAGAACTAGGTTAGTGATTTTGAGATTATATGTAGTTTGATCAACTGTCTCTGCCCCGTCTCTTGCTGATTTTATCATTAAAGTCTTGCATTTTAGGAATCCTTTATATTATTATTGACTGTAAACAAGGAAAGCATCTTTGTAGTAGAAAGATGCCTATGAAACAGGTGGTCATGTGAACCAAGTCAGTACTGCCAATTATAGAGTGATGTGGTGTTTTAGTTAAAATGTGAGAAAACATGTCTAAGTCATCCATGTGGTGATCTTTCCAGAAATGCTGAACCTCTGCTGAATGATGAGGAAACACTCAGATGAATGCAGAATGTGGGTCTGGCCTAAAGTTGTGAAAACATTTGATGAAGGGGAGCAAAGAAGTAAAAAGTCAAATGCAGTGTAGGTAGTTTGATTGAATCCTGGAGGAAGGGAGGGAAAGAGGAAGTGAGAGATGGAACAAGGAAGGAAAGAAATAAGAAAGGAAGGAGACGGTTTTAGTACCACTAGGACATTTGGATATCGCATGTTGCATGGTACTTAATTAAGGCTAATTTTTTTAACATGATATTTGTTGTTGTTGTTGTTTGCTACATGTTATGGTGAATTCCAGTGGTGCAGCAATACACAAAGTGGAGAGAAAAAAACAAAAACCTCATCCAAGGTTCACAGCTGAAACTCATAAATAAAAGACAGATTTATAAGAAAAACTATGAATTTATTTGTTGTAAGTTTTTTATGACACTGATGCCTTCAACAACGAAGATACTAAGAAACAGGGGAAATCTGTTTTTCATGAATGGTCATGTGGGAGTATAACTGAAAAGGGTAGGAACTAATGGCATTAAGCTGGGGGAATCTTAACAAGGACTGTTTATCAGTTTCTTCCTGATGTCCCTCTGTGACGTTTCTTCCCTCTAAGTACAGGCAGAATGCTCATCACATGAGCAAGTCCAGGGCAGCGGAGAGGGAGAAGGTCAGAAAGTGCCCTTCCTGGGGTTCACGGCCTGCTTCGGGGCCGAAGGGAAGGGGCAGAGGGAGAGCTGCCGAGGTGCCAGATATTAGGGTAGCATGTCCTGAATCCTGCCATAATCAAAATGCAGTTTATCATTAGGTAGAAAAGAGATATTAATTAAACAGTGGCACAAATAAAAATGACTATAGACAGTGAAAGATACATAGAAATAAAAGACCAGAAGCCAGGAAAGTGTATAGCAGTAGCTCCTACTGGAATGGAACAGGGCAGATGCTTCCCTGAGTGAGTGATATTTGAGTTGGGACCTGAAGGACACATAGAAAGCAATTGCAGAAGGTCTAGCAGGGCAGTCAGGGCAGAAGACTGCTTTTGTAAAAGTTCCAGGTCGATGTGGGGCATACATGCAGAAGTCAAAGCAAGGACAGACATTCAGTGTGGCTGGGGCAGGAGAGCAGGATCAGGAAGGTGAGCACATCTCCGGCCTCAGACACGCACTAGAGCAGTGTCACAGCAAGCACAGTACAAACAAAGACTCCTGTGAGAAATGAGAAGGGCAAGCTCCAAACTCAGGCATGCTATAGCAAAAGATGAACATGACATGTACACATAATTGCATACAAATTCTCCTCCACTTACGGTGGGTGCTATATCCGAGTCATAGGCTGAAAAACGCATAAATTGAAAATGCATTTACTCCATCTAAGATGTTGATCATCACAGATTAACCTAGTCTACCCTAAACATGCCCTGAACACTTTCTTTTGGTCTGTTCCAGGCAGACTCATCAAACACAAAGCCTGTTTGATGGGGGGGTGTGATTTATTGAATACTACACACAAAACATACCAGGAACATGGCACACTGTGGAGTCCTGGGCGCTCACTGTCATGATCTGTGGCTGACTGGGAGCTGTGGCTTGATGTCATCATCCCACATCTCCAGACAATATTCTACAGGATACTGCTAGCTTGAGAAAAATTACAAGTCAAAATTATAAGGTAGTAGTGTGGTAGAATTTTCCTAGCATGCATAAAACACTGGGTTTGAACTCTAGTACCGAAAAAAAATGCAAAGTTTTATGCATACGTGTGTCTTGCCACCCCTAGAAAGTTGATAAACATAAACTCCACCACTGTAAGTCAAAGACTGTCCATATGTGATGTATATTATGTCAATGAGATTATATATTATAATTATCATATGCAAATATATGGGACCATATATCAGTAAGGGAAAAACAGAGCTAAAGATGCAACTCAGTGGCAAAGCACCTGCTTAAAGTATGTGAGGCCCTGAGTTCCATCGTCAATATCTCAAACAAAAAAAAAAGAAATCAAAATGCAACACAGAAGGCTAATGCATACATTTAAATAAAGATGTTTGACCTGATCTGACTTAAGGGACTTTAAATGCAAAGCCCAGTCAAACCACTCCACTCTCCTTTCCTGGGCAAACATAAAGAAAGCTCAGCAGCTTGAGTGTTGCAGGAGATCCCTATCTGTGAGGCATCGTCTGTGCTGCTGGCGGAAGTGGAAATTGGCACAACCACTTTTGGAAAGGTGGCATCACCTTGTGAGGTACATGTGTACTTGGGTACTTCCATCATCCAGCAACTCCATTCCTGTGTACAGTCCAGTACAGTCTCAGCGGTTGTTAAAATATTTCAGAAACATTAGTCAATAACCGTTACCCCACACCATCACCAGGAGATGCTCTTCAGCTCCGATATAAGCTAGAGGAACAACCAGCATGTTCTTCATGAGCAGAAACAGGGTTATGTGGGCCACGACTGTATTAACTAATGGTGGAGATGTGTGGCCATGTTGCACAGAGATACGTCCAAGAGAAACACTCACAAGCTGTGTCCAAGACCTTCATAGCGGAAGAGTAATGGAATCAGTTCCAAAGCCTGTGGATAAGAGAATGGGCATATTGTGACCTGTTGGTACCATTGGACAGTATATAGCAGTTAACATGTACACTCATTCTGTGTACAGCTGGTCCTCTGTATCCACAAATTCAGCCAAACTGGAATCAGAAATACTGGAAAAGCTTCAGTTGTACTGGTGTATGAAGTTGTTTTTAGAGATTATACATGAGAAAGTGCGCAGGTTATGTGCCAGTACAACACCCTTTCGTGTAAGAGACCTAAGTATCCTGAATCTTGGTGCCTTTGGGTCCTGGATGTGCAGGGACAGGTATATGACGTGCCTTTTTAAATAAGATTTGTCACACTCGGAATCTTGTGAAAACTCATTTTATAGATGAGGAGGCTTGTTCGAGGTCTTAAGCACATATGACACTGCCATCATTAGAACTCACATCTCCTGATTCCAAGTTTGAGAGTCTTTTGTACTTTTCAAGAAACCAATGGAGATTACTCTTTAATGACAAGTGTGCCTTGGTACACACATGTGTGCAAATACAGGCAAACACCTCTTACTGAAGAGGTTTGGGCAAGAAAGAAGACACAGATTTGTCTCTGGCCTGTGATTTTGAGCAAAGTTGTCCCTTCTAACCATGTGACCAAGCTTGAATTTCAGCAATTAGAGAATTTCAAAGAAGCTGAAGAGATAGAATCTGTCTGGTGGAAGCAGTCATTTTCCAGCACAAGAAAATGTGGATGGGTGATGACTTCCTGATCTTTTCATCCTATTCCCCTGCTCCTTTAGTCTCCAGTCACTGGAAGCTCACCGGATAAGAAAGACAATGGTGCTATGACTGAATGAGGGGGAGAGAACCTGAGCCCTGACTCCTGCCTCACGCCTCAATGCCATCTCCTCGTCCCTCTCATGGGGAATATAAGGAAGAAGGTTGCAGACAGCACTGGGTGGGGAGTCAGAGGAAGGCCAGACCTCGAGATGTGTGATTCAGTCATTCACTATATCCAACAGAGGTCCCAGATGGGGAATAATGCTCCAGGGAGTTTGCTTTGTCTTGCATGTATGAAGCTTGCGATCATTTTAGTTCACTGAAAAATAACATACACCTGTCTTGCTGCTATGAAACATGCAGATGTCAGCCCAGCCACAACACGTGACACTTTGCACAAGGCAATCAAAGATTCCCAGCTGAGGGCTGCAGAGTCCTGATGCACGTGAGCCCTCACCGACTCCTCAGTCATCTGTAGCTCCCCTTGCTGCCAGTAGCCAGTGAGTTTGCCAGCCCCACTAGGGAAGCCCATTTCCTCATCTGCAGAAGGTAACAAACGCCTGCCTGAACTATCTCACGAACTCAGTTAACAAACACATTCACTACTTTGTGGGGTAAATGAGAAAGAACATAACATGGCTATTGTGCATGGTGTTGCAAGTATCTCTTTGGTTTATTGATTTCATTTCCTTCGGATGCAGACCCAGAAGTGCCATAGCTGGATCACATGTAGATCAGTTTTTAGTTTTTTTGAGATGCCTCCATACCATTAGCATAATTGCTAATTAACTTGAATTTCCCCTACAGTGCCTAAGATTTTCTCTTTCTCCAGATCCTCAGCAGCATCTATTTTTTTCATAATGGCCTTTCTACCTGGAATGGTATGATATCCTCATGTAGTTTTGATTTGCACTATATATATTTGTTATACAATCCAAGCAATTTGTAATATATTTCAAAATCTCTACAAGAAGAGATTGCAAATGGTTTTACCACAAAAAAATATTGAATGTTTAAAGTGATGGATATGTAAATTCCCCACCTTTGATCATTATTATGCAGTCTTTGATCATTATTATATACTGCTATATAGTATTTGGTCATCATTATACAGTATCTACATATATCAAAATATCACCTTGTACCCCATAAATATACACAATTATTATGTGTCAATAAAAACCATATTTAAAAGAGGGAAATATTTGGTTCTCACTGTAGAGAGGGGTAGCCAGGTCAGTAGCAGCCCGGTGATCAAGTCAGACATTCTGGGTGCTACCACAGCCTGTATGTGAAATAAAGGTTGGACCCAGAGGGAAGGGGAGTCTGCAGAGAGCAGAGATGCCCAGACAGGGTCTCTCATAAGAGAGACAGACTCTCCTTTCCAGGTTGAGAAGCCATGGTCGAGACACGGTGAGCAGGGGGAAGTAGCAGCTTGTGCCATGCAGAGTGGACCCACAGATTACACAAAGGCTCAGTGAGTGAGTAAATTCATAGGAAGTGCAGCATGAAAGGGAAGAAGGCAGAGAGCCAATAGCCTGGCAGAGTCCAGACTGGAAGGTCTTTATAATGGTTTGTGTCTAGATGTCCCCCCAAAGCCACATGCAGTCTTGGGTGGGAATTGATTCATGGTGCAAGGCTAGACTCAGGGCACTAGCATTAAGAGTGTGAATGTTACTCACCCAAAGTAGCCTGGATAAGCCTTCAGGGGCAGAAAGATGCTGTGAAGGCCCCTTGTTGCTTTTGATACCTTTTGGATGCCATGAATTGGTCTCCTCTTTGTCGCCCCTCTATCAAGCCACCATGGACTTGAAACCTGTACAAACCATAAGCTAAATAAACCTTTCCCCTTTGGGTGTTGGTTGTTTTATCTCAGCAATGAGAGAAAATAACTGATACAGTCTTTAATGTCTAATGTCCCAAGACTCATGGGAAGTTCTTTAAGGGTTTCCTGCACCAGAGTGGCTTGAGAGCTTCAGCTTTGGTAAAATTTCTCTGACCATAATAGATGATAGGTTTGCAGAGAGCTAGGGAAGGAAAGGTAGGGCAAATAGGCCAATTATTGATTACTGGGAAAATCCAATGAGAAGCAGAAGAAGACAAGATTATGACAACCACAACCATTTAGGCCCAGAATGGACTGAGGCCTGGGAGGTACAGAGGCTGAAGTAGTTAATGGTGTACTTGTCCTCAGGCTGAGCAAATACAGGAGCAGCTCCCAAAACTGACTGCCTCCTTAAATACAATGCTTTGGGCACAGTGTATTTGCTTTCCCATAGAGCCAGTCTTGGACAACTACTGAAGACTCTGTACTCTGTTTTTCAAAGTGAAAAGCTTCACAAGCTTTGTGTTATTACTGATTTTCTTCTTTTGTTCAAGGACACAAGGTTCAAATGCTGACTCTGAATCCACTGGCTCACAGTCTTTGCCTTCTGCTGTCCACAGATCCAAAATGGATCAAGATGCTTTGTAACACAAGGCTGCCCCAAAATTATAGGAGGTAGACCCCAAAACTTGAACCCCAGGGGCTGGTCCCTTATGCCTCTTTGAGTTGGCCACTGATATCTATGACTTTTGGGAGACCCCCATGGTCAATGGGGTCTCCTTCTTGACCCACTAAATTGTGATTTCAGGGCCTGTAACTCTTCTATTCCTTATTTTCCCAAAGGTTCACCTCAACAGTCATTAAATATGGAAAACATCTGTGCTTGAGAATTTTTAAAAATCCCCACATCTGGAAAATATTGGTCAAGAGTCTAATTAAGTATGTCAATGACAAATTGTTCTCACAGGAAGTATTTAGGATGCGTCGATAATTGAGATTTAATGCCCTTGGCCTCTGTCCTTGCCTGCTTGTTTACTTAGCTTAACAGAGGTAGGGGAGGCAGAGTTCCCACCCTAACCCAGCCCAGGCCCCACTAATCCTTATCTGCACTGCAGCAGAGAAGCCAGACCCACAGATGCACAGAGCTGCCCTCAAGTGCTGAAGTATGGATGGAAACACTTTTAAAGCTGGATCCCTTAAAGCTACATGATGCCCAATTCCACTTAGTGGAACCTCTGTCCACTCCACTCAGGACTGACATTTCCTGTTAGGCCCACATGTTATTTGAAGATAAAACACAGAGGAGATAACTGTGATTCTCATTCTTGGACTTTTTTCTTTCTCCTTTCACAGAGCTCCAGCCATTAGGGAAATGAGTTCTCTGTCCCTCTCTTACTCCCATTAGGATAATCTCAACTTCTGGGGTAATGAAGCTTCACAAATTTTCAACATGTTACTCCCTACACATCACGGGAGGAAATTTCTCATTAATAAAGGGCCCTTGAGAAGCTCTTCCTATTCCCAAGAAGCTTCAGGAATGCCCTTCTTTTTGTCCCAGAATTCTTTGTTGGTTCTGACCCAAGATAGCTCAGGGTGCTGACAAGAAAAATCACTTTGGACAAGAAGCAAAAACCTCGCCTCAGTTTCATCAGTCAGACAGCAGACAACAAAGTAGGACAAAGCAGCAGACACTAGAAATTTATGATTTTACTTTTTAAAAATTTTTTTATTTAGAGAAAAAAAAAGCAAAACAGAAAAAAGAGTAGAAATAATACAGAATTTAAAAAAAAGTGAGAAATCACTGGTTGATAAATTATATATCGTTATTTTAGACTGTATGTATGTGTGCAAGATAGATAACCATACTGCTAAGTTTTTGTTAGTTCATCAAACAGAATAGTTTGTAGTGTCGTTGTTTGATTGTCCATTTTTTGTGCTTTAATTTTGTAACTTGAACAACTACTTCTAAGACTTTACTTTTAAAATTTTATTTTATTATTTAAAATAAAGCATATTATTATTTAAAAATACTATTTTAGATTTATGGAGAACACTGTGATACTTGATACATACACCTGATGTATAGTGATTAACTCAGGATAACTGGCATTTTCAGCTGCTTAAACTTCTTTTATACATTTTTAATTAGCACATAATGATATATATTTATTGGCTCCTGTATGACATTTTCATACATGTACGCAATGCTTTCTGGTTAAAGCAGAGTAGCTCACATTTCTATCTCTTTACTTCTTTATGTTTGGAGTCTTTAAATTTCTCTCCTCTAGTTATTCATAACGTGAGTAACAGGTTTTGTGAAATATAGTCACTCTCTGTGTGCAGTAAAACACTTTGAACTTATTCTTTCTATTTAACTGTATTTTGCAAACAGGTATCCAACCACCCTCTCTTCCTCCCTTCCCATCAAGAAATATATTTTGAAAGGTATATGCTTGTCCCAGGGCACTAAGGATTCATTTTTCAGATGCCTTTCGTTCATTTCTGGCTCCTATTACTTCCTTTTACTTCAACAGTAGATGTCATTGGCTGTATTACAAACAAGTCCTAATTCCATCCCTTCCTCCAATGTCACAGCTACAACCCTGTCTAAGCCATCATCCTTTCTCGCCTTGACAATGATGATTACTTCCTCCATGACTCCCAGCTTCTGCCCTGGCCCCTTTCAGTCCACTTGCCATTTGCCAGCCAAGTTGGCATGGTTTGAAAGTGATTTGCACCCAAATTCAAGCAATTGAATCTCCAAAGTTGTACATTAATGACATTAAGTACATAGAAGTTCTATTTGACTATGAGGATTAGAGGTGGAGTTTTTGGAAAGTGATTTTGTTAGATTAGCTATTACATTGGGTCCTCCATGACTGAATCTGAGTGGCTTTAAAGATACGAAGAGGAGTCACAGACAGAGGCACACATGGTCCCACCCAGTTGGGATGCCAGTGAGAAGTGAAACGGCTAGTGTCTAGATGTTCCCTCAAGGACTCACATGCCCAAAGCGGGGCTTTTCAGAGGTGGCTGGATCTTCAGTGTGTGATGCTAGAATCAAGGGTTTGTGACTACTAAATCAGTTCATTGATTTGTTTGGCAGAGTTGTGGGTAGGATTAAGGGTGCCTCATCCTCACTGCGAGTGCTACCTGCCCACAGGCAGTATAAAATATAAGGGACAAAAAGCATGCTATTGTGGCTATTTGTTGCCCTCACACTGCTTACCACCTTCTGCTGGCCCTGCTTTGCAAAGGACTGTTTATCCCCTGTAGTGTCCCTCTGCCATGCCATCCTGCCCTGGAGCCAGTTGACAATGAACTGAAACCTTTAGGAACCATAAACCAAATAAACCTTTCCTCCTTTAACTTTGGGTGGCAAAGTTTTTCTCAGCAATGAGAAAAGTATGTAAAAATGCCCTTAAAAAAGCCAGGACTTTGCTGTTTAGACGTCCAGCCTTCAAAACTATCAGGTAAAGAAAACTATTGTCTCTATGTCTTTTCTTTCTTTCTTTCTTTCTTTCTTTCTTTCTTTCTTTCTTTCTCTCTTTCTTTCTCTTTCTTTCTTTCTTTCTTTCTTTTTCTTTCTCTCTCTCTCTTTCTCTCTTTCTTTCTTTCTTTCTTTCTTTCTTTCTTTCTTTCTTTCTTCTTCCTCTCTCTCTGTCTCTCTCTCTGTCTCTCTCTCTCTGTCTCTTTGTTGTTTGGTGGTGGTGTTAGGAATGAAACTCTGCAGTTTTCCAGTGGCTTTAGTTACTTTCACATTGCTGCAACAAAACACCTGACACCCACAAGTTAAAGGAAGAAAGATTTATTTTGCCTCACAGTTTATTGGGATTTCAGTCCATAGTCCACAGGTTCCAAGGCAGGGCGGTATGGCAGCAGGGCATGGAAGAAGAGAAAATTCATGGTATGTAAGGCAGGAAGTATGGCAATTCCTTCTTTCCCTTTTAACTCCATACAGGCTGCAAGCCTATTGGTTTGTACCAGCCACACCAAGCATGTGTCTTCCCTCTGCAGTAAGTTTGTCATCCACACACAGCAATGTACTAAACAAATCACCAGACTAATCCAGTATCACCCCCATAATCCAATATCATACCGCTAAGATCCAGTCACCTCCCAAAAGCCTCACCTATGAGTGTATGAACCTTGGGTGGGGAGAAATCTAGATATGTCATAACGCTAACACTAAGCTACATCCTCGGTCCTTCTATTTTTTATTATGAAATAGGGTCTCACTAAGTTCTCCAGGAAGTACTAAAACTTGCAGTCTCCCCAGATAGCCTGCCTCTGGAGTTTATTATGAAGAACAGAGCAATATGCAGATGTCCAATGCAAATAAGAACCAAACCCTGTTCTTTCCTTCTGATAGCCTCCCATCATAATGAGAATGATCCACACAGTATCCTTGCATGGCATAGGACTAGACCCACAAACACACCACATCTTGTTATGTCTTCATAGTTTGTATTTCTCTCTAAAATTGCTTTCTTTGTTCATCTGTTTGTCTGTGAAGGCCCTTAGAACTGAAGCTGCATGAGGGCACTTGGTCTTGTTATGATGAGGCAATCAAGATGCGTGCAGCACAATATTTAAGCAGACACTCACTCTCAAGAGCCGATTCTGCTTTTGCACAGCCTTCAGAGTGCCTCCTTAAATTTTGGGCCCAAGATGCCTTACTCGTCTTACCCAGGTTCCAGGCCTCTGCTACCTGGGATTCCATTCCTGTGGAATCCTTTGCTAGTGTAGAGAACTCAGTTTGAAGGTCATCTCCACTGTGCAGTCTTCCTAGGGAACTAACTTTTTTGTTCTGGCCTTCTTTGTCAGCCTGGTCTATTCCTGCTGATATAACAAAATATCATAAACTCGGTACTTGTAAATAACAAAACTTACTTACAATCCTGGAAGCTGAGAAGTCTAACATCAAAGCACCAGCAGACTCTGCATCTGATGAGAGCTTCTAGAGTTAGATCACAACACTTACTCAGATCCCCATGGGATTCCCCCAACCTACTCCCACAACTGAGTGGTCAGATAGCCAAACCAAAGCAGCCTCAGAAGATGGGGACCCTTCTTTGTCTGGATTCCTACTGGGTGTGGAGTCAGAGGGCCTCATGCTCCCAACAGTGAAGCTTTACATGATTAAAAAACAACTCGAACTGTGCTATGACACTGAGATTCCAGGCTCCTCTCTGGCAGCTACCATTACCTCATGACCGAAGTTTAAGAAGCAGATTTAGAGCAGGAGTCAAAGAATCAAGGATAAGTATATTGTTCGAGCACTTGCTGCCTGTTTCGAATTATGTTTACCAAACCTAACCAAGACCTTCCTGTCTTCTTTCCAGTGAAACTGAATTTGAGATTTCCAACTCATCAAAGACCCATCTAGATCTAGTCTAGCTTTTCTTTCTTTCCTTTTTCCTTTCTTTCTTGCTTCCCCTTCTTGCTCTTCTTTCTTGCCTTCCTTCCTTTATGTGCTCTTTTCTTCTTCCTTTCTTTCACCTTTTTTTTCACAATGGGTAATGTGTTTGGATAAACCATCCATCAATTAGGGAAGAAGACAAGGTGGAGGAGGAAGGAAACAAGGAAGGGCGGATACGATCAAAGCATGCTATATGCATATGTGAAAAGTATTAATAAAGCCCATTGCTTTGTACAATTCACATTTACTAAAAATTTGATTTTTTAAAAACACATGAAAAGTCCCAGATCAAGGCACCAGCACACTCCATGTATCCTCAGATCCTCAATAGAAAAGGTATGGCAAGTGGGAAGGGCAGAAGCACCTTTTGGCTCAGACTGAGGCCTCAAGGTTAGACTTTGGCATGACTACCCAAAGAACTTACACATAGAACCTTGAAAAGTGTGTGTGTTTAATACATCTATTTGCGACATGTGTACAGCAAAATGATCCCCGGTTTCTGCATGATGTTCCACATTTAGAATGCATAGGAACACATCTGTTGGCATGTTTCACGCGGAGCACATGACTACTTTCAGAAAGATGCTTGTGAATTTCATTCTGATCCATTCCCACAAGATCTAGGTGCCCTGTCATGGCCTTATCAGATCTTACAGATGGCTTCATAGGCCTCTTCATTCCTGAAGACGATTTTGCAAGCAAAATAGTCTTCCCTTCTCAGTGGTCATTAGTCCTTACAGTAAAAGACTTTATCCAATTCTTTAGAGTTCATGGTGCCCTCTAGTGGCTGATGTGCAGCACCGGGCTATTTTTCTCTGATTATTCACATTTGGTCAGTCCTACCCTCCTTCCTACAGTACAGCTGGCTCCTGGCAAGTGTTGTGAAGCGGCAACACTGATGCACTGTCTTGTTGGCAGTGGTTCCTCTACACAATGTCAGCATCCTCTTTGGATGTTTCCAGAACTTTACATCAAAATTTCATTCCCAGAATGCACCGTCTTGCTTCAGACTTTTTAGGACCACAGTTACAAAGAGCTTCCAACATTCTGCAGTGACTAAGAGCCTCTCTGTAAACCTTAGGAAAGAAGATGAACATTAAATGTGCCAGGATCTTTGTACACATGGTTGAATCGTTGCAATGTTTGACAGGATATTTGACAGAGAAGCAGGCACAAGCTCAGTGGGGTTGAACAACTCTCTCAAAGTTCCAGGAGAAAAATCATAGAAAAGTAATTCAGCTCTAGTTGCTTTCCCATTATTTTCTCCTAAGTATTTCAGGATGATTTTCTAAGAAAAGGAGAAGGAAGAAACAGTGTATCATGAGCCCAGTTGAATAACAAACATGGGTCTTGGCACTTACTCATATTTGTTTCATTAATTTCTCATAACCATTCACTTGTTCAGATGTCATGGATCCTTTCATTGACCTAGTGATTCATGCTCTTATTTTAAGTCTACAAAGTGCCAAAGATCATGCAAGGTGATAGGGATGCTAAGAGCAACTAGCCTGGTAAAGACATTGCTTCTGTTTTCCAGCCGCCAGTGGCCAAGCTATATGCTCAAACAGATGTGATGTCTCACCTGGAGATGAGGTCTGACCACCACACAGAAATCAGGTGTCTGAGTCAAAGACAGCAGCACATGGAGGAGGAACATGGTAAACAATACTCTAGGATATGTAGTAAGCTGAAAATAATATGAAGAAGAGTAAATTGGAGACTGTCTTTTTGCAGAAATAGTCCCAGACAAACTGGCTTACGTAATCCTCATGGCATCACTTGGAGAAGATACAATTATAATCCTGCATTTCACAGGGCAAGGGCTTCATGAATGGAGGGGTAAAATGGCTTTCCCAGGGACTTTTGGCTTGTTTGTGGTGAAGCCAAAATTTTAATTAAAGTATCACTTGTTGCCAAGCTGGGATTTTAACCCCAGGGCTATGAATAGTCCAAGGAAATAATCATGGAAGCCTTTGGGTCTTCCAAGGATTTTGACCTTGATCTGATTATGCTTGAGAAGTCATTGAAAATTTGGAGTAAGAAAATGTGAACAGGCTTGATTTTCTGAACTATATCAACAAGGTTGCCTATTGGTAGGAGCCTGTAGGAAACAGGATGTCTATTTCCTAGAACAGTCCACAGAACGGGGGAAGTTCCACACCAGGACATGCAGGGTTGCAGGAGCCCATGAGTCACTAAGGGACCCAAAAGGCAGGGCACTGGGGGCATGAGTCCAGGATACAGACAAGAAACAGGGCTGCTCATAAGGATTCGGGTAGTTTTATCTAAGACTGTGGGCCATGCGACTCTAAGAAAATTGAGACGTAGACTGGAGGTAAGGATAATGTAGGTGACAGAGGCATAAGCAACAGCAGCAGACACCAAGGAAGCAGAGATGCCAGGTGCTGCAAAGCCAAGAGAACAGTGCTGCCACAAGGAGGAGCTGAGGAGCAAATGCTCCAGGAGGGTCAGGGTGCACATGTAGGGTGGAGTCTGCCCGTACTGCTCTCTGAGTTTAAGGTTGAGAGGAGTCAGGATTCGGGGAAATTTTACTTAGTTCCCAGCAACTCACCCACCACAAATTTCAAAATATCTCCCCATCTGGAATGCAGAAAATTATTTACAGCCCTTAGCCAGTTGCAAGGGCACCAGATTTTGCCAAGTCACATTATTTGACAGAAATGGGCCGTGAAATGCCTGCTAATTGCTACAAGATTTAGCAGGGAGAGAAAGGCCTGCAGAGGGGAGGTGGGGAGGAGGGGAGGTGGGGAGGTGTGTTGTCACTTTTTCATGTGGAGAGCCCGGGGTAGAGGGATAACAAGACATAATGGCCTGCTTCTCCCCATTGAAAATTACCAGGATCATTTTGTTTTGGTGAAAGAAAGATGAAGCTTTTTTAAAAATGAGCAGTTATGGCCTATGTTTTCATTGTTTTCGAGAAAGCTAAACCCCCAATTATCCCAGTGATTTTGGAGGGGTTTCAAAGGCACTCATACCGCTGTTGAGCTGGTTGTCTCCCCAGGCTCCTGGGAGAGGTTTGTTTGCCGCAGTAATCCTGGTTGATCCCTTCTCTCCAACCCTGACAAGTCTTCGCAGTACTTTTCCCTGCGCTCTGCTCCTGCCCAAAACTGGACCACAGGCCCTTGAACCAGCTACAGAAAACTATTTGCAAACAAGCAGTAGTACCTAGTCTAAAGGTTATTAGAAGAGCCTGTAATCTTGCTGTGCACCCTTTCATCTTCAGGAAACACCTCTTAAATCACGTAGCTTCTTTGACCTAAAACCTTTGCTAACTTCCCACTGCCTGATAAATCTGGTCCAAAAAGCTAGAGTGTAACATTTAACTCCCAACATTTTTGTCCAGTCACATTTTCCTCCTTTAACTATAAACTTGTCGAGCTGGGCGTGGTGGTTCACGCCTGTCATCCCAGCACTCTGGAGGTTGAGGCAGGAGAATCATTGTGAGTTCGAGACCAGCCTGGGCTACAAAGTGAGCGCAAGGTCAGCCTGAACTGCATAGGGAGACCCTGTCTCAAAAAAACAAAAACAAACAAACAAAACAACTATTCACTTGTCCACTCATTCACTTATTATATATGGAGCAAATGTTGTACACTGGGCTATATCACAGGTGTCCGAGGAGCCTTCACCCAGGAGAGGAAGCAGTCATAGCATAACACAGAGGCTTTGCTAAGTGAACATGGAGGGTTTGGGAACACAAAGAATGTACCATTTCCTGGCAAGCGCGAGGTCATGAGTTCAATCCCCAGTACCAAAAAAAAAAAAAAAAAGAATGTACCATTTGGTCTGAGTGTAGAAGGAAGAGGACACTCACTAGGGACATATTCAGGCAAATCTGTGCACCTTGAAATCCCAGTTGACTAGGAGAGTGAGAAGCCTTCAAGCTTGGGCAGTCACATAGAAGGTGGTGCTGTCACTAAGGCAAGCTCCATGCAGAAGAAATGAATTTGACATGTGAAAGAACGAGTTCCTCTGGGGCCTGGCTGAGCACTGGGAACATATGGACAGCCAGCAGAAAGTGCCTTGTGGACAATTGCTTATGGGAATTTGGTCCACAGGTGAGGAATCCAGGCCAGAGAGAGAAGCAAGGGAGTGATCAGTTTAGGGATGGACATTGGAGCCTTGGGTATGACCAGGGCCATTCATGAAGATGGCTCTTGATGAAGATACCTGGACAACACTATCCATAAAGGGCCATAATGGAGAAATAAAAAACTGCAGAGAGGAAACATGCTCCTACATGGAGCCTGGGTGCTGAAAACGCAAACCTGTTCTTTCTTTCATAGGAATAGGCAAGTAGCAACGCTAAGAAGTACCCAGGCACTTTGATGAGGGCAGGGGTAAAAAACCATGCTGCCTCCCCTCATGCTCCTTCCCCTCTTCTGTGTAATTAAGGACGTGACTAGCTTTTTTTATTGTCTCCTGGTGGAAAGCCCCAAAATTCTCAGAATTTACCATGCTTTAGGAATGTCTTTGCTCTTCTTGGTGGGCCCCGAGACCACACTTGAGCTTAGGCTAATGACATGCTGCAAGATGAGCACTGGTCATTGCCAGACACCAACCTTTTGATTACACACATAGCTGGGGCTTTGAGCAACCCACATGGAATTAGCCCAGCCTCTGGGGATGGCCAATAACTCAGTCACTAATGTTGCATCAGGAACCCCTATTAAAATGGGAACATTAGTTAGCTTCCCTGTCTGGCAATATTCCTTGTATTACCACACACCATTGTGCTAGGAGAGTTCTGACTGATGAGGAAATGACATGGAAGTTCATGTTTGGGACTTTCCCAGACCTTGCCCCATGTGCCCTCTCTGTGGTTGGTTCTCATTTGTATGCAGACAAACACATAATACAGTGCTTTCCTGAGTTCCTTGAGCTATTACAGTGAATTTTAAAGACTGAGAAAGGAATGAGAACTCCTAAAAGTGCAACCAACTGGAGAGAAGTACCTACGGCTTGGATTCTCCTGAATTTGATGTGGATGTATGAAGTGAGAACAGTCTTGTGGAGAACAAAGTGTTTAACCTGTGACATTTGGCACAACTCTGGATACTTGGTTCCAAAGCACCCTCATTCTGAAAAGGGATTGTGTTCCAAGCAGTCACTGCTATGACTTCAATATGATTCATCCCCACGGAAACTCCTGTTGAAGCTTTGTCTTTATTATCATACAGTTGAGATGTATTGGAACCTTGAAGGAAGCAATGATTAGTCATTAAGAGGCACTGATGGTCTTCTTGCTTACAGTGAACTCTCACTCTGGTGCAAATGGACTGTGGCAAGACTGAGTTATAAATGAGTGTGCTGCTGTTGCTTTCTCCCATGCTTCTTTGCATGCCCTTACTTCTCTTTCTGCTTCTCCATCATGATGTGACGTAGCACAGGGACCCTATCAGAGGCCAAGAAGATGTTAGTATCATGCTTTCAGGACTTCCAGAATGATAAATCAAAATCAACATCTTTTCTTTATAAATATTACAAATTTAAGCATTTTGTTAGAGCAACAAATGAGACTAAAACAGTCTACTTACATTGACTACTTTCTCATTTGTACTAAGCATCTCATATATAATTTCTCATTTCCTTCTGGATACAAAACCAAATAGGAAGTCCAAAGTATTGTTATCTATGTTACACAGGAAGACATAGGGTCTCAAATTTAGGCACCCTGACCAACATTATGCATCTAGGAAGTAAGGAAGCTAGAATTATACCCAAGCAACCAAAATTCATTCTCTTAACCATGTACCAATCTTCTTCCCAACAAGATATTCCCACCCTTATATTTGATCTGGGAGCACTAGCACAGTAGTGCTAATCACTGCAGGCATTACTGTATTTGTTCAGACTATTCACCTGTATGTGCCAAGTACTATAAGATCATCTAAACAAGACAGTGATCTCTGGATTTGTTGATCTTATATTCTAACTAATGAGATGGGACAAAGGAGCATGCTAGAGACTCTGGCTTCTCTGCTGAATGAGATTAGTAGTTTTAAGAACTATTGCATGCTTTTAAGCAAAAGTGAATAACGTAATCTAATTCATATTGTACAGAAATCACTCCGGCTGCTGTGTTGAAGATAGTCTTAAGGTAAGAGTAAGATCAAGAAAATTCTTTGGGAAGCTGATGAAGCCAGTCAGCTAAAAATGATGGTGAATTTGTCAAGACTGAGAACAAGTTGTCAGATTGTGGGAAAATCCTCAGGGTAGAGCCAGCAAGATTAGCTGAGACATGAAACTTGGATGAAACATAAGGAGAGAAATAAATGATGATCCTAAGATTTAGATGCTGAGCAAACTGAGATGGAGTAGAATGTATGAGAATATTCTTGGACCTGAGGGTAGCAGGAAGAAGGCACAATGTGCAGCTTCAATGGCTAAGCTTAAGAGGGCACTCAGATATCCAGGAGAAGTCAAGGGTTGGACATGTGTGCCTAGGTTTAACAGGACATAAATAGCTGGGTTTAAGATGAAGACTAAAAATATAAATGTGACAATCACCACAATATAGATGGTACCTTACTATCTGATCAGTAAAACTAATATAAACAAAAATTGACAAGATGAAAGATCAAGTTTACAGTAATTCAGTATTGGGAGGTCAGGGATAAAAGGATGAACTGGCAATTGAGGCTTGACCAGTATACAGAGGAAAACCAAGAGGAAAGACTCTTCTGGAAGTCATGCAAAGGATCTGCACTCAGGAGAGAGCATGACCAAGTTCTGCTGGGAAGCCAATGGACAGGAGGGCCAAGGACAAACTGGTGGATTTAGCAATATGAAAATCATTGATGACTTTGGCAAGAAGAGCTTCAATGATGAAGCAAGAGAACAGTCTGGAGGGAGTTGGTTTCAGAGAGAACAGAGGACAAATGTGAGACTACGACCAGAGAACAGTCTTCCAACTAGTCTTGCTGTAAAGAGGACCAAAGAAATGGGCAGAAGCCAGCAAGCAAATTGGAACAATGGAAGTTGTCTTTCTTCACTTGTTTGCTTTATTAAAAAATAAGATGGAAGAAATAATGAAGCCAAGAGATTTGAATCACTGAATGAAAGTAAAGCCAGAATAGAGAAGAAATGACTCCCAGTGGAATTTGTCCCACAGTCACAATCTTGCATAATAAAATGTAATACCTAATGTAATTTGATATAATAGGCTATTGAAGCCTGAATTAATAAGGAAAATTATTATTATACTGAAGTTTATCCATGATACACAGTTTGAAACGGTCCCTTCTAGAGGTATTATTAAATCTGAAGTCCATGGAGGCAGCCATGGCATATACATAATACCAAAGTCCAGGACAGAAATGGTGAGGAAGCACTTTCTGGAAATAAGGTTAGGAGAGCTTCAGAGCAGAGCAAATTTGAATCTGACTCTAGCCCAAGAATGACATGTGCCTTCTCATTTGTTGGCCTTTTAATTCTTTTCCCCATTTTGAATTTTACCCATTTCAGTTCAGGGTGCCTGAGCTGAGAACCTACTGCTACCTTAAATCCACCATAGTTTAGTTCCTAGCTTTTGGAATAGATTTAATAACTTCAGAGGAATTTTTAAAAGCCCCTCTCCCAACTGTGAGTGCACACACACACACACACACACACACACAATTCTATGAGTTCTGAGTGCTGTCCCTAAGCTAAATGTGACCTTGCTAAAGTCCTTCCCCTCTATGAATATCAGTGTCTTTGACTAGGCAATAGGAATCAGCATCACTGGATAATGGCATGGCAAAGTATCAGACAAAGGCATCTCAGGCAAAGTGGGACAATAGGTGCTCCAACAGAGTCTAAGGGCTGATGAGTTCAAATTGTGAGTTGCTATGGGTCCCTGATGTGTACCAGGGTAAGCACTGTTCTGAGACCCTCATGTAAACAGAGAAAGGCACATGTTCAAGGGTTGAGGAGGCACAGAACAGCATACAGCTGCCTGAGAACCCCCCCTGGGGAAGCCCCAGCATGAGCTCAATCTTGACAGGTGGGGACAAAAAAAAAAAAAAGAAAGAAAAAGGACTCCAAGATAGGAGAGACCAGTAAACTCCAGACAGAAGGAAGCAGTCTCATGACTGCATGAACAGAGCCACGCCATGGGAAGTAGCTGCTATTTCCTTCCCTCTTCCTACCCCTTTTGCATACATTTTACCCCTTCAAGTTTAGACACTCAGTTTGAAACTTTCCTCTTTAGAGCGATCTTCCCCCACCACCCTATGCTAATCACTCCACTTTATTTCATCTTCTGTTTTCCCCCTTGAGGTCTGCCCACTCTTTTTCTTCACAGTGAAATTTGCCATTATATATAGTTGGCACTCCATGTCCTTGGGTTCAGCATCTGAGATCCAGCCATCTACAGATCAAACATGCAGTTAGGTATGCAGTGGTGAAATCTGTATTGAATGTGCAATGATCTTTTCTTGTCGTTATTCCCTAAATACTACAATATAATGGCTATTTAAATAAGATGGTTGCTTGGATTTTCAGTGTCCTCCCAAAGGCAAGTGTGTTAGAGCTGTGTCCCCCTGGGTGGTACTATTGGGAGGAAAGTTCAAGAGGTAGGTCCTTGTATCACTGGGGATGGGCCCTTGAAGAAAACTGTGGGACCATATCCCCTTCCTCTTCCTTTCCTTCCATGACCATGAGGTGAGCGGTTGACTCCCTCCATTGCCAACTGGCATCCCCACCAGAGACCTAAGAGCAATGGTGTTGCCTGACATGCATTGGAACTTCTATTTATTTATTTATTTGGTCTTTTTGAGACAGGGTCTCACTATGCAGTTCAGGCTGGCCTTGAGCTCACTTTGTAGCCCAGGCTGGTCTTGAACTCACAATGATCCTGTGCCTCAGCCTCCCGAGGGCTGGGATTACAGGTGTGAGCCACCACGCTGGGCTTCGCACTGGAACTTCTAAGATCGAGAGCCAAGTAAACCTTTTCTCTTCATAAGTCAAACATTTCAGATATTCTTTTATAATGATGGAAAACTGATTAAAACACATAGTGTTAGACATTATAAGTAATCTGGAGATGATTTAAAAGATGTAGGAGGACACACTACATAAATAAATTTTGCACATTTTTTACAAAAAAGAGTTGAATATCCACAGATTTGGGTATCCATGGAGTAGGAGGTTCTTGTACCTATTCTGCAAATACCAAGGGACAATTCTACTCACTTATTTGCTTACTTGAGAATATAGACTTTGATATCAAACTATGTGGAGAAAATTCCAATTCCCACCCCAATCAGATATGTCATTTTAGGGACATCATTGTGTCTGTCTTGTTCTTAATTTCCTTACCTATAAATTGGCATAAAAATGAAACTTACCTCACGGTCATGGAATTGTTATGACAGACCAATGAGATAAGCTGTTGGAGCTCCTGTATTTGCTCACTAAATGTTGTTTCATTCTTCTTTGGAAATCTTTTATGAGTGACTCTAAACACCAGAGGGATAGGGACATTATCTGACTTATAGACACTTACACAAATAAATATGTGCACAAAATTGGAATTGATTCAAACCAGTTTCTCCCGCAAACAAACAAACAAACAAACAAACAAAAAACTTATGGTTGACACACATGAATGTGACTTTCAGTCTTTGCATTTGTTCCTATTTGTCATGATCTACTGTCTCAGCACCCATCCTCAATTCAAGGGACAATCAGGCCTCCTGCATTCAGTCATGAATCAGCAATGTGACATGTGACACTGAAGGGCATTTCTGTGAAGTTCTGAACCTCTTACATCTTATCTTATTTTGAGTGTCACTGTTTGTGATACTCTTTAATCTTGAAATAATAACTGTAAAAGTTTGGCCAAGCTCATTTTCAACACATGGTCACTGGAATCTGTGGCTCATGTTTAATTTCAAATTTCAATTAGGTTAGCTTTCCTCTGGAAGCAGCAGTGTGTGTTCAATCAGTTCAAATTAATTTGCTGCAGTTGCAAAATGCAAGAGTCGTCAGGCCTAACTACAGATGAACCTGAGACCAGGAGAGGGAAAACAATGTGTCCTGTGTCCTACCATGGATTACAGCAGCATCAGGATCTTCCCTGACTCAGGGATTCAGGGTGAGATGGAAACAGAGAAGGCAGCCCAGGAAGAAGACAGGTTTGCCTTTGCTTTTCATCACCAGGAAAAGGAGGAGGTTCTCCCATGTCCACACTTCTCATTAACTTTCAAGTCAAAAATAAATGAATATTTCTTCCCCTGAATAATTCCAAGTGACAGCATGAACTGATATCATTCATGACCACCATACTTACACCCTCTTACACCCTGTCATCAATTTGAAACACTCCTCCCAAAAGCTTCTCTATCTTCTCACCAACATATGCATGAGTAGCCACAAAAATATGTTAGCATTGTGCAGTGTGATTTATTTACATGAGTAGTTCCATATTCCATGTATTATTCTTTAGACTATTTTTCACCCTCAACAGCATAATTGTTTCTGTGTAAGTATCTGTTGGTTTTTCTAATGCTTTTTAACTGGTGTGTCATAGTCATTATAGCAACTTAATCACATTATATTATTGCATTGTTATATTGGACAATGTTTAAGAAATTCTAAATTTCTTCTGCTATAGTGATACCCCATTATGATCCTTGTATATACTTTCTGATGCTCACATACCATGGCTTCTCCACGGAAAGCCTCTTGAGAAGAACTGCTAGTCATAGTGTGTGCACATCCTTAGCTTTATTAGAAGCTGTCAAACTGCTCCTCAGAGAAGCACTGGAAATGTTCTCACTCACCCATTCTAGGAGTATGATTCCTCATTCCTTTTCTGCCGCTCAAATACCAAACACCACTTTGAGGGAGGGAATGTTGCCTCTGTTTAAATTTTTTCTTTATGATGCTTCAATATATCACCTTCTATGTAAATTGTTTGTTAGTGACATTTGCACTTTTTTCTTCTGGGCTGCTTGACTTTTCTTCAAACACTATTTAAAAAGCCCTTAAGCCCTGCTGAAATCTGAAGTGAATCATAGCTCAGAAGTCTCATGCTGCATTAAGAGAATGATTTGAAGTGTTATTTTTAAAGGGTGGGGTAGTGAGTGAGGCGTGATGGAGAAATGTGGATGACAGGCAGATTCAAAATGAAAAAACACCTCATGAAACTGGGTGCAGAAAAGAGAGAGTGTGAGGGGTTGAGCAGACTTTTTTGTTCATCTGCTGATAACGAGATGCTATGGCTGAGCCCACACAGGACAGAGAGGACCACCTGAGAGCCCGTCAATAAAACAATGGACAGTATTTTCTTAATTTTTATATTAATTATGTGGTGAAATGATAAGATAGAAATACTAGGTTTAGGAATATATTACCACAATTAATTTTCTATTTTCTTTTTACCTTTCAGTGTGGCTGCCAGCAACTTTGAAATCACAATTTGAGATTCACTTCACATTTCTATTGGATGTGTTAGTCTGTAGAAGGAGATGACCTGGGCACCTCTCCTTGAATGCAGAACAATTGCTGCACCATTAGTTAAATCGAATCTTATTTGCATATACTGATATGTACAGAGCAGATTATGCTCTTCGCTTCTCCCTTCAATTGGCTCTAAGTGATTTGCTCTAGCAAATAAGGCTAGCTGAGGTACTAATATTTAATCCTTAAAGCCAACCTGACAGTTTCCTGTTCCCTAGCATAGTGCTCTCTGTAAAGGATGGAGCACAGCAGGATGGCAGAGCCAGTCAGCTCCAGGAATGTCAGCTGAGTATTAGCCTCAAAGAAAGAGGCTATAACTGCCCAGGGCACAAAAGTTTACATATCAGAAACTAAAACCATTCAAATGCTACCCTAATTGGGTTATGCAGACTGATTTTCCTACACATCATTCTCCTTACATATTGCAGATGCTTTTCTCCCCACCTGGCTAACCAGCTCAAGTGATTCATACAGTTACTGCCATCCTCACTGTCACTTAGCCTTAAACAACTCCCTTCTTCACAAGATAATGAATTCTGGGAGAGGCCTTGGATCAGGGCCTTTGTCCTTATATCCTCACTTGAATTAGACTTAGGATCCCTTTTCCACCCATAACTTTGAATGTGTGTTAGTGTCTTTACCCTTACTGTGAGTTGCATTGGAGGTAGTATATTGGAATTAACTTGCTAGAATTCCAATAACATCTCTATGTGATTACAAATATAACTTTCCAGATTATGAGGTGAATTGAAAAAAATAATTGCATGTTGGAACTTGGGGTGCTGGGAAAACACAGTCAGCACGCCGCTCTGGTAAGTGGCTGTGACCTCCCAAGCCATGGCTGCTCCAGGGCGAGACCCATATCAGCCTTTCCTGAGATCCATGCCATGTTGGAACTTGGGTCACTGGGAAAGCAGGCAGCCAGCTCACTGCTCTGGTGGGTGGCTGTGAGCCTACCAGCATGCGGGCTAAGAATCAAACATCCATCTCATTCCCCACCCCCAGCAAATGAGAGCCAGAGATCTGAGCATCTCTTGTGAGTTTGACTATATGCAATATAGCAAATAAGGGGGATTTTCTTCTGCCACCTCTTTGAAGGCAAATATTTTTAACTCTGTTTTGCTCTGTTCTAATCAATGGTATTGATCTATTTAATATTCTGTTTTTATAATTTTGGTATTTCCTTCGATATTGCTCTACCTGATTGAAGGAACAACTATTGTGAAGAAAACCAGATATACTATTGTACCTATTGCTGTTGTCCCCATAACCTGCTGTGAGGTTCTGTACCAATTTCACTGCACTGCCTCAATTGGCTTTGTCCTGTCTTGTCCTGCTGTATTTTACTACCTTCAAAATCAAATAAAATAAAATAAACAAACACACAAATAAATAATAAATTAGAAAAAATTTAAAAAGAAAATACAACAACAAAACAGATCAGTAAGGTACTGAGCAACCTGAAACATGATATAACTAAACAGATAATGGACTTAAAAAGCAAAAGGAGGAAAAGAAAGTGCTCTAAAGGATATAACTGCATGTATATTTAAGTGTGTAGGATTGATAACCATGTTGCTAAATTTCTGTTGGATCAGTGAACAGAACTGTCTGCAGCCTCACTGTTTGAATGTCCACTTGTATGCTTTAATTTTGTAACTTGAACAACTATATCCAAGAAGACAATATGTAATGTATCAAATAGTGATTTCTTACTGTTTATTTTTTTTGAAATTCTGTATTGTTTCTACCCTTTTTTCTGTTTTGCTTTTTTTCCCCTCTCTTTAAATAAATTTTTTTTAAAAATTGCAATATTTGGTTTACAAAATATAACAATGAAATTACAATAGTGGTCTAGCATATGGGAACAGTTCCATTTCTAGTCCCAGCTCCTCAAGTAGAAATGCCAGGTGTCTTCGGGTATGTCATTTTCCCATGTCAGCCTCACTCACTTTAAGGTGTAGACAAAAGTCAAATTCACCCCTTTACTCAAATATTCATATGGGTGACATAGCTTAGGGCCTCACTCTGTCACTCAGGGCTCAGAGTTATGTCTACAGAGGGCTGACCTATGCCCTCTTTTTGGCCTAATCCAAAGGTGGGTTATGACAGAACTGGAGACAAGACATTTTCTCTCAGATGTTCCCTACTCTAAAGGATTCATTAGTCAGACTTGATGTGTGAAAGAACTGGAAATTTCTTTTCTCTGTCATCTTGGCCCTAAGGGTTCCTTCTGCTGGCCTTGATAGTAAGTTCACCGTGCGGATCATTGCTTCTATTTATCAAATGTAGTAGCTTTGAACTTCAGATGTTCATCAATCCTACAAGATACAGTAAAACAACTCAAAATGGGTTTAAAAAAAGAAAAAAAAATGGGAAGAAGGGAGAAGTTTGTAGGCTTCAGTACTAATTATATATATATATTGATAATTTGATATATTATTGATATAGTGTAATAATGACAGATATATTCAGTTTTGAGTTTACTATTCTATTTTTATGTTTTAAATGTGCCATAGTAATATGCTAGGAGATTTCATATATATATATATATATATATATATATATATATATATATATATATATATACCTCACAGCCCTTTGTGTCACTGCAGTTCTGAACCAGGTCACCATCTTCTCTGTAATTGTCCCTTACCTTCCTCTGTTTCACTACTCTTCATTCCCACATACATTCCCAACACAGCACTGGAGGCACCATTTCACAATATAAATCAGCTCAGGCTTTGAGCTTCTCTTTCTTTTACAGCCATATTGGCCTCCATGACATTCTTCCAAAACACCAGATGAAATCCTGCCTTAGGACATTTGCACTCATTCATCTCTCTTCCCTCAGGACTTTCATCACTTCTTACATACTTTTGCTCACATGTCACCTCCATGGTATGAAGATCCATGACCAACAATCTAAACCACGGCCTAGCCATATTCTCCTTACCCTGATCAACTCTTCCCTCCACCATACTTTGATTTAGCTGGCATGTATAGACAGATTTGGCTTGGTTTGTTGTTGGACTTTCTCATTCTTGTCTCTCCTGTGTATGAAACAGTGCCTGGAACCTCACAGATTCTTGTTAAGTAGATGTTGAACAACTGGAAGAGAAATTAGGTAAAGGAGGGGCAGAGGAAGTGGACAAGTGTCTGCTGCTCAGGATCCATCAGAGAAGAACTGTCAGAGCTGGAACTGAATGTCTACAATCAGTGAAAACACCAAAGACACTTCAGAGGGTACGGAAGCCTCACCGGAGTGGAGCAGCTGCTGAAAGAGGGCAGACACGGGCTGCAGGTGTCTAAGGTGGAAGGAAAGACTAACATGGTTCATGTGCTTGACAAACCTGGGTGCGAATGCTCACAGCAGAAGCAGTCAAGGTATTGACCAAAAAATGTGCTGGACCAGAACACAGTGCAATTCCTGCATCTTCACCAGATTTTTAAACATTTCAAGAAATAGATGACAAAAGAAAAAGATGGAGAAAAATGAAAGAAATTATATAGAGAGTTAAAATAAGAGAGAACTAGTTAACAGAAGAAAAATTGAAGGGAAAAAAAGAAAAATAGATAAATAATAGAACAAGAGTTTAGAAGCAAAGCTGAAGGACAAAGGAAGAATAACAAAACCTCAGGAAACTAGTGAAGACAGTAAGGAAGAAAAGAAAAAAACAAAAACAAAAACAGAAAAATAACAACAAAATGACTAAAAATAATGTTCACACTCATAAAAAAATAAAACAGAAGAAAACTTTCAAAACGGAAAGGAAAGGAGCAGAGGAAAGGAAAGGAAAGGGAAAAAAAGAGAAAGGAAAAGAAAAGAAATTTCTCCGTCATTTAGAATCTGTGGTTATCTTCCAGGGTCTACAGTTTTGTCCAATTCAGGGCATGACTCTACTTTTCCTGGTAGACAAAGGAGGCAGGTGGACCCTTTCAATTATATTCTAGAAAGAGACAATGAAGCAAATAATGACAATAAGTCAAAAAGAATCAATACACCTGGTGGGATACAAAAGAGGGGGAAATAATAAAGAAATCAACAAAAGGGAAATAATGCAAAGGCAAGAATAAATCAATACACCTCAAACATAACTCTCAATGTGAATGGTCTCAACTTCTCAGTCAAAAGGCACAGTTTGGTAGAATGAATCCAGAAAGAAAACTCAACAATATGCAGAACATAAAACACATTTAATTAAGAAAGATACTCATAGATTAAAAGTCAAAGGATGGAAGACAATATTCCATGAAATAGGAACCCAGAAAAAATCAGGAGTTGCTGTCCTAATTTCAGATAAAGTAGATACAAGCTAAATCTGATCATAAAAGACAAAGTAGGTCACTACATATTTGTGAAGAGATCACAGGGAAAGTTAACAATTATAAACATATATGCACCAAATATAAGTGCACTCGTTTTTGTAAAACATTATATGCACAAATATAAGTGCACCTAACTTCCTAAAACAAACACTGATAAAATTAGACAAACACTAATCTTCCCAAAAGAGTTAAGGACAGCATTCCTCAGTGAGGTGTTCATATCTATGTTGTAGAAGTGCAATGCAAAATAGCTACATCTTGGAAACAGTCTATCTGTCCATCAAGAGATGAATGAATTTAAAAACATATTTATTAAAAATTCATTTATTAACTCTTCCATAAATATATTAAAAACATATATGAACTCTGCCATATAAAATGATACACTTGAGTCATTCATAGGAATATAGATGTCACTTGGAGACCATAATGTTAAGTGAAGTAATTCAGACACACAGCTTAAATATTTCATGGTTTCTCTTATATAAAAAATGTAGTGCATATATAAAGCATAAAATCGATACAGATAATAAAGAAAAAGAAAACAACTATTGTAATCCAGCATAGACAAAGTATATAAAAGTGTCCCTTGACATAGTATAATAGTCTTACATGTTATAGGTATGCTATGGCTTATTAGCCTGGCTTTCAGTTTATAATCTCATAAAAAAATAAATGAATTCAATTCAATAATAATAATAATTCAATAAAATGAAAAATAAAAGAGGGCTTGGGAAGGGGACAAAGGAAGGAATTGAAATGTGTTGTGCACATGTCCCAGTTCCTTGCAGTGAATGTAATCATTAGGTATTGCAAACATATACTAACAGAAATCCCAAAACTGAAAGATAATACAATAAACATTTTAAATTCTGTTTTTAAATTGGCATACACTGGTCGTCTGTATTAGCAGGGAACAGTGTGATAATCTGACAAGTGTACAATGTGCTATGAGGAAATCAGGTCAATTAACATTTCCAGCTCCATAAAGATCTTACCTGTGTATTGAACCTTAGAACGCCTTCCTTTTAATTCTTTATCAAATATATATAAAATTGTTGTGAACTGTAGTCATCAGACTATGCTGTACATTAGAATTTATTTCTTCCCCAGATTTTTAAAAGCACATTTGATGAATAGAGCAGAGTTCAATGAACATGTTAAGAATTCCAAAATCATACATTGGTAAATATTTTCCATCACACAAAAGTCTGATGGGCAAAACATAAAGCTATTTATATTTCTAGAATTTGACTTTGAAACCATTCTGACTGAAAATTCAAACAAGTTACCCCAGGGGAAAAAAAAGCTCAGGTAAATTCCTTCTCAAACATCATCAGTGTTAGACTGACAAGGAAAGAGGAAACAGCCTTGAACTCATGCATCAGTACCTGGTTGCAGCTGTAACAAGTAATCATGACCCTACACCCTTAGGACTGTAAATGCTTATCATTTATAGTTCTGGACATCATAGGTCTGTGTTATGGTTGATTCATCATGTCAAGTTGAGAAGTATAAAGGCTTAACCAAGTAACCCAGCAGTTCTACCTGGAGCAGCTGTTTGTGTTCCAGGATGTTGTAATGGTTGACTCATTGTGTCGATTTGAGGAGTTTAGAAGTTTGACTCAGTGACTCAGCAGGAGGCCAGGGTCCTCCTGTTGTAAACATCCTGAGCCTTTGCAAGCAAGGGTAGGGAAATGCTATGAGTGTTACGCCCACCCCAGCATAGGTAGCCTGCTTACAATACAAGGAAGGAAAAGAGGTTTTCTTTCCTCCTTTTGCTCTTGTTGCTTTTGTGTCTTCTGCCACCTTGAACTGTTGCACCTTTGTCACACCACTGTGCCTTGGGCACAGCTCTTGAGAAACTTCAGGGAAGAGGACCATGAAGAAATAAAGACAAGAATCAAAATGTAGAAAGCTGAGGTCAGGTGGAGCCTCCTCTCCTGGTGGGAAAAAAAAACTGCCCAATGACTGCAGCTCATTTATTTATACTCTGGGCAGGTTGATGTCAGGTGAAATCTCTCTGCCCAAAATCTTGTCCACCCAGCTTACCTCAGGTGCCTCATGTTCTCAGGACTGGACCAACTTGTTCACCTGGCTTGCCTCAGGCTCCATGTCCTCAGCGCTGGGCTCACTCTAGCCCCATATGTGTGATTAACTTCAGTTCCAGCCACTCCTCACATCTCCCTCTTTGTGCTTTGTAGTTGCAAGTGATGGGTGGTCATTTGGAGGTGAAGCTGTTTGGAGGACTCTGCAGAAGATCTTCTCCTTCTCAAACCCTTTCCATTCCAAGTGAGCTTACTCATTTAGACTAAAGATTCCCAGTTCAATGATTTCAGATCCCCATATTCAGCAATTTAAACCTATATAATCTATTAGCCATAACATCAGTTAGTTACCAGTATAGCTGGCAATTGTCAGAGAAGGTGTTAGTGATTTGAATTTATTTTATAGCTAGCATATTACTATGGCATTTTAAAATACATCTTCCGGTTATACCTTTCTGCTGGATGTTCAAGAGTCAGTTAAAGTAAGACCCATATTAATTAAAATTAATTTCTTGTTGTCTTTCAAGGTCAATTATGTCTCCTCAGGATTTACCTTGAACCATGTATAGTGCCTCTCAGTTCTCCTGTCAGTATCTGCTCTCTTGATGAGTCATGGCCATTGCTTGACCAAGTTGCTTTCTGTGAACACTTGAAAGATTTTATCTCATGGTGACTTTCTGTAGGCATACTATACACCATCAATCTCCTTCTTCTGGTCCAACAGCCTCTTTGGTCAAAAGATCAGGGACTCACTGAGTGATAGGATGTTACAACAGAGGTTCATTTATGTCCTGGGTCCTCACTGACTTCAGAGAGCCTGGGTAAAAACATTGGCTGTCCTCTTAGCCCATCTATCTTTCTAGTTTTTGGTCTCCAAACCTCACTTGTTAAACGTCTAGAAGAGAAGATTAATGACATTCCATTGTAATAGGAGCAGTGAGATTAATATTATAATTTTATCTAAATATCAAGCACCTTGAGACATAGAGTAGAACCATTATTTTCCCGCCAACCATGGATGTTCTAGTGGTTGAATCTTTGTAGATTTACAGACAACAGTTATACAGCTTTACACAGAAAATTTGAAATCAAAAGCCATACATAATATTGTAACGTATCATGATGAAATCTTTGTAGCATGATGACATCTTTGTAACATGCTTAAATTTTCCATCTTTTTTATTTAAAAAAAGAGGAAAAAGGGTAGAAATGATACAGAATTTCAAAAAATGACATTAAGAAATTGTCTCTAGCTGATACATTACATATCATCTTAGAAGCAGTTGTTCAAATTATAAAATCAAAACATAAAAAGTGAATAGACAATCAAACAATGACAGCACAAACTATTCTGTTTGATGAACTATCAAAAACTTAGTAGTATGGTTATCTGAACAACTTGTAGCTATACACATATAACTGTAATTTTTCCATCTTAGTAAAGAATAGACTTTCAGACTTTTTCAATAACTCTATATAGTACATAGAAAGTTTTACCTAACATGTTGACCTTTAGTGGGATGTCATTGAAGAAATTTATGACATTGTCTGTATTGTTTAATGTCTAAGCATCTCTAAGTTTAGAGGCACATGCATAGCATATACATCACATAAGTTTTTGTTAAAGGCAGAGATCTGAATCTGAAAGAAAAGTTCTCTCACCATAAACAATCTCTGTTTTATATTTTGGAAGACCTGTGCATTTGAAGGAAGATATCACAGATTAATAAAAATAAATTGTCATAGCCATATGCAAACTTTTGTTTCTTAATTTAGTTTCATTCCAGAGCATCTTTAAATCTGAAAATCTCATTGTCTCATTTCAAGAAAACCTAATCTTTTGACAATGATCTATGTAAATATAGCACAATAATATATTTTAAAAACATTTATTGGGATGTCTCTCATAAGACTGTGGAGACCACTGGGGCTTCTTATTGATGAACAAAGACTGGGATATGATTTTTTCCCAGGTAGCTGCTTCTTTATTCACTGAAGAGAGCCCTGACCAATAATTCCCCAAGTCTGAAGTGTCCCCATTTAGTTACCTTTACAAAATTCATATGACCATGAGAAAACCAATTTCAACATCATTTTGACCAGCTGGTAACTTAGGTGAATGCATGCTTTTTAAATCTATAAACTAAATTAAAGTATAAACAAAATGATCCAAAATGCCAAGGAAAAAGGAAAGAAAAAGCTCAAATAAAAACAACTATTAATAGGTTGCACATACTAACAAACAAATACACAGACAATCTTCTTACAAAATTAGAGTGTATTCAAATATATTTTGGGCCAAATTGAATTATAATAACTCTTTTACCATTTTAGAAGTTCATTATTATAAATATACTAGTCAGAATTTTTTGTAGGTCAATTAGCAGAGCTCTCTCTCTCTCTCTCTCTCTCTTTTTTTGGTATGGGAGATTGAACTCACGATCTCGCGCTTGTCAGGTAGGCACTTATCCTGCTGAGCTATAAATCCCCAGCCCTAGCAGAGGTCTCTTACAAGAAGAATTTGGAAGGAACAAAATCTCTATATATATTCGTATTTTACTTTGAAGAATACTGGCAATGTTTTTGTCCCTTTCTTTCATGTAGCTTTTAGCTACATGAAAGTTATTACTATGCATGCACTCTGTCATCTACTCAGACCTTCAATTTCCATTTTTGATTACCATCTCCTAGACATCCTGAGTCAATTTCTTTAATTGGCCCCAGGTTGGGTCTAGACCCACCCCTGTCTATCAGCTGTGGCATGGTACTCAAGGTATCACTGTCACAGGACTGAGCATCAGCCTCTTGAAAGGTAGAAACGAGTCCTTCTCTGGATCCATGATACAATTGGACAGTGCACTCTGGCATGAAGATAAGCCATTCAATATTCTCTAGAAAAATACAAGCACATCCTTGACTCCATATGACTACCATGTTGGGTCCCTTTCATTGACCATTATGAAGATCTTTCTACAAGATGCTTCATAACTTTTTTCCTTTATCTTATTGTAGTGTCTGTTTACTGCTATACTCCCATCCCTAGAGAATCTAAAAAGTTAATAGTATACAATGCCAGGTGAAGCCTATTATGAGGTATAAATTTTATAGGGAAGGAGTCCCCCTTTCATTTTTGTAATTGAATTTTGAGCATACAGTGAGCATGTCCAAAAATTCCTTGAACTTGAGAGTTATAAGTAATTCCTGTGGTAAGGGAAATGTGAAAGGTTTCACAATATGTTTGCAAGGTAGCACTCATAAGCCAGGACAATGTCAGCCTTGAGAGTCTTTGGGCAGCCAAGAGTATAAAAGCACTCAAACAATGAGCAGTGCTGTGTTTAGCCACTGTACCAGTGCAGGCAGAAGCCAGAACAAAAAATGAGGATGTATCTACTTAAATGTGGACTAAGCATAGAGAGCCAAACTCAGGAATATGAGTGACATCCATTTTTCAGAGATGATTAGAGTGCACCCTTTGGGGATTACCTCCCATAGGAATCGAGGGAAGATGTATTATGCATGAAGAACATTGTTTAACCATTTGTTGCGTCTGTTGCTAGGTTAAAAGGGTCTGTTTGCACAAGGAAGAAGCATTTTGATGGAAGGCGTGGGAGGCAGAAGCCTGTTGAATGGCATCTGAGGGAGGAACAGTGACAGTATCCAGCAATCTATTGCAGTGTTTCCCTCAGTGAGAGGCCCCAGCAGTTGAGAATGAGAACATAAATGATTGATAAAACAGGGGACATGGCCTGACTGAATGCCATTCTAGAGGATATGAAATAAATGAAAAAGATCTTGGCCAGTGTGTATAGAGGCAATTTCAGTGTGGCACACTGTACCACGAACATAAGCACTGTCTGAAAAGAGGTTAATGGGAGTGGATGATCTTGCAAGGCCCACATAGCAGCCTAAAATTCAATGTTTAGTGCAGAAGAAAAACCCATATCCTGTATCCTTGAGGAGGAAGCCATTACATAACCTACCCTGAAAGAAGAGGACTCATCTTTGAAAAGAGAGACACCTCCCACTATAGACCAAGCTTATTTTTGAAAGGAAGACAATAGGTGTGAGGGAAGTAAATTAGATTAATTTGTTTGAAGGATAATGACAATCAATCATACCAGGGAAGTTAGCCAATGTGGATTTCCAAGAGGGTGCAAATTGCCACACCCACTGTTGTTGCACACAATAAAAGCGAAAAATAATAGTGTGCAACTCACATCCAAAGAACTAAACAGCACATGTTCAACCACATGGAATCGGCCCTGCCACAGCATCATGAGAAAGAGTAATGGTTTTATGTGGAATAAATAGTTATTGTGAAGGTCCCTGAGAATGCCAAAGAATCCCAGTGGGCATATGATGACTTGGGAAAATAATTAAAAATGTTGACAAAGATGGGCCAACTCTATAAAGTTGAGCATTAGTATTGGCCACATTAACGTTGTCCAAAGTGGCATTAGCATCTGCCATAAGTGCTCTTGGAGATGTGAAGCCTCGGTCTTCTTTAAGAATGTCAAAGAGAGGGCCTAAAACATGAATTGTTAGCTTAAGAGTTGAGTGGAGCCAATCAATATTATCAAGGAACATGTCTTTTGTAATGGCCACATTTTGAGAGACACTGTGAGTGGCCTGATCTGTGCACAAATCAAAAAAATTTTCCTTCCACAATAAACAGTCTCCCATCCTAAACATGCTTTAACTATTCCTTTCCAGTGATTTGGACCAGCAACTGTTGTCCTGTGAGCTCTATAAAACCCAAGGTAAAAGGGACTATGAGGTCATAGGTAGCACTTGCTTGGTTTAGTTCTTTCAGTGTTTTAAAAGGTACAGCTTCATGAATACATATAACTTGTGCCAGATTATTGGGATCTTGGACTTCTGGAACAGGATAGACATGTTGAACCCCTCCAGGGATTCTCCCACCCCCGGATTCTTTTAACATCAACTTCAAGTGAGAAAGAAAGGATGATTCTATTCTATGAAGGGTGAAAGTCTCAGCCTGTGATGCAGCAAAATTTTTCTGAACTGATACAGCAGGCGTAGCCAGTCATGGCACAGCTGGGGTTATTGGTTTTACTTTGGGCAGCTGTGAAATGAAAGTCCTCTAGTGGGGAAAGCTCTTCTTTGCTCCCCAATGCTCCTTCCTCATCTGACTGATGAAAGCTAGAGAATTCAAGTTCTATTGGAGGGGACTGTTGACCCACTATCCCTTTCCTGCTTGAGGCTCAGTTTTAAGATTGTGCTCTGAACCAAATCCTCTGTGGTTTTCTCAACAGGTATACCACCATCAAGACACTCCCTGATCAAGGTCCACAGAGAAAAGGTAAATATGGGAATACATTCATGCCCCTCAGCAGTATATTGGCCACACTATTGTTGCTCTACTCACCTCCATATCTCAGGGTTCACAGTTCCTTGTTCCAGGAATCAGAGACATGTCTCTTGCCTAAAGGTGAGAAATTCTATCAGTTGAGAAATCTTCACATCTGCACTTCTTACTTTCAATAATTCATCAAGACTTTCTACATACAGATGTCTTTCTTGAGAACCTGTTTGCACTATGTTTTGCATCTGATGATGGGACAATTATTGATGATATCAGTGGGACCATTACTGATGATATCAATAGATCTCTCTCCATTTTGTGTGCATAATTAGAGGTGTTCTCTAATGTACTATATGACAAATTTTCCCATGCCCTAGATCTCTGTTCAGGCAACAAAAATGCCACATCCATTGCAGCTCTTGAGAAATTCCTAGGGCAAAAACCATAAATAAATGAAGACAGGAATCAAAATAGAGAAAGCTGAGTTCAGGTGGAGCCTCTTCTCCTGGTGGGAGAAAATAAAGCCACCCAACAACTGCTGTGCATTTATTTATACACTCAGTAGGTTGATATCAGGTGAAATTTCTCAGTCTAACAACTTGTTCATCTGGCTCACCTCAGGTACTCTGTGTTTTGGGGGCTGGTCTTGCTCTAGCTCCTCACATGTGATAATCTTCAACTTCAACTGGTCCCCACACCCTTGGAGCCAGCTGATTACAAATTGAAACCTCCATAAACTGTGAGCTAAATAAACATTTCCCTTCTCAATTTTGGGTGTTGGGTATTTTGTCTCATCAATGAGAAAAAAGTAACTAAGAGCATGGCATGGGTCTCAGTGGCTGTGTTATGGCTGGAGTCATTCAAGGACAACACATTTCCCTGCCTTTTCTGGCTTTCAAAGCTCATTCATGTGTTATGGCTGGAGTCATTCAAGGACAACACATTTCCCTGCCTTTTCAGGCTTTGAAAGCTCATTCACATTCCTTGACATACAGATCCTTCTTCCATCTGCAAAACTGGTAATCTCACATCTCTTAGACTCTTGCTCTGCTGTTCTTGTCTTTCTGATGGACTCTGTAGGAGTTCAACTGCTGCATACTAGGCTGACAGAAATCACCCAGTGGCCCCTATCATTATCAGCCCTGCTATTGGTAATAACCAATATGCCAGGCACGTTCCCAAGTCTCGTGCTTGGGCAGCTATTACCCCTTGTGCATTCTCAAATTTTGTTCTTGGCAGGTAACCACCACCTCCTTTCACTGAACTCCCCTTCTTTTGACCTCATAAGAGAACTTATTGCCCCCCCCAAAAAAAGAGAATTCAGTCTGTCTCAGATTTCTTTTGAAATAAATCTGCCTGACTGAGCTCATAACTTCATTATTTTCTTCCTTTTTCCTAACAGACCTCATCTTGAAAACTGTCTTTTTGAAGAACACTTGGGATGAGATTGGGCTCCCCGTCAGTGAAAGATAGGGTCTCCACCTCACTGTCCATAACATCAAGCACACTTTCAAAGCCTCTTTGTCATGTAAAGTAGGGCAAGTAGCCAGCTGTGTGTCTCAGTAGCTGTGTTTGGGGAATAAAGGGAGCAATCTTTATGCTCACCCAGTTGGTATGATGAGTGGCAAGGTGTGTCAACGTGTAAAAAGGTGTTTTACCCACATTACATGTCACATCACATTTTTGTGTATGTATAACTTTTTATTACATGTTTTCCTTTAATTTTTCTGTAGAATTTGACCAATTTAGTACAATGCTGCATACAAATCTGCTTGTATAACTTTGGGAGAAGGTTGACAGTGAGTCATCAGGTGATTCAGCTACCAATGATCACTCAGATCATGTAAGCCAAAGAAGTTAGCAGGATATGACAGATACAGAAGTACTCTGATTCTTATGAGGTAGAAAACGTAATGTAAGTAAATATTTAACTAGTCAAAACACTGCAAAATGGTAGTGCACACCTGAGCACCTGTTAGAACTAGATCAGAAAATGTTGTTAGGTTCTTTCCAGGGGTAAAATCTATTGGATGAAATGCCAACACTGTCACTCAATGTTGGAAATTGTTTGTAACAGATGAGATACTACAAGATGTTTTAAAATACACTAATAATGAGACAAAAGTAAAACATTCTTTATGCATCAGTAATAATACTCCAAAATATACTTATGATCTATCACTATCTGAACTAAAAGACTTCATAGCAGGACTTTATCATACTAGTTGTTAGAAACTGCAAGATCTATGGAAACATGACAGATGTGGCATTGAGATTTTAGAGCAATAATGACACTTAAGAGATTTCCTTTTTTTCCAATATTACCTTGTTTTGATGGCAATAAAACCCATGAAGAAAGAAAAAAGAAAAAAATCTGATAACTTGGTTCATTTTTAAGAGCTTTGTTTTGAACTGTCAAACAATTTATACACCCTTTGGATACGTGATAATTCACAATCAACTTGCGTCATTTCATGGTTTCGTTTGGCAATATATACCAAACAAACCTTCCAAAAATGGTGTAAAAATATATGCCCCAGGAGATGCAAAGACATTCTACACACTGAATTTAGAAATTTATCTTGGAACTCAGCCACCGGGTCATTATTTATGCAGTAATAAATCATATGACATTGTTAACAGACTTATTGCACCTATTTGAAAAAATAACCCAAATATCACATTCAACAATTGATTCACAAGTTACCCATTGATGTTACACATGCAAAAAAAAAAAAAAAAAGCCCCAGTTAAGGAGCATGGGAGACATTCCCAAGAACAAAGCTGAGACTCCTGAAAAAACGTTACAAGTTCACAACAGAGAAATGTATAGTATAATCTTTGAAATTCAGAAAGGCATAACATTGGCCTCCTGTATGGTGAAGGAAAACAAAGTAGTATTGATACTGTCAACATTACACCATGATGATAAGATTGACGGTGAAGCTACCTGTAATCCTAGCACTGGGAGGGGGTGGGGGAGCTGGGGCAGGAGGATCCTGTGAGTTCAAGGTCAGTGGTGCTAACTAGTGAGTTCAAGGGTATGCTAGACCATGTAGGGAGACCCTGTCTCAAAAAACCATACATCAATAGCAACAAAAAAATATTGGTAGTGAATTCTCAGCACAAATGGAACTAGAAATGGTCATATTTCACAACAAAATGAAATGTTGATGAGTTATGTAGCAACTATGATATCACTCAAAACACAAAGCATTGGCCAATGGTTGTTTTATTGGATCCTAAACATGTCAGATATAAATAATTTTGTAGTTTACAAAGAAAATAACACATAAAATATCCCAGATAAAATTTCTTAGAGAATTGGGACTGGAATTGATAAATGATCAGTTACAAAGGAAGAATATGTATCTGCCTGAAAAACTGCAAAAGAATTCTTGAGCAGACCAGTGAACAGATAGGTGAAACGCCACAAGAAGACAGGAAGACGGCAAGGTGTCAAGTATGACAGCAAAGAAGACAGGAAAATAAAACACAGGTGCCGTCAGTGTGACACTTATGTATGGAACATGCTGTTCTCCTGTGTCAAAACTGCCGTTGGTGTGATAATTGAAGTAAACATTATTTCTGTGGTACACTTTTATTTGTGTTCTTGTTATAGTTCACATAACAATTTATTTCTATTGTTACATTTTAGAGTTAGTAGGTAAAAAGTTGATGGAGAAAGCACTGATGTTTATTCTAAACATTCAATATATACTAGATATTTTATTTTATTTTATTGATATTTCATTTTCGTGCTAAGTACAAATTGTATAATGTAATAGGAAGCTCCTGATAAGAGAGGTGACAAGTATAACCTGCCAAACAGGAAAAGAAAGCTAAGCACACGTGCTGTCATATAAGCGAGACTAGTGTATGGAGCATGATGTCATATGTGAAGACGGCCTTAGGTGTGATGATTGAAGCAAAGATTATTTCTATAGTAGGATTTTGTTTGTATTCTCATTTTGGCTCATATAGGAATTTATTTCTGCTGCTATTTTTTAGATCTTACAGGCAGGTAAATAGTTGGGAATGTTGTGGTTAAATACACATTTTTTAATATCATAAAACTCATAATTCATCAATAGAAATACTTCTACAAAATAAATGTGTGCATTATATACCCCTATAATGCTCCTTTAAACAACATTTGGCGTGATGCCCCTGGGTGGTATTTGGATATCTAGGAGGTGACTTGGTCTAGAGAGCTCCCTCCGCCTGCACGAATGGATTAACCCATTTGTAGTTCATGGATGAATGGATTGTGGAAGGAGGGCTGTCTAAGAAAGCATGCTGTCCTTGACTGACTTGCTTTGTTTTGCTATGTGATGTCCTTGCTTCCTCCGGAATCACCAGAGTCCTCTTCAGCAAGGAGACCCTCACCGCATGTGACCCCCTCTATCTTTGGTTTTCCTAGCCTCCAAAAATACAATAAATATTAAAAATTTGTTCAGTCTCAGATATTCAATTATAGCAACAGAATATGGACTGAGGCATAACCTTAAATCTGTCCATTTGCAGAACAAAAAGTTACTGAGTAGCTTATGCCAGGTCCCTTCCATATCCTAAGGATGGAGCCATGAAGATGCCATCCAGCTCCTGCTTTCTCTTTGAGCCTGTATCGCAGGGCAGGGAGACATGGTAAAGTGATAATGAAAAAAGCAAAGAGAAAGATTGAATAATGGCAGGCAATGATGAAGCCTGGAAAGGGAATCACATGAGACGTCTAGAGAGGGGCACGGAAGAAAGCTCTGTGTAGATAGAGAAGGTCAGAAGGTCTTGGGAGGAGACGACATGAGGGATATGGAGGTTGCACTTCCCAGTCTCAGGGAAGAAAAATAAGTGCAGAGTCCCTGAGGTGGGAATAACCAGAATTTTCAAAGAACCGAAAAGAAGGCCAGAGTGACGGGTGAGGAATGAGCAAAGGAGGAGATTGTGATAAAGGAGATAAGGAAGGTGACTGAAGGGGACAGATTTTTGCAAGGCCTGGCTGATCATAATGATTTTGTGATCAGCACCGCAGACTTTTATAGAAGAAAGTGACACAATATGATTTCTGTTTTCTTTTGCAGGGAAGCAATACTGGGGATTGACTCCAGGACTTTCACACTGAGCTACATCCTCAGTCACTTTTTATTCTTTATTTTGAGACAAGGTCTCTCTCTCTCTCTAAGTCAGTAAGAGGCCAAGGATGGGCTTGAAGCAGTGATAATCCTGCATCAGCTTCCCAGAGTACTGGGACCACAAGTATGTGCCACCATGCCCAACTTACTTTACATTTTTAAGATCATTTTGCCCATCAGATAATGAAAAAGAAAGTCTAGTCACACAGTAGAATATTATTTAGTCATGAAGAAAAATGAAATACTAACCCATGCTACAAAATGAATGAACTATTAAGGAATTATGCTAAGTGGAATACGCCAGTCACAAGAGATCAAATATCATATGATTCAACTTACACAAAATATTTAGAATACCTAAATCTATAAAAATAGATCCATGGTCAAGCAGGAGGCAGAGTTGGGGAATACTCCTAATGACTAGAGGATGTAGAGTTTCTCCAGAAACTGATGAAAATTTTCTAAATCTGCATTGTGCTGATAGTTGTACAGCTCTGTGAATATACTTAAGGCCTTTGAATAGTATAATTTTTCACAATTGTTTTATATATTTTCAGAATTTAGAAGGCATCATTGATCAATACCATGTATGTTGAAGATATATAACATGTTTTGGTACATGTACTTACACATTGTGAAATTATTACCACAGTCAAGTCAACTTGTGCACTCATAACTTCCTTGGGGCTGGGGATGCTGAAGGAATTTAAGAATGATTCTCTTAGCCAATTTCAAGTTTATAGTGCATTGTTGGTCTCTATAGCCCTAGCACCATACATTAGTTTTTCAAAACTGATTTATCTGGTAACCAAAAATATGTGCCCTTTGACCACCATCTTTCCATTTCCCGCCTGACTTCAACCCCTGGTGTCCTCCATTCCCTTCTCGTTTCTATGAATTTGACTTTTTTGGGTTCCAGGTGGAAGTAAGATAAAACAGCACTGTAATTCTGTATCTGGCTTGTTTCACTTCAGAAAAGGTCCGCCATATACTTTAAGCAGGTGATCTGTATGTTAGGTGTGTTATATCTCAATAAAACTATTTGTTAAAAGTAATAGAAGTCCACTGTCAAGATACCTGGTTAAATTTGTGTTCTAAATCTGTTTAATGTATCCAAATATTTTAATAAAAGCCACAACAAGGCCAGGTGCTGACAAATGTAAAAGCCACCAATTCATAAAGAAAAAGAGGAATTGGAGGAGAAAAGGGCAAACATCAAAATTTGGAAACTGGAAAACAGACTAATATCAAGTCTCTGTCTCAGCAAACTACAGAAGGTAAAATCCCCAGTGGTCACTGAGAAAGTCTCAGAACTAGCAGATAGATAGATATACTCCCACAAAATGCTAGAATGAATTGTTCATCAAAGTTACCGAGCACCTCCGCGTGGGGAATGGCAACGTGGGCTGAACTCAGGAGGCCTGGCTCACGTCTTCAGCTTCTCTCCTCCACCAGACATAGCCCGGCACCTATACCACCCCCATCTCTACAGGCTCCCATTCTCTGGATGTTCAGTCAGAGGGACTTAGGACCAGTCTACCAGGCTGTGGCCAAAAGGATCTTACTCACCAGAAGGAGATGAGTGGAAAGTCCACATACTCCTGGTGATGTCACCCCCTTTGTCCCTCCCCAACTCATCCAGAGAAAGGCCAGCAGCAGCTTCACCTCCACACACCCAGCAACACCTACTCAAAGTGGGAAATTATGAGAAGGTCTGTGTCTGTTTTCTTTTGTTATAAGAGAATATGCCTGAGACTAGGAAATTTATGAAGAAAATGAATTTAGATTTTACAGTTCCAGATGCTGCATGTATAGTGAGGGCCTCCACACTGGTGGAGACTCTGCAGAGACCCAGGGATCATACGGTGAGCTACACATCAAGAGAGGGAGCCAAACTGGCTTTTATAACAGACTCACTCTTTAGATAATCCACTAATCTACTAATCCATTTATCCAACAACGGATTAATTCATTCATTATGGCAGAGATTTCATGATTTAATCACCTCTTAAATGGTGTACCTGATCTCATCTCTGAATACTTCACAATGGGAATTAAATTCCAACATGAATTCTGGTGGATTCAGACCATAACAAGTCTTCTCTGGAATTCAGTATGAGTAAGATTTCTGTCATAACGAGGCTGTGTGAAAATCCCTACTCTTATTGCCTTATTGCCATGATCATTTCTTTTCTTTCTCATGGGTCTGCAGGTTGGTGGAGAGAAGTTCAGCTCCTCATAACAGGGCCCAGGATGTTCCATGTAACAGAACCAGGTGAGGTCTTCTTCATGAAGCTCCCCATGTGGGGCCATGGGGGCAACTTGGGTTACGTTCTGCTTAGAGAAAATGGAGGACAAGAGGACAAACCAGAGGACAAGCACAAAAAAAGTCACCACTCGAATCACATCTGCCCACTTTTCAAGGGCTGCACTAGTCACATGGGAAAGAGCAATTTCAAGAAGGCAAAGAAGTAAACTTGTCCCTAAGGTTATTCTTATAATTTAGATCTAAATTGTCCTCCTAAAGCTGCACATGTTTCAAATGGGGTCTGATCGTGGCGAGGGTCAGGGGTAGGTTTGCTATATCCATCAGTGAATTTATCCACTAATGAATTTATAGCTACATCTCCCTTCTCTCTCTGCTTCCTGGTTGTCATAAGTGATCATCTCTTCCTCCATCTTGCTTCTTTACCATTCTGTTTCTACCTTGGAGCCAGCTGGCAGACTGAAATCCTGGGCAAAATTAACTTTTCCTCCTTTAAGATCTGGGTATTAGGTACTTTGTCCCAGCCACAGGAAAATTACTAAGAGTTATAGGGGAATAGAACTGTATGGGTAAATAACTCAACATGCCACACAGCCAAAGCAAAGACACTTGGGCATTGACAACTGCCCTATGCTATTGAAATGGCCTCATCAGATCACCCAGGCAAATTTGGCATCAAGGTCCCTCAATATTCTTAGAAATTATTAAGAACTCTCAAGAGATTTTATGTGGGTCATATCCAACAATACTTACAATAAAAAACTTTTAAATATTTTCTAATTTGCTTTAAAATAACAACAAAATGCATTGTGTACATAAATAGTATGTTTTATTAAAAAAATCTTTTATCCAAAACGAGCAAAAATTTGGTGGAAAGAACAGCATTGATTTACAATTTGCAAGTTTCTTGAAGGTTTGGCTTAACAACGAAGCTGGATTCTCCTCTCTGCTTCTGCATTCAGTATGTTATGATATGTTCGTTGTTTGGTTAAAGTATGTGAAGATCACAAAGATAGGGGTTGAAAAAGAATCCTAGGGGGACCCCAATATCCTTTACAAAGAGATATTCTCTTTGATATGACAACAAAATTGTGCAGGTAACAGTTTTCAAAATGTTAGTGGCAGTGGTGAATAGAAAACATATCATTGAACTTTTTGTCCTTTGTGGCATTAAAATCCATTGGCCTAGCTTGTTCTTGAATGGGCTTCTTACCAGTGACCATGCAGTTGTCAGTATTCTACGTGGTGAATGGGTCTTTTACCAAGACACGATTTGTGCAGATTCGCTGAATCATACGGCTCTTCCAAACTGTTGGCATGTTTTGTTATATAATATGCAAATAATATATTCATCATTATCCACTATTGATCTCACCAGGAAAGTTTGATGAGTAGTGGGGTGCTAAGGAGGTATCCCAGTGGTACCTGGCTTTCATGAGGACCTGGGTTCAATCCCCAGTGCCCCAAAGTAAAAAGTAACACGGTGACAAACTGTTATAGTTTCCAAAAAATTTATTTTTATTTTAAATCTGAAATTTTATCTTTGGAAAAATATTATTCTAACAGAAAATGGATCCCCACCCCCAGCCAGTACACTTCAGTTTCTTAGTTGCCCAGGTAACAGTTCCTGTTCCAGTTGCTTCTGTCTCTTGGAAACAGCTAGCCACTGAGATGCATTGCTGGTCCCTATGATGCATATTGTAAGAACCAATCCCCAAAAGACAAGTCATTCTGCCTCTGTTCCTCCTGCTTGCTTATCCCGTGTAAGTCCTAGTTCACCAGAGAGCAGGGCCTGATATTTTGAGAATGATCCCAGTCAGTGCCCATCGACGTAAATCTACCTCCAAAGGCTGGGTGTCATTTCAGTGTTTCTGCTTGCTGTCATACTATGTTATTTTCTCAAGTGACAGATTCACTTCATTCATTGTAAGATATTATTTGCTAAATGCCTATGTCTGTCTAACAGTTATTCTAAGAGGAAAAAAAATAACTGTAATCCTAGCATTCATGAGGTTGAGGCAGGAGGATCGCTACAAGTTCAAGGCCAGTCTAAACTATATAGGGAGACCCTGTCTTAAAACAAGAACAACAGCTGGTGTTCCCCTAGAAAAGCAATTAGCTCACCTTGTGACTCCATCATCAAAGAGAGCCATCAAAATCGCCTTCAGCAATATTGCTTACATACACATGCCATTTCCACACAGAGTGCAGAAAGGGTGTGTACACAAGGGTCAGAATTCAATGAAGCCAGTATTCTTTCTGCTCTATGAAAGATACTTTTGGGCTGGGGATTTAGCTCAGTGGCTTAAGCACCTGCCTAGCAAGTGCGAGGTCATGAGTTCAATCCCAGGTACAAAAAAAAACAAAAAAAAAAAAAAGGAAAGATACTGTTAAGTGAAATTAGCACTTTATTTTTATTATAGACACGTGAAACAAAAGAGAATTTAAAGCATTAGGGCCGTGCAGGCCTCTACCTTGACTTGCTCAGTTGTTTTACTCATTGTGTTATTCTGAGCTTGCAATAGAAACAGTGTGTGTGCGTGCGCGTGCGTGCATGCGTTTGTGTGTGTGTGTGTGTGTGTGTGTGTATACAATATAAAAAGGTTTCTTTAGAGAGCTGGGGACTGAGCTGCAGTTCCACTGTGTACCACAGAACCAGAAAAAACTGCTACTACAGATGAAGACAGAGAGACCTCGGGAAGAATTCTCTTTCTACTGGGAGAGGCTGAGATTTTGTTCTCTTTAAGTCCTCAACTGGTTGGGTAAAACCCACTCACACCACAGAGAACAATTTGCTTTGCAAAAAGTCCACTAAGTTAGGCTATGTACAGGGTAGAATAACAATCTTCAGACACCAGCTCCACAACAGATGAACCAAAATCTTTTCAGCAAAATCTAAAAACCAGTGATGCAGGTATTGCACCCCCAGCAAGCACAAAACCAGCCACATGAAAACCCTTAAAAACCTCCATGTCACTCAAAAGGTAGAGCCCTCTTCTGGCTTATGGCTGCAAGATAGAGAATACTGTCAGCTCTCAGCTTCTTCCAGAAAAGAGAAAGGAAAGACTGGACTATGCAGCCAACATCTGGCTTTTCAAGGGGTAGGGTGGGGTAGTTGTATCTTGCCTGAATCTAAGCACTGACAGGAAAGGCTGTGGAAAGCAGAGGCAAGGTCTGGGACAATGATCCAACATTCACCTTAGTCCCTCTGCCCAGCTTGCTGTAGAAGGAGCAGGAGGAGAAAGTCCTCAATTCCTGGTTTCTCCCAAGAGAGAGAAAGAATCCAAGTATGTGCCCAGCATTCTGCCTTATGGAGCAGCTCATGAAGCTGCCCATGTCTCACTTGTCTTGGAGTCTACAGGACCTGCTCTGTTTGATGTGCCTGGGAAACTCTAGAAACAAAATAAGCCTGGCAGGTGCTGCTGCGCCAGAAGAGCCTTGGTGCTACAAACGCAGCCGTTACATCTTGCTGGAGTCTCCTTTGGAGAGTTAGAAATGGAAAAGAGGTATGCATACAGCATGACAGGTTTGGAAGCTGCTTCCAGGACCAGTCTGGTCTACCTCACTGGGAGCATTACCTAACATACTCCACAGCCTACGATGTTCTGAGAACAAAACATGCTGAAGCTTAAGGGGAAAGCCACAGAATGTGCGGTTAGACACCACAGATAGACACCAGAGGGAGCAAGAGATTGCAAAGGTTTGGGAAAAGAAAAGAGAAACCATGCCCAATTGGGAGTTTGCATGCACAAGTTCAGAGAAGATACATTCATGAAAAAGTCTCAGAGACTGCAGAAACTCTAGCTAGGCTAACTAAAGACATCTTTTTGCTTTTTAAAGCCAGTCATTAAATACTAGAATAGATATCTATTTCTTCTTTATTTTAAAGAGAATAAAACAAAACAAAGCATAACAGAAGAAAGCAGATCAGAGCAAACAATGCAAATAACACAGGATTTCAGAACAAGACAACAGGAAATCAACAGTGGCTACCATAATGTCTCTGGTTTTCTACAAAATCCTTGTCCATATCTTTACACACAATAAGTTAATACAAATCAAAATAGTATAAGAGCAATCAAAACAAAAGAATGAGAGCTCTAGGAGCATTCAAAACCAGATAGTAGGAAATCAATAATGGCTACCATAATGTCTCCTGTTTTCCTCAAAATAGCTGTCCACACCTTCATATATATTTGAAGTCAAATAATTGAAAACAGACTAAAACCAATCAAAACCAAGAATAAAAACATTATTGGCTTTTGAATCAAACTGATAGGAAATTATCAATGGCTACAGTGACATCTTGCTTTCTTCAATGTAACTGTTCATACCATCACACATAATAAAATCAATTCCTGTAAACTCTTTAGGAGAAGTTGTAGGCACATATAAGCCTATACACGTACATCTATCCTTTTTGTATTAGAGGAAAAACAAAACAAAACAAAGTATAAGACAAATAAAAAACAAGAGTAAAATAAATAACTATAACAGAGTCCAAAACAATAGAAATGTAGGCTTTTAAAACACAGTGGTAGGAATATAATAAATTTTGTTGTTTTTCATAGTTATCTTCAAAAGTCTTATTCAAATTACCAGATATAGTTATGCAAAATTGATCTGATCCTACAGATGTTAACTGTTTTATTCCAAGGACTAGTACAATTAGTTATATAATCATTTTAGTCATCTTAAAAGTATATATACAAATTTATATTTTTTTCTTTTCCTTCTTTTCTCCTTTTCCCTATCTGAGTTATTTTTTCCTCTTCGAGCAGTTTTTTACCTTTTCACCATATTTATTGTCCACTTTGTATCTTATTTACTCTTTCAGTTTCTTACACCAGGGAGACGATGCAGTATTAACACCTGTGAGTTTGATTTACTTCACTTATGGGTATGGTCTCAAGTCACATCCATTTACCTATAAAAGCCTCATCGTGGTCTTTCTTTATAGCTGAGTAGTACTCCATTGTATAAAAACACCACATCTCTTCTATCCATTCCACAGTTGACAGGCATTTGTGTTGTTTCCAAGATTTAGTTATTACAAATTGTGCTACTATAAACACGGGTGCACATATATCACTGTGGTATGATGTTTTCACTTCTTTTGGGAATATGCCCAGAAGTGGAATAGCTGGATCCAATAGGACCTCCAATCCCAGATTTTTGAGGAAACTCCACACTGATTTCCACAGTGGTTGCACCAGTGTACATTCTCATCAACAGTGCAGAAGAGTTCCTTTTTCCCCACAGCCTCTTCAGCATTTGTTATTGGTTATTTTCTTGATCCTGGCTATTCTTTCTGGAGTGAGATGGAATCTCGGTGTTGCTTTAATTACATTTCTCTAATGATCAATGATGCTGAACATTTTTTCATGTATTTATTTGCCATTTGTTTTTCTTCATCTGAGAAGTGTGTACTCACATCAGATGCCCATTTTTGGATTGGGTCTTTGAATTTCAGGGACCTGATTTTTTTTAATTCTTTATATGCTCTAGATAGAAGTGCTTTGTCTGAGGGACAATCGACTAAGGTTGTTTTTTTTCCAATTCATGGGTTTTCTTTTTATTCTGTTGGAGATTTATTTTGACATGCAAAAACTTTTTAATAAGATAAGATTCCCTAGGCTGGGGATTTAGCTCAGTGGCATAAACACCTGCCTCGCAAGCAAGAGGTCAACAGTTCGATCCTGGCACAAAAAAAAAAAAAAAAGATGAAATCCAATTGTTGATACTGGGAAGTATTTCCTGCGCAGTTTGAATTTTGTTCATGAACTCTCTGCCTATCCCTATGTCTTCAAGATTTCCACCTACTTTGTCTTCCAGGAGATTTAGTGTTTCCGTTTTAATATTTAAATCTTTGATCCATTTTGACTTTAGTTGAGTGCATGGTGACAGGCATGGGTCTAGTTCTAGTTTTTGGCATATGAAGAGCCAGTTTTCCCAGCACCATTTATTAAAGAGGCTATGTTTCTTCCAGTGAACATGTTTGGCCCCTTTATCAAAGATAAGGTGGCTGAGTGTATGTAGTTGTGGTTGTATCTTCTAGTCTATTCCATTGATCTTCAGGTCTGTTTTTATTCTAGTACCATGCTGATTTATTACAGTAGCTTTGTAGTATAACTTCAAGTCAGGGATTGTGATACCTCTTGCCATGCCTTTGTTGCCCAGAATTGCCTTTACTATTCTAGGTCTTTTCTGGTTCCAGACAAATTTTAGGAATGATTTCTCTAGATCTGTGAGGTATGCTAGTGGTATTTTGATTGGGATTGCATTGAATCTATTTAATAATTTTGGGAAAATGGTCATTTTCACAATGTTTGTTCTTACCATTCATGAACAAGGAATGTCTTTCCATTTTCTGAGGTCCTCTTCAAATTCTTTTTTCAGAGTAATGTAATAGATATTTTACTTACTTTGTTAGATTGATTCCTAAGTATTTCTCTTTTTTTTTTTTTTTGGATGCTATTGTGAAGGGTGTGGTTTATCCTATTTCTCTCTCAGTGAGTTTGCTATTTGTGTACAGAAATTCTATAGATTTTTGAGTGTTGACTTTGTAACCAGCTACATTACTGAATTTGGTCATTACATCTATAAGTCTTTCAGTGGGGTTTTGGGGATCTTCTATGTAGAGTATCATGTCATCTGCAAATAATGATAATTTAACTTCTTCCTTTCTTATTCTTATTCCTTTTATTTTGCTCTCTTTTCTAACTAGCTGGCTAGTGTTTTCAGCACTATATTGAATAGGAGTGGTGATAGTGAACAGCCTTGTCTTGTTCCCAATTTTAGAGTGAAAGCTTTCAGTTTTTGACCATTTAATATGATACTAGCTGTTGGTTTGTTATAGATGGTTTTTATCCTATTGAGGTAGAGACCATCTATTCCAATTTTCCATAGAGTTCTTATGATGAATGAGTTTTGGACTTTATTAAAAGATTTTTTCTGAATCTATTGAAATGACCATGTGATTCTTATCTTTGGCTCTATTGATGTGATGTATTGTACTTATTGATTTTCATATGTTGAACTGCCCCTGCATTCTTGGAATGAATCCCACTTTTTCGTGGTATATAATCTTCTTGATGACTTACTGCATTCTGTTTGCCAGTATTTTATTGAGGATTTTTGCATCTGTGTTCATTAGGGAGATTGGCCTGTAGTTTTCTTTTTTGCTTGGATCTTTCTCTGGTTTTGGTATTAGGGTAACACTTGCTTACAGGAATGAGTTAGGAAAAATTGCTTCCCTTTCAATTTCATTGAAGTTTGAGGAGTATTGTCATTAAGCCTTCCTTGAATTTCTTATAGAATTCAGCTGTGAATCGATCAGAACCTGGATCTTATTTGTTGGTAAGGTTCTAAATATATTTTCAATTTCATTAACTAAAATTGGGTTATTCAACTGTTTTACATCTCCTTGATTCAGCTTTGGTAATTAATATGTCTCTAGGAGTCTGTCCATTTCTTCTGTGTTATCAAAATTATGAGAGTAAAGGTTTTGGAAGTAGATGTTGATGATCTTCTGTATTTCCACTGGGTCTGTGATTTTACCCTTTTCATCCCTTTTTGCCTGAATTTGAGTTTTTTCTTTCCTTGTTATAATAAGGTTGGCTAAGGGCTTATCAATTTTATGCATTCTTTCAAAGAACCAACCTTTTGATTCATTAATTCTTTGTATCATTTCGTTAGTCTCTGTTGCATTAACTTCTCTGATCTTTGTGTTATTGGGTGGATCATTCTGTACACATCTATTATGTCCATTTGTTCACAAATTTGACTCAGTTCTGTTATTCCTTTGCTGATTTTCTGCCTCATTTATCTGTCTCTTTATGTCAATAGGGTGTTAAGGTCTCCATTATAATTGTGTTATTGCTTATTTGATTTTTCATTTCTATTAATATTTGTTTTATATATCTAGGTGCTCCATATTTGGCACACATATATTTAAGTATATAGTGACCTTCTTTATTTCTTTTGATCATTCTTGGTTTGAAGTTCACATTGTCTGCAAACAGAATAGCTACTCTTGCTTTTTTTTTTTTTTTGTTCCTGTTACATGAAGTATTGTTTTCCATCCTTTGACTATGAATTTCTTTTTGGATTAGATGGGTTTCTTTTGTACAGCATATGGTTGAATGTTGTTTCTTGATACATTCTGCCAGAGTGTTTCTTTTAATTGCTGAATTAAGGCCATTCACATTAATAGTTGTAAGGGATATATACTGGGTTTTTTTGTCATGTTATCTTTCTGCTGTTGGTTCTCTACCTTTCCCCACTATTTAGTTGCCTATACTGCTGGTGGTTTCTTTCTGTTGGTGTTCTTGAAGTTGTAGTTATTTTTATGTCTATCTTGAATATATTTCAGTATTCTTTGCAGGGTTGGTTTGTTGGTCATGAATTTCTTCAGCTGTTCTTTATCATGGAAGTTTCTTATTTCTCCATCAATTTTGATGGATATTTTTGCAGGGTACATAAATTTGGGCTGGAAGTCATTTTCCTTTAGGATTTGAAATAATTCATGCTCTTTTTGACTTCATTGTTTATGTTGAGAAGTCTGCTTTGATTCTGATGGGTTTTCCTTTGTAGCTGATTTGTTTCTTTTCTCCAATAGCTTTTAATAATTTGTTCCTATGTTGAATTTCTGGGATGTTGATGTTTATGTCTGGGTGTAGATTTATTTTGGTTATGGCTGATTGGAGTTCAATATGATTCACTTATCTGTATGTCAGTTTCCTTTCTCATGTTTGGAAAATTTTCAACTATTACTTCTATAGTCTTTTTATATCATTTATGTTGTCACTTTTTTTCATTTACACCTATTAACCTTATATTGTTTTTTTGAATCATCTTGCAACTGTTGAATTATTTCCTGATTCTTTGTTATTTTTAGAAGATCTTTCTTTTCTTGTTCAATAGCTGCAATCTTGTTTTCAAAGTCTGAAAGTCCACCTTCACATTCATTGAGGCAGTTTTACTAGCTTCTGATGGAATTTTTTATTTCCTTGGTATCTCTTTGAATCTATTTCATGCCTTCTAGTTCTTTCTTAAATTGTTTATTCAAGGTTTCATTCCTTTTGCCATATTCCTCTATTTTTTAACTGTCTTCTTTAAATGTGTTCAGCATTTCTTTCATTATATTTATCATTTATCACAAATTTAAGACCTACCTGAGCAAACTAGTGACTTAGCAATACACTGTCTCAAAATTATAAACAAAAATAGTTAAAATAGGTCTGAGGATTTGGCTCAGTTCAAAGGTCCTGGGTCTAATTCTTAGTACTGGAAAAAAAAAAAAAAACACCAAGAGATGTAGTGAACCTGTCAGACCCATACAAGGCATTCACATTCCATGAAACTGCAGAAGAACACATGTTCTTTTTAAGCACACACAGAACACTCTCCAGGCTAGGTCACATGCTAGACTATGAACAGTCTTCACAAAATTTAAGAAGATTGAGGCAACACCAAATACCTTTTCAGCCTTGATGAAGTGACGCTACAAATCAATAGCAGAAGGGAAACCAGAAATAAACAAATATTAGCAACACACTCCTGAAAAGTCAATGGATCAGAGAAGAAATCCTAAGAGAAATCAGAAAATGTCTTGAGACAAATGAAAATAAAAATACGATGAACCAAAACATATCACATAGAGTAAGAGCAGTAATAAGAGAAGCATTTATAGCAGGAAAGAGTCTCATTAAAAAAGAAAAAAATTCTCCTGTATACAACCTAACTTTATACCTGAAAGAACTAAAAAAGGAAGAACAAACTATGTCAAAGTTAACAGAAGAAAGGAAATAAGATTAGAGCAGGAAGAAATAAAGAGTAGAAAACAATAGAAAAAAATCAATGAAACTAAAAGAAAATTCTAATAAATTTAATCAGAAATGAAAGAAGAAACATTAGAACTGATGTAAAGGAAATAAAATGTGCTAAAAGCACTAGCAATTATAAGCCAAAAAATGAAATACACTAAATAAAAGTAACAAATTCCTAGACACACACAGTTTAACAAGACTGAACCATGAAGAAATAGAAAATCTGGGCAGACTTTAAATAGCAAAGAAATAGAACCAGTAATTTAAGGCCTCTCACTATGAAAATTCAGAGACCAGATGGCTCCCCTAGAAAATTCTAAGAAACATTTAAGTAAGAATTAACACCACTCTGAGAAAAAAAAAAAAAGAAGAAGAATTAACACCACTCAGTCTCAAACATTTCCAAAAATAACTGTAGAAAAGGGTGTACATTCACACTCATTTTACGAGACTGGCATTGCCTTCATACCAAAGACAAATATGTGATGTGAAAACTATAAACCAATAGCCCTGATAAACAAAGATGAAAAAGATAGCCCTTAAAGTATTAACATACTGAATTCATCATCAAATAAAAATAATTTTATACCATGACCAGGTTAACCAAGTGAAATTTGTTCCTGGAATGCAAATACTGTTCAGCATATACAAATCAATCATTATGATAAACAGCATTAGCAGAATGAAAAACCAAAAAAGTTTATGATTTTCTGAATACATGCACAAAAAAGCATTTGACAAATTTCAATCCCCTTTGATGATAAAAAAGAAAACACTGCTCCTATATGAAAACCTGACAACTAATATCCTACTCAACAGTGAAAAACTAGAAGTTTTTCCTCTATGATTATCATTAAGCCAAAAATATCCACATTTACCACATCTAGTACAAATATTCAAATTGGAAAGGAAGAAATAAACTTATGGTGGTTTGCAAATAATATGACTGTATATGAAGAAAACTCTAAAGTTCACACACACACTTGTTAGAATTAATAAATGAGTTAAGTAAAATAGCAGGCTACAAATCACACTGCAAAATCATTTGAGTTTCTTATAATAATTAACAATTCAAAAAAGAGAATTAAGAAATTCAGGAAACAATACCATTGCATCAAAACTAATAAAGCGTATTAGAATAAATTGAACCAGAGAAATGAAAGACTTGAACCCTGAAAACTATAAAACTTTGCTGAAATGAACTGAACAAGTCACATAGAACGATCTTCCATATTTATGGATTAGAGTAAATATTGTTAAATGACATGGTATCCAAAGTAAGCTTCAGATTCAATAAATCCTAACCAAATTCCACACAAATGCATTTTTTGCAGAAATTTAAAAAATCCTAAAATTTATATGGAACCATAAAGGACTCCAAATAAATGAAACAACTTCAAGAAAGAACAAAGTAGGAACCCTCTTATTTCATGACTTCAAAACATATAACAAAACTACACTAACCAAAACAGAGTGGCAGTGTCATAACAGAGTATAGATGAATGGAATAGAGTGACAGAATATAGAAATAAACCCACACATATTCAGTCAATTGATTTTCAACAAGGATGCCAAGACTACTGAAAAATGAAAGGACAGTGTGGCAAGCAGACTTCATTGTCAACTTGACTAAATTAAGAGGCTCCTAGACAGGTGATTGGACCATACAAGTTCTATACACATCAGGATTAACCCATTTACTGCTGAACGTGATGTTAGAAGTTGGGGTCCCTCTAGAGATGGCTCACTGGGAACTTGCTTTAGGTGAATATGCCCTTTACCAGCGCTCTCCCCATATGCTCTGCTCCCTGGAGGTCACCAAGTAAGCAGCTACATTGTACCACACTCTTCTGCCATGATGTTCTTATCTTGGGGCCAACCAACCATGGACTAAACCCTCTGAAACTCTGAGTTAAATTAATAAACAGCTTCTCTTTTGTGTGGAGCATGTCAGGTAATTTGTCCACAGCAATAGGGAAACTAATACAAATAGTCTCTTCCCAAAAATTGGTGCTAGAAAAATTAAATACCCACATGCAAAGGAATGGAATTGGACTTTTATCTCACCTTCTCTCTCTTTGCTGAGCATATAGCAAAAATAAAGGAAAACCAGATTTTGAAGAGATAGTTGCTCTGCTTTGTTTATTGGGTATTTTTCACAATAGCCAAGTGGTAGGACAATTTAAATGTCCATCAACTGGGAAATGTAGAGAGAAAATGAGGTATAAACACAAAATGGAATATTATTCAGTTTTTTAAAAGGGAAGACCTGTCCTATGGACAACCTTAGGAACCTATGAAAGCAAGTTCATCACACTGCAGGATTCCATTACATGAGGTGTCTGACACAGCCATAGCCATACCAGACAGAAGTAGAGAGTTTGCATGATGTTTGTAGGGTCTGGGAGTCAAATAAATAAAAGTAGCTCTTTTATAGATATAATTTTATTTATGTAAGATTTAAAAGCTCTGAATATTTGTTGTTTGGCAATGTGCATCTAATAATACTGTAGTATACATGAAGATAATTGAGAGGGTAGAATTCATATTGTATTATCATTTACTAAAGTAAAAATTGTCTACAGATTTAAATTTTAATTGCATTCCAACACCCACACAGAAAAAGGTAGAATGATATTTGACCAAATGCCTGGACGTCTGGCCAAGTTTATACATAAAATTAACATCCCCCTTGATTTTGATTTTGCATAATCAATAAAAATGTCATCACTGTGAAAAGTTCAAATGTTATCTTAGTATTACAAACAGAACTTTGGTCCTGTCCACCCTCTGAAACACTCTCAATAATTTTCAGAGGGTCACAGACCACGCTTTGAGACAGTTGCTTGTAGTAAAAAGCACCATTCAGCTCCCCGACACAGAACAGCTAGAATGGTCACCAAGAATGTCTAGACATATGACAAAAGCCTGTTCTGTAAAGGACAGTAAAACAAAAGTAAAATGGAGAAGAACAAGAGAGGATATGGATGGGGAAGAGGAGGAGGAACAGAATGAAGGAAAAGAGAAGTGAGGAAGCCAAGAAATTCGTAAGAAACATAATGCAAGGAATGAGGAGTATAAAATATATGAAAATCTAACATTTAACATTCCAGGAGAAGTGAAAGATATTGTATTCACTACATAAGAAGGCTACATAATAAAGATATAAAATTAAGGAGAAAAACTGTGAAGTTAAAAATATGATGGAAGAACTTCTAAAAATTCATTTAAAGGATTGCAGGATAAATTTGAACATATCCTCCCAGAAGACAGAATGGAAAGAACCACAAGGCAAAAATGGAAACCAATGATATAAAATTAGAAAATTAACCTAAAAAGTCCAACATCTAAATAACAGTAAATCCAGAAAAGGAAAACAGACAGAATAAAAGATCAAATTACCCATATTAAAGGAAACGAGGGCCCAGATTCCATCTGAAAGGGCCTAACAGTGAAATGAAGAAGAAGGAGAAGGAGAAGAAAGAGAAGGAGAAGAAAGAGAAGGAGGAGGAGGAAAAGAAAGAATAGGAGGAGAGAAAGGGACAATGGGAGGGAGGGGGAGGAAGAAGAGCTGGACCATTCCAAAACTGAGAGATTTTAAGAAAAAAGTGCTTCTAAGGCAATAAATCTCATTAAAATGATTTTTTAAATGTGACTAAGTGTATACCTCAAAACTAGAGCACGTCCCAGTGTGCATGGGGCCTAGGGTTCGATCTCCAGCACCACAAAATAAGAAATAAATACATAAACCTTTTCTTAAAATGCGATACAAAAACTGAAGAGCTCCAGGCTACTAATCAACATTGGAAACTCTAAGTCAATGGGCAGGAGCCTTCAAATCTTGAAGGAAAAATAATTTGATTTTAAATGTATTTCAAATAATTAAGATATAACAGAAAGTATAAGAAATAATGCAACTCAGTATGTTGCACCTTAGGAGAAAAAAAATTACCAGGGTGGTGGAAACCCTCTGAGGATCCCTTCCCATGTCACATGCCTGTCCTTACCTCCCCAAAGCAGACTCTGAGTCTCTGTTTTCTCAGATTGCTTTGCATTTTGGTACCTATTTATGCAACTTTGCCCAATTTGTCATTTTGCATGTTAAATCTGCACATTGAGCTATACATGAATGTAATATATATATATATATATATATATATATATATATATAGTGTACACTATGTATAATTCATGTAATTTCCCTCTAATATTTTCTTGGCAAGATTTATCCATAGTAATAAATATCGACTTAGTTTATTATCACCAATGTATCATAACTCATGAATCTATTTAATTGGATTCCATAAAGATATTCTTTGTTTATTGTCCTATTTATGCATATGAAGTTGTTTTCAATATTTTGATTTTTAAAAACATAAACAGGATGTCGACCTCCTGAGGCACCAGGGAATGAGGGGCATCAGATGGCAAAGCAAGTGCCACACGCAGACTCCAGTCCCTGATGCCTTCGCCACCTGGAGAACACAGAAGGTAAAAACACTTGATTTCCTACATCAGGGCAGTCCTGCACAGGACTTTTGGATTATTTATTTACTCCAACTTTTCTAAACTTACTTCTGAGTGCAAATGGAGGTGGTAAGGACTCTAGTTTCAGAGACTGTGGTTTTATATATCAATTTTATTGTTTTCTTGCTAGATGGTTTTGGATATATGATGTAACTTCTTAGATCCTTGGCTTTTTTTTAATATTCAAAAAATGAAAAAAAAACCCACATCTCTAAGTCAGGGTTGCTGTAAAGTATTCAGTGAAATGGTTTATATACACAAGTGTTAGAGAGATGGAATACAGTGAGCGTTCAATGAATGTTAGCAATTAGGGTAGGAATGATGGACTCAATAATGTTGATGTTTGAGGAAATCCACTTGGTAGCCACCTAAAAGAATGGATTTCTGCAAAAACTCCCAACTTTGTGGCAAGTCTTGAAGCTGGAATCAAAGCCTCAGGACCAGATACGTGGGAGCTATGGTCAGAAATGTCATTCAGTTCAAAGAAATAAGGAGCCCTCTGGCAGGCTGTTCTCTAATACACTGGGTAGAAATCCAGCCAGGCAGAAAAGCAAATCCACAGATGGGAGCGTTTAAGGACAGAGAGTGAAAAGGGTGGCAGAAACAGAAGTATCTTTCCTTGCTTCCTTTATGCGTTGAAAGGATGTTCCTTAAATTAAAATCATGAAAATCCAAAGACTCCTTGCTGTAGTGTGCTATGGAAGAGTTCATTCTACACTGCTTCCCAGCTCCTCCCATCTCTCTCTGCTTCTGGACTACCGTGGTATGAGCAGCCTTTCCTTTGCCATGTGCCACTGTCATCCTATTCTTACTTTGAAGTCAGCTGACAGTGGACAGAAACTCTGAGCTAAAAATCTGTCTCCCTTTCAATTGTGGGTGTTGGGTATTTTGTTCTAGCAATGGAAAGTTACTAGACAAAGTGGGTGGGAGAAGAGTGGGCAAAGTCTTTGAACCTCTTAAATCAACCTAAGAAGCCATTACCTACCGAAACTCTACCTAAGAGCAACCTGGCTCTCTCCATCACTTGGGGAGATGTCAGATGGGATAACTTCCTTTGAGGAACTCAGCTACAGTAGCCCCCCACCCTCACGCATACCCACAAAGGATGCCTGAAACCACAGGTAGTACTGTATACTGTATACTGGTTTTTCTCATTGCACACACATTTACGACAAAGTATAAGTTCTAAATTAGGTGCAGTAAGAAGTTAGCAAGAATAACTAAAAGTAAAACAGCTACAACAATACACTGTAACAAAAAGTATGTGAGTATAGTCTCTCTTTTTCTGTGACACTCTCAAAATATTGCAATGTGCCATATTCATCCTTTTTCTGGGGATGATGTGAGATGATACTGTACCTATGGTATCAGAAAGAGTGAGGGGATGACAATGCAGCACTGTGACAAAGGGACTTGAACACAAGCACTAGGGTATCCCAGTGGTCGGTGACTAATAGATGGGTATCATATGCATCCTGGAAATGGGGGACCACAGGATGATTCTTGCCAAGGTTGGATGGAGTAGGATAGTGAGAGATTTCTTTTAAGCTAAGACACCTTTGGGGTATGATACTAAAGTTTCAATCCAGGGAGCACTGAGCTATATCCTCAACCCTTCTTTAATTTTGTTTCCAGGCAGAGACTCACTAAATTGCCTGGGTTGGCCTTGAATGTTCAGTCCTTTGCTTCAGTCTCCAGAGTAGTTGAGATTAGAGGAGTCAACTACTGCACCTAACTAAAATACTTTTCCCGGCTCTGCTTTACTGGAGATTGAACCTAGGGTCTTTATACTGTTTCTTAAATTTTTGAGATAAGGTCTCCATAAATTGTTCAGTTGCTCTAGTTAGGCCCAAACTAATGATCCTCCTGCCACATCCTCTCCATAGCTAGGATTACAGGTGTGCACCACCACGTCTTGCTCCAACTAAGCCACTTTTGAAAGTGCCAGCTAAGGAAGCAGGTAGATCTGGCTCTCGTGTTGTATACCCTACCCGGGCAGCCACCACCAGTCAAAAAGTTTAAGCTATAAGTGCAAGGTCAGGAATTGAAACCCCAGTATCAAAAAAATTTTTTTTTAAATTTAAAGTTCAAGCTATGCTTTTTCTTTATAGATCAGCCCATGATCATGTTCCTAAAGACAAAAATAAACAAACAAACAAAACCCTCGAAGAATACACTGTCAGGAAACCCTCCATCCTTGGATCATCTAACAAGGCCAGAGGCAAGTCTGATAAAGGCACTTTGCCAACTCCAATTAAACAAGAACAGAATTAACAGCTTGCAGCGGCAATTAAAGGAGTATTTTTAATATGAAGAATGCCACACGCTTGTAACCTTTTGTGAGTCCCGTGCGACATGGCGGCTCTGGGTTTTGAACTTTCCTGGTTATGTTACTTCTGCTTTGTTAGAAAGAACTTTATTAGAAGTCATTCCCTCTTGTCACATGAAATCAGAACAAATCAGGCAGAGACGTCAAACAGAGGGGCCTGGCCCATGGGTTCAAGTCTTCACAGGAGACAATATTGCCACGTTTCCTAGGTGATTATTAGGGCAAGCATTCTCCCTGCAATTCCCATAGACTGAGATTCTGCTCTCCAAAATTCATGCAGGCCTGGGAGATTTCTGAGTACTGTCTAGAAGGAAGAGACACTTACCACCTATTATTTCATAATGCCCATTTCAGCACACTCTCCCTGCCACTAGTATACTTTAACATGCTTGGCCAAATTACCTCCACTTTATTTTTCCAACAATATTAAGAAAAATTAACTTCACCTAACCCCTGACTATAATGACCTGGATTCAGCTACTCCCAAGAAAGAGCATGAGAGTTGAATTTTTCAATGATTACAATTTGTATCTGCTTAAGACCACTGTGATAGTTAACTGTGTCGATTTGAGTAAGAAGCACCCAACTAATTTGATTGGCATGGTTTTGGGTGTGGCTGAAGCAAATTACTGAAGACAGAAGACCCACCCTGCATGTGGCTGGCACCAGCCAATAGGCTTGTAGCCTGAATGAAATAAAAGGGAAAAAGAAAAAGAAGCCTCACTGCTACTTCTTTGGAGGTGCTCCCTTCTTCACTTTCACCCTCGACTTCATCTGCTGGCTTCCGGTGCAGACCCTTCCGCCTTCCGGTATAGGCCTTCTAGCCTCCTGATATTGACTCGCACAGGACTCTACTGTGGGCTCCAGGCCTTTGACTGAGTCCTTCAGAGCTTCAGGAAGCCCTTTTGCACTCTTTCACCCCTGTCTCTGTGGGCAGCCACTGTGAGCTTACCTTGTAAATCCTTAAATATTTATATATCTTACATTACATCTGTTGCTCTAATAAGCACTGACTGATAGGGCAACACAATAATAAAGGTAATAGTGATGATGATCATAGTCACCATTTATTAAGTATCTATATTGTGCCAGCTACACACAACTCCTTAGAGCAGCAAAATAGTCTTGCAACACTGAATATTCTTACACGCCATTTTACAACTCAGAAAAAGAAGACTGATGGGGTGACCTGGCCCCTGGTAATGGAGACTGAGCACAGGATTTACACCAACATTTGCAGACTCAATGATCTGACTATGATAATGTAGCCCTCATCTCCCCCCCACCCCAGCTGATGATGCATGTTTGAAGTAAAAGAAAACTTTCTGGCTTAGTGCCAAACTTATAGAGTGGGCCTGCATATGGCCCTTCCCTCTGGTACCTTTATAGAAGATAACCAAGTAAAGGTGCAGACACAGGTGGGCAGGACATCCTCTGACAATGAAAGTGGAGATTGGAGTTATGTAACTGCAAGCCAGGGAAGGCCAAAGATTGCCAGAAGTCACCAATTGCAGGAAGACGCAAAGGGGAGATTTGATTCCCCTGTACCTTTCAGAAGGAGTGTGGCCAACACTTTGATTTCAGACTTTTGGCTTCCAGAACTTTGAGGCAGTAAGTTTCTGTTGTTTAACCCACACAATTTATGATACAGGGCTTTGTTATAGTACCCCTGGGAAACACACACACACACACACACCCTTCTTGTGTTTTTACATCATTTTTCCAAGTATTGACTCCATTTCGTCTGCATTTTTACAATTAAAATACATCAGTGAGTTATTTATGTTCAAATCATTATTTAAAACTTCAAATTACAACTAAATGAGTTTAGAAACATCCAAGGAAGCAGAATCAATATATATGATTGCATGCATATACAGAGAGATTTTTTTTTATATGGATTGGCTCATGAGACCCTATGAGGCTGAGAAGACTCATGATCTTCTATCTGCAAACTGGAGAATCAAGAAAACTGGTGAAATAGTTCAGTTCAAGGCCAACAGCCTGAGAACTTGGGAAGCAGGTAAGAGAGCAGGTACTCAGTCCAGAGGCCTGAGAACCAGGAGCTCAGTGTACTGGTAGAGGTGATGATGGCTATCCCAGATCAAGGAGAGGGAGAAAACTCATCCTTCCTCCACCTGTTTGTTTGGAACCAGATTGAATTGCTGGGGTGGGATGGGGGGTCATAGTTTTCAAGGAATGCACAACATATTATCACAAATTTAGCACCTTAACATACATGTTTTATCATCCCAGTTTCCATGAGTAGTAATCTAGGTGGGGCCTATCAGAGTCCTGTCCCTCAGGGCACCTCATAGGCTGTGACAGGGGTGTCTACCAGGACCACAGATATCTCAGGGCTTCACTGCAGCTGGACTCACAGTCAGGTTTCTGAACAGCATTGAGCTGAAGCTTTCCTCCCCGCCTGGCTTCTGCAGAGCACTCAGGCAAAAAAGCAAGAGGGAATGGAAGCAACAGAAGTCACAGTCTTTTAGAACTTAATCTTGGAAATGCATCATCATTTCTGCTGAGTTCTTTTGGTTAGAGGCAAACTACTGGGTCTAGTCCACATGCAAAGGGAAGAAATTACACAATGCATAAATAGTAGGACATGGTGGTTAATACAGCCAATTTAGAAGGTTGTTTGGCACACTAGAGACAACTAAGAAACAGCTGAGCTAAGATATCATTCTACTTCTTCTCCAGTCCATAGAAATAAGTGGGCAAATGTGTGTGTGTATGTGTGTGTGTACAAGCATGTGTGCATATATATGATCATTCACTGTTGTTTAGGTCAACAAGAGATCATATATGCAATGATGGACCTACAAGACTATTATGAAAAATTCCTATCACCTAGTGACCCTGAAACTATAGTGGCATTACAATGCAGGACATCAGTCACATTTGGCGGCACGCCTGTGTAAACAAACTTTATGGCCACCAGTCACATAAATGTATAGTACATCAAATACACAATCCTTGATAAGGACAATAAATGATTATATTATTGGTTTATGTTCTTTCTTTTTTTTGAAGGATATACACACATGAAACTTTTATTCTCATTAAAGTGTCAAGTTCACATCACTATGCTAAAAAAAAACCTAACTTGGTTATGGTAAAATTCAGATATTAAACAACTGCATGTTTATATATGAAACTTACTAAAAATTAATGCATTCTTATTTTAGATATTACTACACTTTTATAAAAAAATTCATTGTAATGATTTCAGTTTTCTTATGGTGTTAAGATAACTTAACAAGAAATTTTTCTATTTTTTGTAATTTTTATTTTAAAGACAGTGAAAAAAGCAAAATAAAACAAAATAAAGCCAATCAAACAAAATGGTGAAAGTGATACAAGACTTCAAAACAAGATAATAGGAAATCAACAATGGTTACCATAATGCCTCTTGTTTTCAAAACAGCTGCCCATATCATCAGACATAATAAAAATCAAACAAAACAGAACAGAATAGAACCAATAAAAGGAAAACAATGAATGCAATAAAGGACTTCAAAACAATATAATAGTAAATCCAAAAATGGCTAAAATAATATATCTTGTTATCTTTGAAATAGCTGCCCATGCCATTGGATATAATAAAACTGAACAAGACCCAACAGAATAAAATCCAACCCAACAAAACAATGAAAACTATACAGGACTTCAAAACAAGACAATAGGGAATTAACAACGGCCACCACCTTCAGAAGGAGATTCCCCGTAGATGCCACATTGCGTATTGCCATCCTCTGAATAGATGATCAGCCTTAGGCCTGCAAAGGCAGTGAAACACTAAACACTAGAAGCATTAAATTGCATTTTACCTCATTAGCTATCATCACAGCCTGTGTTTCTCATGATCAACCAGTCACTTATGGTGGTGGTGGGGTTGGGGGTGGCTTTTCTTGTCTCCCAGCCCACAGCCAGAAGGGGCTGGTATCTGGATCTCCCTACAGTGGCCTGCTCATGGTGCCAGCTCGCAGGGAGGGCTTGCTTCTTGTTGACTTTTGTTCTCTTCCCCCACAGTCCGAGAATGTTGCCAACTCCTGGGAAAAGGCTGGCGTCTCTGTGTTTTCTATACTATACTTTCTATCATTAGTTTGGAGTGGCCTCCTTCTACACATTTTTTTTTTGAAGGTGACTGTAAAACAGTATGCCATGTGACACTGAGAGCAGGGCCTGATATCTCATGTCAACCATGATTTTTGCAAGATTTTCTCTTGTGTTTAAGGTAGCCCTGTGTTGTTTCATACAGCACAATTCCAGAGAATACAGAATTTGCTAACAGTACCAGTGACAGGCCACACTGCCTAGATGTGTGGCAAGCTAGACCATCTATCTCAGGCATGGCAAGCCTAGGGAATACACGTTACTTGTTTTTCTTTTAAAACAAAAGATATTAATGTATGAGTTGTTTTTTGTAAACCAAAAACCTTAGGATTCAGATTTAACTGCAGTGTTGTCACTTCGCGATAGATAAGTGGGTTTAGGGTTGCACTTTGGGCACTCATCTCTAAAAGCCTCACCGTCATTGATTTAGCTCATGTAATTAATTACACGATGGTCCTTGCATGATAACAAACACCTAAGGGAGCATTGCTCAAAATGTATCACCCCTGTCAAGTGATGCATATCCATGCGTAGTGCTATTTTAAAAATAACTTAATTTGAAGGAATTGCCAGTCATTAACCTGGACTTCAAGGGAAGAACTGTCGGTATCAATGACAATTGACAGGAGTTGGTCAAAACTGTATTTAGGCTACTCTACCCCTGCTTTTCCATATCAGTTTGCAAGGGAGTAACAATGCCAAGGATTGAGAGTAAGTGGGCGAAAGCTGAGATGCAAGGCGAATGGGGCTTGCAGCCCTGGGGGCTGGGAAGAGAGACTAGCAAGCCGGAGCTGGAAATTCCTTCCAGACTTAATAATCCTGGGCGTCATTAGGAACCAAAGCAAGACTTCAGAACATATGTTTTGTGTTGACAGAAGACCCTTAATTAAAACAGCCCCAGTGAAGAACAGCCTGATTAAAGAAAAGTGGTGCTTAAAGAACAATTCGACTGCTGATTGACAGGAGCCGATGGAGAGCAGGTAATCCCCTTTCAGTGCTACAGTCCTCCAGATGAGGAGGAATTTGCTTCAAGTGCATGCCCCCTGTATGTCAGGCAGTGTGGTAGGCCATTGCTCAGCCCTGGTTTCTTTGACACCACAAGTCCATTTAGTTTCTATTATAGAGATGAGAGAACTAAGCTAAGAGATGAGAGGTGAGCTGATTTGCTGGAGGTCCTGTGAGCTAGCTGGGCACAGCCATAAATTCCGTGGGGTTCTTTTGTGTAGCTTTCACTTGCACATGATTCTGGTCATTCTAATGAATCTGAATGTCTTGTCAGTTATCAAAACCATGTGCCTCCCCTACACATTCTCTCTCGGGAGACCAGTGGTTTCTGATATGCTCCTTGTTGCTTGAGGGCACGGCTAGCTTCATATTCTTAGTCCATTTATGGACTAGAAAACCCTGGGACAGGATGGAGATGACCCATGAAGCTATCTGTCTGCGTTTCCAGGAAGCACCAGAGATGAAGCGCTGGGACTGAGAACAGGGAGCGCCTCTTTCCTGAGACAGATGAAATCACTTTGGGGTTTGACAACATGAACCACTTCCTGAGAAAATTAGACCTTTTCAGAGGAAATGAGGTTGTCTCAGGAAACAAATTCACTTTAATGTCAGTTTGGGATGGAGGTTTTAGAGCAAAGGCAGAAAACTGATTCTGCATAGGACACTTCTGTGGCTCCACTCCCCCCCCCCAGTGCCTACACACACTCAGAAGTCTGTACCCCAACAGACACCAAACTCCCACCAGCTACCATGGAACCTGGCTTCCCTATGCACTTCTAGAGTCAGCAGGCTGAGGGGAAAGAACCCAAGTGGCTTCCCAGGAAGGCTCTCAGAACTCGTTTGTAACACCCCTTAGTGCTGAGTGAGTGCTCCCGTGAGCTCTGCACTCTACTGTACTGTATCATTTAATCCTCAGGAGAGTTCTATGAGGTGACACTGTTATTAGCCCCACTTAAACACTACTCTTTACTGGCTTTTTTAATGACAGAACTAATTTTTAACTTCAACGAAATAAGAATTTATTATCCTACATGATTAGCTTTCATAGGAAAGGTATAAACCAGGCTTACCATTTGAGAGACCCGTCAGGCTATCATTTGCTCCCATGGATATGTCACTTAAACAGCTGTCTTCCTAGAAATTTCTTCTCTTATGACAAACTTGACAGTCTTCCTATCAATACCTTGTGACTCTTCCACTCCCAACCTGGCCATAGCTGATGGATTTTACAATGGGCATCTGACCCAGCTGGACCAATGAATTCCTTTCTAGAATTTGGCCTTGGGATCTGACAGCATTCAAGTTGGTCACCCTCTGGTGGCTGAAACGGTGGCAATAAGAAACTTAGATCATGTCACCATGTGTAAATAAAACAGCTTGTGGGAAAAAAGTCAAGAAATGAGGTAGGAATATTCCAGAATGTTCTGTGTCCTGGTTCTGATTGTTCCTGAGCTCAGAAAAGTACCTGCCTTTCTTGAGGTCTGGTTCTCTAGAATCAAGGGCAAGTAAAGTCTTCTTCTTTGCTGAACACAGTTTATTTGAGTTTTTGACCAAGAGTCCTAACTAGTAAATATGTAAAAAAGATTTCCCTTGGGAGACACTTCTAGTCTTACAAAAAAATTGGATGCTGTTACAGGGAAAACTTCTGGGACTCTAGTAACACTTTAGTGTCTGTATACCTGTGCAAGATCCAATCCAAGATTTAGAGTAAAGAATGAGAATCACCAGACTGAGTCCACGTTTGAATAAGCAGCCACTTCAGTGGCCAGAAAGACAATCAGTATGTTCTAGTCAATTCAACTTATGTTAAAATTACAAAGCCACAAAATAAGTTCGTCACTTGGACAAAAAATTCTGAGAAATTTCGTGAGAAAATTCGCTTTAGCTGGTTTTTGGCTGCTATAAGTGAGTATCTGAGACCAAGGAATTTATAAAGCACAGGCGCTTATTTGGCTCACAGCTCTGAAGGCAAGGGAAATCAAAGACACGGCACTGGCATCTGACGAGGTCACAGCCTGATGGAGGGCATCACAGAAAGAGGCAGAGAAAGTGTGCCAACTTAGGTCTCCTATCCCCTTCTTGTAAAGCCACTAATGCCATCATGGGGCCCCATGCATATTAACTAACATATGACTTTGGAAATTATATTTCCAGCATGTGAACTACTGGGGGAAACATTCAAATCGTAGCAAAACTAAAATGTTTTATCTCCTGATTCCCTTCGAAGCTGAACATGATGATCATGTTGATAACAAGAGCGATATTGGGGTGCAATGGCAGCTAGGAATGCAAACCTGGAATACGTAGCCCACAACTAAATCCTAGACCACCGCAGCCTGTCTTTCCATCTGTGAGGAGGAGACAGTAAAGACCCCTGTTTTCCAGAGTTACTCCAAGGGTGTGGCAAGGGTCATGCAGTTAGGGTGGCACAGCACGGGGAACACGGCCGTTTTAGGTGTTTCACAAGGCCACTACCATCCAGTGAAGCTGTGAAGTGCTGCTCTCACTCCTGCTTCCCTTGGAAAGCTGGGTGCACATTAGCACCTTAAAGGCTCTGAGAAGTCCTGCAACAGAAAACTCTTTTTCTTATTTTTGATTAAATCAGTTTTCCAAATTTATTTGTCCATGGATTCTTTCCTTTTGCTCTTTTCCATACTACACTTTAACATCAGCCTAATGATCTCAAGTCCCATCTTAGCTAATTTTGTCCCGGGGCAAAACAAATAATTTCACCAATAACTCTGTTATGCAAGTGTGGTATCTCCCATCTTACTTTTAGAAGCTACAAGTCTGGTTTCTCCTCCTGAATCCATGTGACTTACTTGGAATTTACATTTATGGAGGGGAAATGGGAAAACGATCTGCTTTGGTTTGCTAGAAATGAAAAAAACTCCAGTCACGTTGGTTGGGGGAAATTTTCAAATTAGGTTACTATGCTAGGAATCCAAACAATAAAACAAACAAACAAAAAAGAGTGCAATTTTTATCTTTATTGGTCACTAAAGAGCTGAATGTTTAGAAAAACAAACTTACAAGAGAAAAAAAAAAAAAAGACCCATAAGGGAATCTGCTATTGCAGCATATAAACAACAAAGCTCCAGGCTGGGGCAGGTAAATACATGAGGAGCGATTGTGAAGCAGGACAAGGCCATGAGTTTCAGCTTGGATTCTCACTATGACCCCGGGCCAGTCACAAAACTCTTCTATTCCCTAATAGCCTCTTGTACCCTCCAGCCCGCAGCCAGGGCAAACTAGGTGAGATGGCAGTTGCAAAGAAATTTTATTGCAGAAAAGCTGGGTAATTCTCTGTTAAATTATACTAGATCTGTTATAGGCCATATCAGAATAGTACATATGGCTGAAGTTATGCAGATGATAGGTACATATAATAGAGTTGGACAACTTTTTAAATAAAAGAACTTGGCAGTTCAGTATTTTAGACTCTACACACCCACCACGTAGTCTTTGTGTCACTGCTCTAGAGCAAAAACAGCCACAAATAATATTGGAAATAAATTGATTTGCAATGTGCCAATAAAACTTTATTTATAAAAACTAACAGTCAATCAGATTTGATCCCTAAACTGTAGTTCACCAACCCCTGATATGTAAGATCCACAAGAATCTTTCAAAAGAAATGAAAGCTGAAGTGTGCCAGGATGTGATTTTTATCACTTAAAAAAACTAATTTCCCTTTAATATTATAATGCTCCTTTTACAATGAGTATAATAGGCATCTTCACAAACTAACCATGTTCTAGTAAGATTCCAAGGATGGTCACAGGCCTTCCACAGGCAGCAGAATTGTGGATCCTGGGAACAGCTTTCAATTTCCACTTCCTTTGCTTCAAATTCCAGCTTTGTAGGGGACCTGAGGACCTTTCCCACATCATAGCCAGGGCTGTTTTGGTGGGCGGAGGGAGTCTACATACCATTCCAGAACCACTGTCTTACAATTATGCAAGCTGAACTGTCCCTTTTGTTGACTGTAACTAGCTATTCTAAAAAAAAAAAAAAAAAAAAAAAAGCATCCTCTTTATCAGGGGTTCTCAACTAGGGATGATTTTCTCCCTCACCAGAAGACATTTGTCAGTGTCCATAGATATTGGGGTGGGGGCTGTTACTGGCTTCTGGCCAGTAGAGCCCGCAGATGCTCAGGGAGCAATGTCACCATAGCAGAGAACTATGAGGTCCTAAAGGCCATACCCTAAGGTAAAGGCACCACGTTTAATCAATGAACCTTATGCTTATGGAAAGTAACCATATGTTTACTTATTTATATCTTTGCACCTCCCTTTGTAATCAAAAGAAGATGATGTTTTCCCAGGCTTTCTAAGTTCCCAGAAGCAGGGTGAGGCTACTCTCACAATTGACATCACCAGGAAAACAGAGAGGAGAATCGCAAGGTTGGTATTGTCTCATTTTCTGTATCATGAACTTAATTGTGAATCAGATGATACTGTGTACTCCACCTGTCTGCTTTGGATCAACAGGGAAACAAGTGCCTGGCAATCTGAAAGTGGTTTATTTGTAAGCATTTTTGATAACATCGTTTCCTTCTCTTCCCTGCATTTTTACAGAAATTTTAACGCTAGTTGCAAAGTATAGAGAAAGTGAAGGGAATTTATGTTCCAGAATTTTCCAAACCGTAGCTCAGCGATCTCTGAGGTGATACTAGTAATATGAATGAGTCGCTTGTCCTGGCATATCGCACGTTGTCTCCTGTAGCCTCGCAGCATCCCACCTCCAGCAGTTTGCCACTGCAGAGCCCAGGAAAGTTTAATGACTTACCCAAAGTCACTCGGTCCTCTAGAAGGGGCAGGGAGGCCAACTTAGACAGTCTGGCTCCAGTCTTAACTCTTAACCTCAACTTTGTATTTATCTGTCTCCACGTGCCCCCAACCCTACCCCACGTGCCTAAAACTTCTTATTTATAGCCCCTGAAGGGCTCAGGATCAGCCTCACTCCCCCCACCCCACCCGCTAACCCCCCCCCCCCACCGGCTTAATGGAACGGAATCAAAACCAGATTTTGCCTGCGTAGAGGGTGCGTATCCCCCGGAGGCCGCGCGGGGTCGCGCTGGAGCTAGTCGTGGGGCGCGCGGTGGAGGAACTGCGGACCGCCCCGCCCCGCCCCATTCCCAAACCAGGATCCAAGGGAAACCTCCAGCAGAGGGGGTGCGGGGACGGGGTGGGCCGGCTTCCGAGGGGAGGAGGAGCCTACGGCCTTGCAGGACACATTATCCGGTGCTTTCTGCACTGTAAAGATAAACATTATTCCATCTGGGGATGGCTGTAACCACTTAATTAACGAAGTCTCTGCGCCGAAACATAGTGGTGAATTCAGTAATTGCTCGTTTAAATGGCACAGAAATCTATGCTCCCTGGGGCAGACAGGGCTCTGCCTACTGATGTCTTCACGCTGTCCCTGTGCTGTCCCCGTGCACTGGAACTGCAGCCAAGGGCTCCTCTTCATGTGCAGGGGATTGGGTCTGCAGGCCTGTTACCTTCCAGAGAGTTCTTCCCTGGGTAAGCCCCCACCCCCACGGGCCCCATGCTCCCAGAGATGCCTCCCAGCCTGTCCCTGGCCCTCTACAGGTGAAGAAGGCAAATCTGGTATCTCCACCAGGTCACCTTGGAGAGTGAAGGAGGGACAAGCTCCAGATGACAAGCACAGACTAGACACTCGGCCAGTCCTCTGCTGTCTCCTGTCCTCCGGCACAGCTCCCCTGGTGTCTGCCCATTGCTGGGGGCCACTGGCTGCTCCTCCTTGACCTAAACAAGTCAGTTGATGGGATGGCAGCCAGCCCCATGGTTCATTGGTCGTCAAGAGTTTATCCTTGACTAGAAAGAGTTAGGCCAAAGTTCAATTTCTACAGAAGATAACATTTTCCACAAGCTGAGTACAGGAGGCCTGAATCCCTGAAGTTTCTGGTGAAGGACTGGAGCCTTCAGGGAAGGACCCACTGAACAGTGTCAATAGAGGGGTGACCAGAATGGACTTATGTATTTTAAAAAGTGATGCTGGCATTTTGTATGGAGGAAGAGCTAAAAGACAGACTGACTGGGGCTAAAGAGTGGGATAGAAAGGCAAGAACAGAAAGGGCATTTGTTGGGGGTGTGGCCAGAGGGCAGAATTTTCCATAGGCTCTGATCAAGAAGCCAGGGATGCTTGCTAAAATAGGAGTACAACAGCGGTAAATATCTGAAATCCCACCACTCTAGGGGGCTGAAGCAGGAGGATAATATGTTCAAGGCCAGCCTAGACCAACTGGTGACTGAATGAGATCATGTTTCAAACTAAAAATTAAAAAGAGTTTAGGTTGTAATTAAGGGCAAAGGCCAGAGCTCAATCTACCAGCTCCCTCTGCAGCCACATGGAATCAGAACTTCTCACAAAGGCCTGAGAACTTGGGTTTGAGGGGATGGTACAGGGTAATTTTTGCTATCCAATAAAATTGGCCAATAAATCAGTGCCTCGTAGGTAAACTGAAAGATCTACAATTATGCCAAACTCATGGGGTTGGAAGACAGACTGAGAAATTTAGAGTCATTCTGGGTGCTGGAAATTGAGCCATAAACAGACAATAAATAAGTAACATAAGCAATGTGGGAATAAGAATAAATGCCTTGGAGGAAAATAAAGTGAAGGAAATGAGTAACCGTCAGGGGTCTTGTCCTAAAAAAAAAAAAGAGGCAGAAAAGGTATGTGATATAGAGTCGCCCCTCTGTGTCAAGGGATTGGCTCAAATAGCAGAGCATTTACATAGAACCTACACACATCTTGTACCGTCTAAATCACTCCAAGATGATTTATAATCCTTGTACCATATAATGTAAATACTATGTGAATAGTTGTTATATTATTTCATTTAGGGAATGACAGGAGACATCTGTACATGTTCTACACAGATGCATTTTTTCCTGAATATGTTTTTGTTTTAGTGTTTTATTTAATAAATCTTGTAACCACATTTAAATGGCCTAAAACCAGTGGCATCTTAGTCATGACAACCTACCAAACTTTCTCATGCAACTAAAATGTATACAGAAGGTGAGGGTAGAGATTTGTACATGTGCCATTGTAAATACAAGTTTTACATGTCCTTTACTGCTAATGAATGACCAAATATTCTACAAGTTTCCTGAATACTTTCTATCCACAGGGTGAATCTGCAGATATGGAGGACCAATTGTATATGTGTATATAAGAAATTGAAAGAAAAAACTATTAACAGCTAGATGTGGTGACATGTACTTGTAATCCCACCACTCAAGAGGCTGAGGCAAGAGGATCACTGAGAGTTCAAAGCCAGCCTGGGGCTATAAAGTGAGTTCAGGTTCAGCCTGAATTGTATAGTGAAACCCTGTCTCAAAAAGACCAAAACTAAAAGATTATGAATAATTGTATGACAACAAATTAGATAATCTAGATCAATTATACAAAGTCCTCAAAACATATGAATTGCCAATAATTGTTCAAGAAGTACAAAGTATGAGTCTACATGTAAGTAAAGAGTTTAAATCAATAATCCTTAAAACAACAAAATCCCAGGAAAAGATTGCATCACTGATAAATTCTATCAGATGCTTAAGAATATTTTTAAAATGTTGCTTATTAGTAGTAGTATGAATACTTCTCACATTCTTCCAAAACTTAGAGGCAGAGGCAATGGTTTCTAGTGCATTTATTAAAGCCAGCATAACCCAGATACCAAAGCCCGACTGACATCACAACTGGAATACAGATCAGTATCTCTTAAGACTAAAGACGCAAAATTCCTCCACAAAGTACTAGTAAACTGAATATAGCATTAAATTAAAGATTATACACTATGGTAGGGATTTATCACAGGAAGGATGAAACATGATAATCTACCAGCATAATGCTATATTAATGGAAAGATGATCAATGCTCATCTCTATTGATGAAAAATGTTTATATTAATCACACTATGCTTTCATAATAAAAAAGACTCAACAAACTAGAAATATAAAAGAATTTTTTCAGACTTGTAAGTTAACTATGAAACACTTACAGATAACTTCATACTTAATGATGAAAGACTGTCTCCCCCACCCAAGACTAGAAATAAGACAAAAGATGTCCACACTTGCCACTTGCGATGGCTCATCGCAGTTAGGCAAGAAAGGGAAATCAAAGGCATCCAGATTGGAGAGGGAGAAGCAAAATTATCTGTATTTAGAAAAGAAATAATGTTATACAGAGAATATCCTGAAGAATACACATACACACGCCTTAATAAGTGAAGAATTCAGCAAAGCTCTAAGATGCAATCAATCATATCTTTATATACTGTACCAGCAATGAATAATCTGAAAATGAAATTTTAAAAAACGTGGGCTCGAGGTATAGCTCAGTACTAGTCCAGCAAGTACATGACTCTGGGTTCTATTTCTAGAAAGGAAGGAAAGAAGAAGAGAGGGAGGGAGGGAAAGAGGAAGAAGAAAGAGGGAAGGGAGAGAGAGAAGAAAGAGAAGAAAGTGAAGAGGAAGAGAGGGATGCGGCTGGGCATGGCGAGCCATTGAATCGCTCTTTCTCCAAGGAAATACAAATGGCCAGCAAGCACACAAAAAGGTGCACAACATCAGCGGTCATTTAGGCAAATAACTACAAAACCCATTGTGAGATATCATTTCACACAACTAACACGTATTGGTGATGATATGAAGAACCTGGGACCCTTGTTTATTACTAGTGGAAACTTAAAATGGTACAGCTGCTGTGAAAAAGGTAAGATGATTTCTTATCAAAAATTTAAACGTGAAATTGCCATATGACTGAGTCATTTCACTCCTACGTATATATCCCTAGAAATAGAAATCACATATGTATCCAAACAAAACAAGTCTTAACCATTATGTACAAATGTTTATGGCATCTTAATTCCAAACTGTGGAAACAACCAAAATGTTGAATACATAATAGATGTTCATGAATAAACAAAATAATGTATGTTCATGCAATATTATTCAGCCATAAAAAGAATGAAATGCTGGTACATACCACAACCCTGGAAAATGGGATACTAAGCAAAAGAAGTCAGAGGCAAAAAATCACGTTATTATGTCTCCATTTATGTGAAATGTCCAGGATAAGCAAGTCCATAAAAACAGGAAGGAGAGAGTAGTTACCAGGGAGAAAAAGAAATGGGGACAAATTGCTTATTGGGTGTGGGATTTCTTTTTAGTGCAATGACTATGTTCTGAAATTAGGTCGTGATGATTGTAGTACAACTCTGTGAATGTACTGGAAACCATTGATCTGTACATTTTAAAATGACTTAAAGCAATGAGTTTAATGTTATTGATTTCACCTCAATTTTCAAAAAGTTATATGTTTGTTGCAAAAATGTTTCAAAATACAGAATTATATAAATTAAAAGTGAGAATTTCTCTTTCTCCGTTACTCAGAGCTGATCATTCTTTTAGCTAAGCATCATCAGTGGTTGCTGTGTGCCCTTCTAGACCTCTGTGCTATTCACATGCATGCAAAGAAGCTAAGATTTTATCAAATGAAATAACAGCCATTATACACATGTGCAGTCTTCTTTATTGATTTTCCATGGCATCTCTTCCTCATCAACACAGATCGCAGGTGCATCACACTGTTTTTAACAACTACCTAAGTGGTTGGTTCTATAGATTCAAGGTCCTATTACTTTTTATAGCCATTACCCCCCTATATAAAAACATTTATGAGCAGAATGCATCCAGCTTCTCACTGTCATTAACAAGGTGGCAACCAGTGTTTGTACATGTGTCTCTACACATCTGGAAAGGTAACCCTATGGGACAGACTGGTTACATTAGATCTGCTGTTAGTATGTATTACATGCTCTGCCAAGGAGTTGCCTGGAGTCTGGAAGAATGGTTGCCATCTCTGTTTTCCACTTCAATAGCACCGTGGATCATATAGGCAAGGAAAGACCCCTGAGGGCTGTTATCACCGCAGAACCAGTGCTATGGGGTGGAAAAAAACCCTGAGAACTCTAAAACTGCCTCATACCAGAACTGTGACCCTCTCCTCTCCCAGGGCTTCCATTTCATAATTTACAAAACTGTGAGAATAACAGTGCTTACTCACAGATTTGCATCAGAGGAGGACAAATAGTGTCTGGAGCTATTATAGGATGTGAAAGCAGTGGTAACACAGAATGCTAGAAGGCCAAGCTCAGCACTCTTCTTTTTTTTTTTTAACTTTAGCAACTAAAGATCCTTTTCAGTGGTGCCTCACTTAACTTCTGATAACAGAACTGTCTTCAATTATGGTAGAAAGTGTTGCACATTCACTAGGAACTGTCCTTTGAATTTCATCTGTTCCCAGACCAACAACTTGGTCTTTTGAGATGCTGGCAATGGCAGAGAGCTCATGTTCCCACTCGGCCACAGGATTATAATCAATATGAAATAAGCAAAGGTGTGTAGTAGGTTAAGTGTATTAAATGCATTTTCAGCTTAAGATTGCTTTATCAGGTCACAGCCCCACCCTGGAGAGCCCAGCCACATGGACAGTAGATGAGCCTGGGTGGTAGCCAGGAACCAAGAAGAATCTGATCCCATAAAATTCAGACTCCAAAGCCTAAACACCCAGGTTCATTGGATCCCATTTGCTGATGAAATGCCCTGTGATGAGCTAAGTGAGAACTCGTGCCCTCTGAGTGTTCAGTCTTTTCCTTGGCTTTGGGGTTTATGCTACCTACCACCGAATTCCCATATCCTAGGAGGGAAAGTGCCCTCTACTCCAATACTTCCTTTAATTTTCTCCCTCTGAAAATATAATAGAAAGACACATATAATTTTACAAGCAAGAATTGGAAACTTTGGTTCAGCATGTTAACAAAAATTATCAAGGGAGGCTGAAGCGGGAAGATAGAAAATGTGGGACTAGCCTGGGTAGTTGAGTGAGAACTTTTCTCTAAATAAAACTCAAAAACAAAGAGGACAAGGGATATTCTTTAGTAGTAGACTGCTTGTCTAACATGCACAAGGTCCTAAGTTTAATCCTCAGCACTAAACAAAATTAAAAGAAAAATTATTAAAAACATAAGAATGATGCAAAAAGTTGACTATCTGATGAGGTCATCCAATTATTTAATACGATAATAACAACAAATTATTCAGTTCTCCAGATGTACTTTTTTTGTGTGTGTGCCAGAGATCAAACTCATGACCTTGCATTTGCCATGCTGAGCTAAATACCCAGCCCTCCAGATGTACTTTTAATTTGCTCTTTGCTGTTTGTTAAGGCTCTGTGAAGGTACAGACTACTAATTTGCAAATTTGGGAGCCACAGCAATGCATGGGCTGGTTGGGTCTGAGTCAGACCCTAACTGTGAGAAGACAGAGGTTCTTGCAGGAAATCCCTTAAGGGATACTTTGGGATCATCACCTGTGAAAGAAATAGAAGCGGAAGAGAAGCTGAGCTCAGATGTCAGGCAGCATGTAAATGCTCACTGCAATGCAAACAGCAAAAGATTTCTATCTGAAAGGAAAAAAAGGAACCACAAAAGTTAGTCTTCTTTTGTGTGGTAAAGCAAAAGCCATTTTGACTCTGCCTGGCTCACTTCTCTCAGCACACCTTTCCCAATGGACTGTGTACACCTCAGCTCCTCAAATGTCTGGACCAATTTTATGACTTGCTGCTTTCTTGGTTGATGATTTAAGAAAATCTTTGGCATGGGCTCACTAGGTGTTTGAATGACAGTCATATTTTCAGTGATTTTCAAATTATTCTTTGACATTTACTCCCTTCTTCAATCACCAAGTGGCTTTCCAGCACTTGTGGAATGAAACCCAAACTCTTTCCTGTGACCAGAGGGGTCTCATACTGTCTGGTTGCTGCCAACTTCTGCAATGCCTTTCCCTTGGCTCTTGGCTTGATATTCTTGAATATGCCCCACTCTCCAATCCCAGGTCTTCTGAACAAACTATTCTCATTTCCCAAGTTATCCCAAAATTCCACCTTCTCATCTCTCAAATCTCAGCTTATATGCCCTCTTCCCTGACCACTGAGCTGTACTCCTTACACCTTACTTCACCCAAGTCACTTACCTCACTCTTCAGCCTAAAGCTGAGTCAGTGTGATGGGATCTTAGTCACTTATTTGTTTGTTTAAATGTTTTCTATCTCCTGTCAACTATGGAAACCCCAATACACCACCAGAAAACTTGTTCATCAAGCAAAGCTAAATGTATCAGAAGTTCTGAAATAAGAAAAAGTACAACCCAAAGAGTCCGAGTAGTATCTAAAAGTGGGTTTTAGAGAAAGGTGATGTTTTAGGTCTTGGAACTGATGATATAAAGGCAGATGGTTCAAGTCAGAGAACTGGTTGAGATTAGGCAGAGTTGACATAATGGTCCTATATTGATGATCACAAAAAGGCAAGGATCGTCAAGCAACTCTGGACAACAATGTTGTGAGTCTCAATAAATACATAGATTCATTCACAACCTTGCCTTTTAGAGGCAAATATTTTCTACAGCTCATAGCCAAGTTACCTTCTTCTGGGTCCCAGGAGTGTTTAAAACTGGAACTTTTAAAAAACATGTTGATTTCTTCCCACAAATAGACCAGAAGTTCATCAAAGCAGAAACCTTATTCATCTGATTATGCCTGATTATTGTATTTCTGTGGCCTAGCACAGTCTTGACATGTAGGTATTTAATAAATGTTTATTGGTTAAATTAACAAATGATCACTTTGTCATTAAAAATGGTTATGACAGCCAGATATACATGTGTACACCTGTAATCCCAGCACCCAGGAGGCAATCCCAGCACCCAGGAGGCTGAGGCAGGGAGGATTGTCATGATTTCAAAGTCCTCCTGAGCTACATTATGTGTTCAAGGCCTGAACTATATAGGGAGACCCAGCCTCAAAAAACAAAACAAACAAACAAACAAACAAACAAACAAAGTTATGGCCCAGGAAAGGCACTTCTCCTCTATAAAATAAAATAGACAATTATAAATAAATTTTTTGAGCCCCTGCCATCTACCAGATATCCTCATAATGTCCTAGGTGTGATAATAATCCAAACAAGATTTCCCCATGCAGGGGCTGATATTCCAGTGCAGAAAGGCATATAATAAGGAAGAAGCAAACTAATCACAGACCAGGGAGGCCCATATTTATGAGCAACTCTTTCAGGGTACTAGGTGTAGTTTTTTTTTTTTTTGGGGGGGGGTGATGAACGGCAAGAAAAGCTATACCTCAGTGAAAATCTTAATAAAAATGGTTTTCTTAAATTATATTTCATTTTTAGCTGGGTGTAATGGTATACACCTGTAATTCCAGCACTCTCTGAGACTTGAGCAAGCTCAAACCCAGCCTGGGCAATTTAGTGACCTAAAGAGACCCTGTCTCAAAGGAAATATTTTTTAAAGATGTGGGAATGCAGCTCAGTGCAAAGGCCCTGGGTTCAATTCCCAGCATAAATATATATATATACACACACATATATTTACAAAAGCAATAGGTATTAGTTGTATGCAACAAGCAAAATAAATTTCTGAAGTATACAGAAAAAAAGTTAAGAAATTCACCATGAGTATCTCTAGGAAGCAGGCTTCCTAGAAGTAACAACTCCACATATTTTTCCACAATTATACAAACACATTAAGATACATACAGGGCATTTGCTTTGCTCTGCTTTCAAAAATAAACTTGTTATATGCTTGGTGCTGCATCTCAATTTTTGTAGCTATGAAGCAGTTGAAGTTTTGTGCAATAAACAGATTAGAGACCTTACATGATCTTTTGAATAGCAGTCTACAGTCCCCAGGGTGCCTCAGCCTCAGCATGGCCAGTCTCTGAGGAAGCCATTCATGGACATGGTGATGCAGGACTTATGCCTCACCTCAGCAAAATCTAATGCAATCCATCACAGCATTGTGTCTATTTTTAGAGGAGCAAAGTAAACATTCCTTCTCAGGTGATCACACTTAAATATCTTGCTTTAGGAACAAGGTCTTAACACAAAAGCAAGCCCAGAAGCTAATCCATGGTCAGAATCCTTTATCACTTCAATGCTATTTTCTTTAGGATTCTATGTTTAAACTAGCACAGGCATTAGAAAGCCTGTGATTCTATTTATTCTGTTTAACCTTAATGGACCCGATATGTATCTGACATTCCCCTGGGGATCTCACTGTTTTAAATGTTTTTGAAGAGATCTGCTTTTTGAATTGAATAGCGAATCATGGCAATGCTTGCCAATAGAGATAAACAAAGGGGATTTTTGTTCTGGAATTTTGAATCTTAGTGCGGATTTAATCATTGGAAAAGAATTTTTTTTACTACTCTTTTTAAGAAAATGCTGACCATATTCTTTTCTCTCATACGTTTGAAATGTTCAGCTTTCAGTCTGTGCTTTAAAAAAAAAAAAAAAAAAAAAGATTCCTGTCTGAGAGCTTTTAAAAGATCCCTTAACTCCTTAAGATTTCTATGGACTCTGTGGTCCCAGGATTGCCAGGGTGAGGAAGAGGCAACCTCATGGCACTGAAATCTCTGCACATTCCTGGTTGATGCCCATTCCTGGCAAACAGTACACTGCCAGGGTAAAGTACTTCAATTCTAGAAGCAGAAGTTCGGGCCTGCACTCCTCTCTCTCTCTTCTTCTAATGGAGACCTCTCACAATTCACCGATCTTTTCTGAACTTCAGTAAACAAGAGTGAGCCAGAGCTATACTTGTATCATGGACTTGGAATGACTGATGTAAAGCAACTGACCTAGTTCACTGTCGTTATCACGAATCACATTGTCATGTAATCCCAAGCACTTACCTTCTTTAAAGATGATATGAACAAACAACGAGTACTATCAGAGGAGAAGGCTACTTCAAGACTTCTGTGTAAGAACTTGCACAGTGGAGAAGAAGGAAGCAAAGTCTGGCATCCTGATTGTGGGAACTGATTGTGCAAAGCATGGAGGTGTGAAGAAGCAGGCCAGGATAGAGCACAGTGTGACCAATGGGCACAAAGAAAGGTGGTGAAGGCAAGAAATCTGTTCACATGGGAAGACTGAGTTTGACCTCTGCTGTTGTTTCGTGGTAGAGCTGCCCAGTGTCTCAGTTTAGATGATGACTGTGGATGATCCTTGGGTCTATTTCCTTAAAAAAGCCCTAGAGGCAACTGTGAAGCTCCTTCCAAGCACCCAAGCCCATTCCAGGAAAGATGATGCTGGACTTGTCTTGCCACTCATATATTTGCTACAGTTTCTCCAACTCTTGTGACGTTGAAGAGAAGCTGTTTCCACTTATAGCTCTCAATTTGCAGTCAGTCCTTTCTGCACTGAGGCCCAGGGTAGAATGCAACTGTGATTTACACACCATAAAATTTTGTGAGTTTTATTCACCTCCATAGTCTGATGTTAAACAGACTCATGAGGCAGCCCCAATGACTGGTGTATTTACTAGGCAGCCTGGCACTGAGTTTGGGAAAAGATATAGCAAAAGAGGTGAAAGCCGATGATATCTTGATCTTTGGTTGCCTGGTTTTGCCCTGCAAAAAAGAAGTTATAAATTACTGGAGTAAAGGCCTAAATTCAGCTTACCTACAGTTTTGTTTAGGTGACAAAATATGGACCTGCCCCTTCTTAAAAAGAAAAGTTTGTCTTATGCAATACAAAAGAAAAAAGTGGATCAGATTGTAATTGATGGAATCAGATATTTTTATCAGTTAGTTTTCTGTTGCCATAATAAAATACTGAGGGAGGGTACCTTGTAATGAAAAAGGGATTTATCTAGCTCACAGTTTGGGAAACTGAAAGTCCAAGATCAGACAGCCCCATCTGCTAATCCTCTAATGAGGGCCCCCTTGGCTATGGTTGTGTTACAGCATGGTAGATGGTATCATGGCAAAAGCATGTGAGCCGGCTCACATGATGAGACAGGAAACTAGAGACAGAGGAGGGACCAGGCTTGATCTTTTTGTAACAGTCCACCCTCATGAGAACTAACTCTTCTTATGAGACCAGCATTAATTCCTTCCAAGAGAAGAATTCCCGGTGACCTAATTGCCTTCCACTAGGTCCTGATGCTTGAAGGTTCCACCACCTCTCAAGAGTATTGCCATATTAAGGACCAAGATTCCAACACACGGACCTTTGGGGGGCATGCTCAAATTATATCTAAACCATAGTGCGACCCAAACAATTGTCCCTAGGAATGGATGATATTTTGTTGACTGTCCCTGGATCAGTTTTTAGCACAGAGTACTATGCTCAGAGGGGCCTACTTTGCTCCTTGGAAACCCAGAATGCTAGACTTCACACACTTTCCTAATTCTAGGACCTGTGAAAGTCCAAATTCCTCCACTGATTTCCAGGTACTCTATGCCTGTAGCTTCTAGGTCCCTGTTGCTTTCCTTGACCAATTCTTCAGTACAGACAGGACTGCTTCTCTGGGGCCCACAAATACTCCACTGACCACAAACTGTTCTGAGTCAGGCAACTTCCCCAAAAATCTGTATAGAAACAGCCTTTCTCCTGCTCCTTCACCTTCTTTGTCTCTTTCCCACTTTTTCTTGTTCCTCCTGTTTCCGCTGGAATCACTAAGGAAGCTACAAATATCTCTTCTCTAATACAGAGAGATTTTTAGTTCTCCCTTACATCCATCTTTAAACTTGTATACCCAAACTCAACTAAGGACCCAGTCCTACCATCAGACCTGACATTTAAGTGGATAACCAAGGTTCAAAGGTGGTTGGATTACTATGAATATTTGTAAATATTCTCTATGTAAGTGAAGGGCCAAATCACAATAAAAAGAAACAAAATAGATATGGTTTCCCTGAGACTCATCTAGAATTAATATATAGTTATCCACTGCATGAAAAATTACTCCAAAGCTTAGTAACTTAGTAATAGCATTTATAATTTCTCCTCATTTCTGTAAGTCAGGAAATTATAGACAGCATTGCAGGGCAGCTGTGGTTTTGTAGGAGTGGGTCTCTCATGAGCCTATGGTCAGAGGTTGATCATGTGTAGGCTTGGTGGGAGTTGGAGAATCCATTTCAAGGAAATAGATTCATATGGTTCTTGGCAGAAGACTCAGTTTCCCTAGAGATGTGTCTTCACGGAACTGCTTGAGTGAATGTGCAGCATGGCTGCCTCCAGAGCAAGTGGTCCAAGCCATCGATGTGGGACTTACAAAGCCTTTCATTATCTAGTCTCATGATCTAGGTTTTCAGATCATCTACCAGCCATTCCACCATATTATGTAGGCCACACACACAGACCAGCTCTGATATAATATTGAACGGGACTCTGTATTGAATATGATTTGTGCCCCTAAACTCACACAGGCCTTTAATCCCCAAAATCTTATGTTAATGGTATTAAGAGGATGGAAACTGTACACATCTATGATGTTTAATAAAATCACTTTGGGAAGAGATTACATTTAGGTCATTAGGATGGTACCCCCATGATTGAATCCTGGTGGCTTTATAAGAAATGAGAGAAACCACATAGACACAGAGAAACACATATATCCTACCAGTTTGATGAAATAAGCAAGCACCGAGCTGTTTGGTCTCTCAGACTCCACAACGATGTGATAAACAAACCTTTTTTTCTTTTTCTTTTTTTTTTTATTTTGAAGGTAGTAAAATACAACAGAACAAGACAGAACAAAGCCAATCGAGACAACGCAGTGAAATTGGTACAGAACTTCACAGCAGGTTACTGAGATAACAGTAATAGGGTACCATAGTATATCTTGTTACCTTCACAATAAGGGTCCATTCAACCAGGTATAGCAAGTCAAACCAAAAACAGAACATTATAAAACCTATCAAAACAGAATTTAGAAGAGAGCAAAACAATTCATCAGAACAAAGCAAAACAGTGAAAACAATATTTGCCTTCAAAGAGAATATAGAAGGAAATCCCCCATATTTGCTATATTGCATATAGTCATCCTCCCAAGAGATGCTCAGACCTCTGGCTCCCAGTTACTAATGGGGGAGGATGAGATATTTGATTATCAGCCCTTGCGCCAATAGGCTCATGGGAGATGCTGACTGGTTCTTTTCCTGGCTCATCTACTCCTCGCTTGTGCCACGGCTGCTTACCAGGAAGGTGGGCATGTGGTTTTCAAACCTTTTTTTCTTATAAAGAACTGTGTGCCTTATCTCAGGTATTTCATTATAGTAACAAAAACCTGACTAAAAAAGAGGTGACTATAAAAGGACATGATGGCAGAAGTTAGAGATTTCTGAGGCTGGAGCATCATCTTGGAAGCTGATTACTACAACTAGCTCACAGTCTGTGTTTTTATGCTTTCCTCTGTCCCGACGACCCTCAGTATCAATTCCATCCCTTCCCATTTGGTGGCTTGTCCCGTTAGCTCTCACAACTTTTACTTCACTGATTTAAGATTTATCATCTCCTTCCTCTGACAGTTAAAAATAAATTACACACTTGATTATCATCATATGGGGATTTCACACTTACTTCCATACAAACATTGTACAATAAATGTGCCTAACATGATTAGGGCAGCACGTGCTCAGAATAGGGACATAATAAATGCTAATGATTTCTTTCATTATTGTTATCATTATTTCTATTACCATTGATATTAACTCAATCACTATCAGCACAGTTAGTCATGAAGAAGTGCCTCGTGGAAAGTCTAGCCCATAACCTCATTCCAGTAACAGGCCAGGAGATGGATGGTTGGGACATAGAAATATGCATTTTCTCTCTCCCATGTCAGGGTATTTCCACACACAGTGTTGCACTGAAACAAGACCATCACTAAGTCCCAAAAGCATTAGAGTATAACCCTAGATTTTATTGAAGACTTTATGGAAAAGAAGCAAGAAAGGATGAGGATATTATCTCAGAGCCCAAAGCCACTTCTGCAAACCCTCTCCACAGTTGGGATGCAATTCAGTAGTGGAGCATTTTTTTTTTTTTTTAGTAAGCGCAAAATGCTGGAATAACCCCCCTCGACCAAAAATAATTAATAAATAAAAATAATAAATAAATAAATAAATAAATGCCTTCTGTAAACTTCCTTCCTCCAGTAGTATCTTCTCAAACCCTTGGCTTTGCTGCTTTTCTTCAAAAATCAGGCCTATATCCTTACCTTTTCCTGCCTAATTGCCCAACATTTTTGGTTTCTACCTTTCTCCTCAAAGAAGATTCAAGGAAATCCTGAAAGGCCTGTTTACAAATAGCCACAACGATCCAACATTTCCATAATATTCCAGTACTTCCTAAAGCCACCTCAGATTTCTAGAAATCCACTTTATTGTGTTATACAAGAACCAACCCATAATAAATTAGAACTGAAAATGAGACAAATCAATCCTTTGTCCCAAATAAGTTGGGGCTGCTGACATAGTTCAGTGGCAGAGTACTTGCCTAGCACGCACCCAGGTCCTGGCTTTTATCCCCAACACTATGAATTGCGGCTGTTGTTGTTTTGAGAAGCCCTAGAATTCCTAGAAGACATCTGAGCCAGATGCCACAATTCCCTTTTGCTGGTACCCAGAAGGTCTTGTTGTAACTGTTGGCTAGGGAAGCCCTAGAAGATGAACTGGAAGCAGAATCTCAGAGTCACTCTCACTAGCTCTGTGGACTTTTCCAAAACTAATCGTTTTCAGTCTCGCTTTTCCTATCAGTGTCCCTGCCTTACAGAATTTTCAGAAGCTACTTAAAACAATGTTCATCAAGCACAAAGCACAGAGCCTTGAAGCTGAGGAAGTTCTCAAAGAAAGAGTAGCTATTAATATCCCTAGTAATGCTTTTCATGGCATACCAGAACAGGGCTTCATTAAAAGACTTCCGTTCCTGAGACATAATCATCAGAGCTGAGTGATTCACAAATAGGTGCAGAAAGGGGAAAAATTTCAACTGCGTCCTTTGACAGTGAGCAGAGCTAGAAAGCCAAGCTCCCAACAGGAGCAGCTTTTATAAAAGTCTTAGTATACAAAACTTGGCATGGTGGTACATGCTCATAATCTAAGTGCTCGGGAGGCTGAGGCAGGAGGATCACTGTGAGTTCAAGGCTAACCTGGACTACATAGTGAGATCCTGACTCAAAAAATATATATATACAAGAGAGTAAGTGGAAGAGTGCTGAAAAACCATGAAAGCACAATATTCCTGAGGATAAAGAAAATAAAAAAGAGAGGACTGGGGGACCCTGAACCTCAAGTTTGGCACAAAAATTTGGGCAGCAACTTCAAATTTCAGTCCTTCTATTTCTTAGTCTGTAAAAATAATAACAAATGTTTCATAGAGTGGGGGGGATTTAGGTAGAGAATGTATTAAGGCATTTGATAAAGAATGGGATATTAATTAATTTTTTATGTTGCATGATTAGGCTACACTATTAGGAACAAATAAAAAGATAGATGGTAGATGCTATCTTCCGCCTCCTTCTTTTCCTTCTTTTTTGAACAGCACTGTGGATTGAAGTTAGGGCTTTCTCACTAAGTTACATCCCCAGTCTTAATTTTATATTAAAACAGAGTCTCGCTGGGCAAGGTGGCACACACCTGTAATCCCAGAACTCAGGAGGCTGAGGCAGGAGGATCGTTGCAAGTTTGAGACCAGCTTGGGCTACAAAATGATCTCGAGCCAGCCTGAACTACATGGTGAGACCTGTCTCAAAAAGACCAAAAAAAAAAAAAAAAAAAAACAGTGTCTCACTAAATTGCTAAGTTGCCCAGACTGGGCTCAACTTTACCATACTCCTGCCTTAGTCTCCCAGAGAGCTTTCTGTGCACTCCCATCATGCCTTGTTGTTATGTCTGAGGTTTCCTGTACTACATAGTGAGATCCTGACTCAAAAGTTCATTTTCAAGGTCCTGCTGGTATGAGTTTACAGAGGAAAACACAGGCCATTTCAACATGGGACTAGGCGCAAATGAACTATCTGCTAGCTGCTATAAGATTAAGGACTTACTCCCTTTGGCTTGCTATTTTGTCTCCAAATAGGCACCACTGAACTGACCATTCACAAATGCTGAGTCCTGGCTCCTCCTGTGTTGAGAACTTACCATAGGCCGGAAACAAAGGGCCAAGTTACCATGAACTAAAACCTCTGAAACCTTAAGCCAACTAAACCTTACCTATTTTTTTTTGTTTTGTTTTTGTTTTTTGAGATTTATTCACTGTGTAACCCAGCACTAAACTTACTATGCAGTTGAGGTCAGCTTTGTAGTGCATCCTGTCTCAGCCACAGACATATACCATCAGACCTGGTTTAATCTTTTCTTCTTTTACATTGCTTATTTCAAGAATTTTGTCACAGAGACTGAAAGCTAACTAATACCTGCAGTTCATTAAAGCCCTACATCATTCTTAAGATTTTGCATTTAGCTGCATGGATATTGAAAATACAGAATGCTCAAATCCATTGTACAAAATGGTGAAGCGTTCTTGCTGAACCTTTTAAAACCCTCCAGTGTATGTTAACTCATCTCTGAGTTACTTATAATCCCTAATACAATATAAATGCTATGTAAGTAATTTTTATATTGCATTTTGCATAGAAGGACAAAGACATTCATGTGTTGTGACACAATTTCTATTATATACAATGTTTTTCTAATTTTTTCCATTTTGTTGAATATAAATGTATTTTGTTGAATATAAAATGAATAGCCCATTATGACTTCTTCATTTTAGTCTTGGTCACATCCTTTATTTCACTACATTTGCTGCAAAATTCCAGTTCCCTAATTCCCTGTGTAAGTGGCCTTTCTCTGCTGTCAGTTGTTCTGAAAAACTAAGACTCTTTTTCCTCCAGGTTTTTGATTTGCTGTGCTCTCTACCTGGGTTGCTCCTCTCCCAGATATGCTTAGAACTTGCTACCTCACTTCTGAGGTCTTTGTGAAGCAACTCTTCTCAGAGTGGTCTTGCACACTTCCCCAGCTCTAAGGAAAATCTCCTGTCCTCACACACTCCCATCAACAAGCACACATCCAGAACCTCTTCACAACATGCTCTCCCATGTACACACCTATGTACACATACTCCTATACACAACCACACACCCACATGCACACTTTCACATGTGCACACACATCCTTATACATCTCTTCTTCCTTATCACATTACCTTGCTGTATTTTATTCATAGCACATATCACCATTGGGCATCTTAAGCACGTTTATTCACCTGTCCAGAAAATCATGGACTTTATCTCTTTTGCTCACTAATTTGTCTCCAGTAATAGGCACAAAGGAAGTTCTCAATATTTGGATTGGATGGATGAATGGATGGATGGATGGGTAAAGCACTTAGGACTTTGGCTGAAATTTTCTTTTGTTTTTTTTTTGGCGGGGGGGTACCAGGAATCTAACTCAGGACCTCATGCTTGCCAGGCAGGTGCTGTGATACTGAGCTATATTCCCAGCCCTTCTGAGTGATTTTTAAAAACCACATCCCTGAGCTCTCACATCAGAAGAGGGTGCTGCCCTGAGATTCAGATTTAGGATTTTTATCATAAGTGTTATAAAATTGAAATACAAAACTGAATTTTACAACGTACGCTATAAAATTGAAACAGAGGAACACAAAGGAATGTCGCAACTCCAAAATAAGTAAAGGACCCCAAGGACTGGAGTGTGTAGGAAGGGATAGGATGCAGAGGCCACAGCAGGGGATAGAGCGTGACATCAGTCGTCACACTTCTGGAACACAAAGTCCTCAATGTTGGACTCCACTGTGGACTTATTAAAACGGCCAGTCCAATGAGCCTGCATGGAAAGCTCAAGGAAAGTGGTGAGTGTGGGGCCAGCACAAATTCAGGCCTGGGCTCTAAATCAGTTCAAGATGTATTGGCAGCTGATGGGCAGTTAAAAGCGGCCAGAGGGGAAAATCTCAGAGCTCTGAGCATGAACCCAGAACTCTTCTTTGGGCCAGTGCTTTTCAGCAGGATAGTAGGAAGGAGAGCAAGCGTGGCAGAGAAGCAGGTCTGCTCATTTCATATACCAGCATCAGGTTAAATGACACCTCCCATGGAGGTAGGCCATGAATTCTCCTTACAGGAAGTGAGGCCTGGTTCCCTCTCTAATAAGACTCTCTGCTCAGAACAGCGTCTGTGCAGTCTCCATCCAACTCGTCGGAGGCTCGGTCCTTGATAAAATCCTGCAGGAGCCCCATGGTAATGGTTCCATTAGCCCTGTTGCACAGCTGGAAAGCTCACAGAGTTGGAAGGTTTTGCTGAGGGCCACAAGATTCCAACCTGAGCTTGATGCTCCCCAAGCTTGATATCATCACTTTTAAACCCAAAATGGAGGGAAGGAAGGAGGGAGGGAGGGAAGAAGGGAAAAAGAGAGAGAGAGAGAGAGAGAGAGAGAGAGAGAGAGAGAGAGAGAGAGAGAGAAATCAAGGCTGCCACTTTTCTACCGAGTGTGGGATGGTGCAGCAGAGTAGGTGTCACAGTAGGGGACTCTGAAGACCACAGGGCAGGAAAGTGCCCACCTGCCCTTGACCCGTGCTGACCTGGAGCTAAACCTTTCTGCAACTCAAATTCCCCTCATCTACCCCATGAGAATAACAAGGCCAACCTCATCTGTGGTTATAAAGAGAGACTAACACAATGCCTGGACCAGAATAAGCTCTCAAGTATGCATTTGCATTGATTCCTACAAATAAATATTAGTTATCGCAACGCTCTAACAGTTCCAGAGCAGTACGAGAATGTAACTGACCTAAAGGGAGTGAGAAGTCAGATCATCCCATCTGTCAGTGTCCAGTGTCTTGGAAGAGCTCTTCTGTCTGTCTTTCCATCGCAAAGCTACACTGTGTTTTAACTTTTCTTATTGGTCACTTCCACTGTGCCACCCACGCTGACCTGTGTTTTTGGTATGGCATCTGTGACATCGGCTGTTCCTCCTATTTGCCTGCCCCTCTGCACTGACTCCATGCCAGAGATGGTACTAAGCCCATTTTTTAAAGTCCATTTTAAAAATCGTCTCACCTAATGGCCACAACAACTCTCTGATCTAGCTGTGTTCACCCTCACCTTGAGAGGAAAAATGTAAGACACACAGACACTAAATGAATGAGGAGACACCTAATGTGGAAGAAAACTTAAAACATTTGTGCATTTGTGAGTGTGCATGTGTGTGTATGTGTGCGTGTGAGTACAGCTTTAGTCTCTCAAGTCATACCCAAAAATGTCACCTACCACACTTTATCCAGAGAATCCCCCATGGGGTCTAAGTGTAAACTCAAAAGAAATTTGTCACATCTTCTGCCAGATTCATCTCTCAGTGTTCCCTGTCTTCCACACTTTGCAGGGCACAGCCTATAAGTATCCATGCTTTAGCTAAGAAAGAAGTCTCAAAAATATGTAGAAAACTCCTTCTGAAGGCAAGAACAAAAGCAATCACTAATCTTAGGACAGACACTGACAGTTCAGGAAGGTCCTCCAGATAGCTTCTTTTACTCAGTTCCTGACCAGCCCAGGGAGGTAGGATTCAGAGGCTTCTTTCTTTTTTTCTTTCTTTGGTACTGGGAATTGAACTCAGGGCCTTGTGCTTGCCAGGTGGACACTAGTGCTGCTGAGCTACATCCTCGGCCCAAGAAGCTCATTTTTGAGATGCGGAAGCTGTAGCTGTGAGACAGAAAGTCAGGTCCAAGGTGCCCAAGAAGCCTATACCGGACCCCGGCACATTCCAAGCATGTGGTACGACCCACAGACAGCACTGTCCTTCCCCAAGAATAAATGCCCCAGGATTCCAAGGTCAGGGCCTTGACTTTGGCCTTGAGGCATCCGGGAAACATGTCACCGAAATCACTACATCATAGAACACTTATTTTTTTCAGCTATTGTTCTATCCCACAATTGCTTGGCAGCTGGGAGCCCATATCCAGGTATAGAGTTCTCTCATAAGGAGAGTATAAAATATCAGCAAATGGAACGTGACATCAAAATATCTATGAAGCTGCAGATATTACTGTTATCAGTTAAGCTTCCACAGCCCACATTCATAATGGAAACAAATGCTAAATTTCATCTAGTGCTTGGTAAAAATAAAAATTATATTTTTTCTCCATTATAGTTTAGATTTAAAATGTCCCCAAAAATCTTATGTGCAGAGATGGAGCTTTTGGAAGGGGATTGGGTCATGAATTAATCCACTGAAGAGCTCATAGCTGAATGAGGCCTAGCTTGAGAAGAAGGGCCTCACCAGGCAGGTGGCTGGAAAGGGGAATCCATCCCTGCCTTTCCTCCCCACTTCCTGGCTGCCACTGGGTGAGCAGCTGTCCTCTGCTACCATCCCAATTCTGCCTTGGAGCCAGCTGACTTTAGAGTGAGCCTACAGGAAGCTCTAAGCCAATAAATATTTCTTCCTTTAAGTTGGCAGTGATGGGTATGTTGTGCTAGTACTGGCAAAACTAATGCACTATCTGAGGTCACAGATACCTAGGGCAGAGGGACAGATCTCTGTGGATTCCAGACTAAAAAGCCCTGCACACTAATTTTGTGCATGTACAGTGCTTTAATCCTCTGCTGACAGGAAGAGTGGCTTCGTGGCTAGAAGCTCCAATCCCATAAGTCTACATCTCTGCTTTGCTTTCTTCTGGCTCTGTTATCCAGGCAAGTTACTTAAACTCTCAGTACCTCTGTACTGCAAATTCCCACCCACAAAATCAGCAGTGATAATTCTCATCACATAATACTTATTGCTAGCCCTAGTAGTTGGAGCACGACACATGCTCTAGTAAGTAATTTTAACTTACAATGATACTTTTTCCTTTGTCATTTCTTCTTTTTATTTTTTTTTCCAAGATGGTCTCACTATGTAGTTCAGTCTGGTCATAGATTCACAGTGATCCTCTCCATGCCTCGGCCTCCCAAATGCTGGGATTACAGGCATGCACCATGACACTTGGCTCATTTGGCCTTTTAGGAAAGCCCAGTAAGACAGTTATTCTTTTGCTTGCTTCTTCTCTTCTCTTCTCTTCTCTTCTCTTCTCTTCTCTTCTCTTCTCTTCTCTTCTCTTCTCTTCTCCTCTCCTCTCCTCTCCTCTCCTCTCCTCTCCTTTCCTTTCCTTTCCTTTCATGATGCTGGGGCTCAAACCCAGGGTCCCGCTCATGCTAACAAGAGCTGTCTCAATGAGTTCCATCCCCAGCCTCTATGTGGAGGTTACATATTATCTCTGCATTTTTACATGTGAAGAAAATGAGACTCAGAAAGGGGAAGTTATATGCACAGAATCACACAGGCTTTATTGAGTTTTTCAGAGGAAAATTCCAGAAAGGCAACTGGAAAGAAAGACAAGTCAGGACAGTTTTAAGAAATACTGAAGAGAAAGGCAAAAACATTCAACCATCTGCTCCCTACCTGATTTAGTCTAAATTCAAAAATGTTCTTCCTGTTCCTCGGCACTCAAACCTGCACTGTGTCTGTATGCAGATTTTCTAACTGCCACAAGCAAGGGCAGTACCCTCAATTTCCCAAGGGAGCGGTCGGTAAAGTGAGACAGTCGGGCTTGTGCTGCCACCAGCAGTGCATTGGGGCCCTCAGCCCCTTCAGGCAGGAGGTAGTGATGGGGTGGCCTTCTACACACATCTCCACCCTCATGATCCAAACCAGCTGCAGTGCAAGGAAAGCCCTAAGACCCATGCCAGGAGAATCAGAATCGAATTCACGACATAAGCTGAAACAGGAGGAGAATGTGCTTTTATCCCCAGAGCGGTTGAGATGACAGGATGGAGACCTGGACTCATCACTAACCATTTTTATTAGAAGTGCGTGCCTCACAAAGAAAACAAAACAAAGCGAATCCACTCTGAGGTTGGTGGAAATAGTGTCCTGATGTTGAGACCTGGATCAAGCCACGCCAAAATGCAGAGTCCGCTACACTTCATTTCTGATACATTTTCTTCTCTGTTAGAACTATTTTAAATTGAGTTTCTGCCACTTGCACAAAAAATTACCTCAGCTCATAAAATCCCTCATCATTTTCTTGCCTATGGCATCCATAAGTCAACTCCAGAGGGTACTGTGTGTCCCCTACTGCTTGTGGGCCTGAGTCTGTAGCAGTTTCTGAGCCTACCTTCTGATAGAAGAAAAACGCCACTGTTCCCCGGCAGCAGGATGTCAGGCTTCTACACCCACTTTTGGATTCCCCGGTGCCAAGGCTCTTTCTATGAGGAGGGACCCAATGCACATGTGAGTGGCCACCACACCCATCACTTATCTCCCTGGTACTTATTCCAAGACCTACCATCAGCACACTAGCATCATTTAGCACTGTCATATCAAAATTTTGATATTGTTTCTGTGTCTTGCAGAGAAATTGCTTGAAAAGTCAGATCTAGGGTAGCCCATTAAACCAAAAATAAATTCCTTATGGAGATCACTTAAACCTAAGCCATGAAAAATCCCAGCCATAAGAAGGAAGGCTAAGACTTTCTAATGCCCTGGCACTTTAAATAGTCATTAAAATACCAGCCTAAATCCCTATGTCATGATTTTTTAAAGTCCCACTGAGAAAACTCTCAAGGACGAGGTGGGTTTGTACTGTGGTAGAATAATAGCAGACCCCGTCAGAGAAAAGGGAGCACATTTATTCCTCTTCCTACTTTATAGAGACCTGTCATGCAGTCACGCTTGGTTCAGAACAGCCTGACAATGAGGACAGTCTCTCCTTGGTACCTGGGGAAAGGGACTGAAACCTAAGGTCACTAGCCATGGGAAAATTACAAGCGTGTGGCTCTCTGGACAGGGGATTCATGTAACTCTGTGCCCCAGCCCTAGAGAAGTTCAGATGAGTGTAAGTGACAATGGTTATCATCTGCTGGGCCATTACTATGTGCCCTACCCTGTACTAAATAAAGCTCTGCATCAGCTAAACCTCTACTACTCTATGGAGTTGATTTTGACGTTCACCTGTGTATTCAAAACAATGACTGCTGCTTCACGAGCACTGCAGACACACCCCACACCATGCAAGTGCTGCAAATGAGCCCTCTCACCCAGCCCTCGCACCGCCAATGACGTAGATGTTGCTCTTTTCCACACGAGGTAACTGAAGCTGCCCAGGAATGGGAGAAGATATTTCAAATCACATATCTCATAAAGGCCTATTGTCCAGAATATGTAAAGAACTCTTACAGTTCATCAACCAAAACAAAAAAAGATTTCAAAAAACACATATAATTAACTTGAATAGAACTTTTACTGAAGAAGATAGACACATGACCAATAGGCACATGAAAAGGCAATGAAATCCCATTTTACACCCCACTAAAATGGCTACAATCTCTTTTTTTCTTTAAAATAGGAGTGGCAGGGGAACATAACAAGTGTTAGTAAGGATGTGCAGAAACAGGAACCTGACTATATTGTGGGTGTCATACAATAAGATACGGAAGACTGGCAGGTCCTTAAAAGAGAAATGTAGAGAATAGACCAGCAAACAGAGAGAGAGGGCATCAGAGAACATGACCCAGTGATTCCACTCTCAGAATTGGAAAAGGGTGCGCCAGCAACAACCTGTACAAGAACGTTCATCACCCACTATTCACAAAAAAACCAAAAGAGGGAACAAACCGAACGTCCATCACCCGATGAATGCACACACCAAATGGTCCACATCCTCGTGACGCAGTCACATCTAACCATAAAAAGGAACAAAATATTGATTCATACAAGGCCATGAATACATTTCTAAAACATTTTGAGGAGTGAGAGAATACAGACACACACACCACATCTTAATCTCTTTTCTGTTGTTGTAACAGAACACTAATAGACTGGGTCATTCAACAATAGTTTACTTGGTTGATGGCTAGAGAGTGTGAGAAATCTAAGATCAGGCACGGCATGTGGGAAGAGCCTTCTGTATGCATCTTAACAGACCAGTGTGCTAAATGGAAAGAGAAAGCAAGAGAGACAAGGACTGGCTTTCCTAACACAAGCGTCTGTCACATACACAAACCCCCTCATGAGACGACAACACAGAACTCACTCATGGATGCAGGGCCTCATGACCTTCTCACCTCTTAAAGGTCCCACCTCTCAATATTTTTGAGTTGGGGGTTGAGTTTCCAACACATGAACTTCAAGAGACACATTCAAACCATAGTGCCACCTATTTTGTGATTCCGTTTAGATGCATAGGTAAATCCATAGAGATGAAAAGCATATTAACAGTTGCCCTGGGATGAGAGTGGTGGGAAACAGGGACTAACTGTGTCACTGGTACAGATTTTCTTTTTGGGATGATGAAAATGTTTTGAATCTAAATAGAGATGAGGGCTGTATAATATTGTGTATTGTGGATTTTAGAATTGTTGATTGTATCACTGTATCTTCTGTGAGTTTCAATTATTGTGGGGGGGAGGGGTCAAGAACCTACCCAAGGTGGCACAGCTAATAAACAGCAAGATTCTACCCCAGGTTCCCTAGGCTCCAGGGCTACACTCTTCCCCAGAGCAGAAGAAACAGACCAGACTACCACTGAAGTTTCCTGGATAATGGGATGAAGATAATGCATGCATTTCTATTTTTTTATAAACAGTCTATGTCTCCTGGGTTTTCTCAATGGACAGCTCTAAGAATTGAACCCAGAGCCTTTGCACTGAGGTATATTCTTAACTTCTTTTTTTTTCTTTTTTTTTTTGAGATGGGGTCTTGTTCAAACTTGTGAACTCCATCTTCACTCTCCCACCCAGTAGGATTACAGTCATGGTCACCATATGCAGCAATAATAAATACATTATAATTTAAAGATAGGGATCTATAGGTGTCTTACATGTCCCCTTATAGCCAAAGACAAATCCGGGGAGAAAGGAGATAAGTGAGCCATGGGTTTGCTCCCGAGTTCCCTGGTCCAGCACTGGAGCCTCCCTGGACTCTGCTGCCTACTCTGCGTGTACCAAACCCATCCAGCTACAGGAGACCACACAGATTTGTTCAAACCTACAAGCTACACAGAAATCCATACATATTTGGGCACCGAGGGAATGCACGGTCACTTTCTCCAAGGGGCTACCTTCCTAGGTTATTGTGGGGGGGGGGCTCCTCTAAACAGCTTCTTGAAAGAGCCCTCAGGGCCCCTAAGTTTAGTTCTTCAATTCCTTCCTGGTGAAGTGCTTTGGGATCTCCATCTTCATACTATAGGTTATTGGTAATTCTAATTTTAGCATAGTTTCACGTTGAAATATTTTTATTCCAAATTCATTTCTAATAGTGAAAATGCAAGAACAGCCTGCCTGTGCATTAGTGAAGACACACAAACCCATGACAGCACAACTGCAAACCCTTTATTAAAACTTAGAGCTTAAAGGCTGGGGTGCAGCACAGGTAGTGTGTGCTTAGCACACAAGGCCCTGTATTCAAGCCCCAATAGCATCCCCTGAAAAAACCTAGAGTTCTCCAATGTCCAACATCCCCTAGGCTGAAAAAGCAGTAACAGAGGAGCTGGGGATTTAGCTCAGTGGTAGAACACTTGTCTAGCAAGCTGGAAGCCCTAGGTTTGGTCCTCAGCACCAAAAAATAAAACAGTAACAGTGAACAGAGCATCAAAAACTCACTGGGATTGATTTAAATTTTTTTATTAAATACACTTAGAGAACTACTGTGCTGTCTTGATCTTTTTCATATCCACATGTACATATGGATTTTGTAATAAAAATTTAGTTTTAATAAAATATCTACATCTAATGGCAACGCAGCAGCAGAATAAATAAATTTTCTGCTATTCTGATTACAGAAAAAGATAAAAGTAGCAATGAGGTGAAATTTCACATCTGAAAAGTCTGCAAATTTTGATTTTAGGGAGTTTGAATAAAGACTTCCTAGCTCTACACCAAGCCTACAAAATCTGCATTTTTAAAGTTACAGGTCATATTTCTATGCTATAAAGAAGCTCCTTACACACACACACACACACACACACACACACTGAAGAACTGTAGCTCTGGCTTTACATTTATTGCCTTTGTGCTGTGTAATTGATTTCCGGGACCCTCAATTTCTCTATTCCTTAAAAGACCATAGGAAGACCAACAACAACAACAACAAAAAATTCTGAAGATTTTGTAGAGATCAGATGACAGAAAGTGTGTGATGGCTGCCAACCTTCCTAGCAAGGATGAAGGGCGTCTGGCACAGTAAGAACTCTAGCATCGTTACCATTGAAGTTCAAATTCATTCTTAGGTGCGGAGATATAGCTCAGCAGCACCTGCCTGGCAAGCGGGAGGTCCTGAGTTCAATTCTTGGTACCAAAAAAAAAAAAAAAGCGTTCTTAGCGTTCATTGACTGATTTTTAGCAGATTCCTTCACTTCCTTCAGCCCCAGTATGTTTCCTGTGGGTTCTATGAAAACGCAGTGATACACTGTAACCTACTCCAAGTGCCCAGCCCACAGTACAGTAAAATGTCACCAGTAAATGTTAGCTCCCTTCTCTTTCCAAAGATCCTTAGGCACTGGAGTCTCTGCGAATGAGTGAATTTCCCCCCAACTCCTTCAACCAAGCCATAAATAGTGCATTACACACACTTCAGGTGTAAATGAAACCAGCATTCCTCAAGGTGGATCCGGGATCAGCCCATTCTGTCCCTACCTGGGCCAACAGAAAGAGAAACTTCAGCACATGGCTGTCAACCAGGTAATGGCCAAGACCCTGTTGAGCTTTATGGCGCTAGAATTCAACATTTGGGGCATCACAGTCTCCAAGTGGCCTGACCTTCAGGGCTATCACAGACAAGTGGGACCTTGTCCAGAGGTTTAGGTTCACGTCCCCTTTACCCTTGAAAGTCTCCCCAAATGAGTCTACACCATCAGTTGCAGAGATACTGAAAACAAAGTCTTCAATCCTTATTGGCTTCAAATCTTGGGCACTTGGGACTGCAAGGAAATTCATAGGAAGGGAAAACTTTCTTTTCTCTTGAGTGCTGAAGTAACCTTGTAATTCACACCTCCTGGGTTTGTGTGTGTTGCAGACCCGGTCAACACTAATACTTTAAATCCAGAGCGATGTATTTTTAGTCGGTTCTGGCGTCCTTCTCTAACTTACTGGAGGGGGGCGCTCAGCAATTGGGTGTGGCCAGGCCCCGGGCCGCCAGCCCGAGCACAGCTCCACCCCGGTCCGTCGTCCTGGGAATGCGCCCAGCTTGTGCGTAAACTCCTGGCCGTGCAGGCGAGCTGCAGGCCCGCGCACCTGACTCCGGCCCCCTCGGCGGCATCGGCCAACAAAAGGCGCCGCGCCGTGGAATGCAGCGGGAGAGGGGCCGGCCGGCCGGGTGGGGACTGCGCCGCCCTTGTCCCCGGGGTGAACTCGCCCGCTCTGCGCCCGGGAACGGCGCGGCGCGCGGCCGGGCCCCTCTTCTCCCTCCCTTGAAAGAGAAGGGCGCGATTGTGCGGATTTCACAGTCTGAGCACAGCTGAAAGGCAGAGAATGGAGTCTCCCTCACGGCTCTTTTCAAGGGGCCGAGGCTGTGATGCGGCTTCATTCAGAATATATGAAGCCTTTGTGCGCCGGGGCCGGGCAGCCCTGGCGGCCCCGCTCCCCGGCTGACTCTCTTTACAGTGGAAACGTACAGTAATTAACACGGGTTCCGCTCCCGCCCGCCCGGCAGTTGAAGGGGCCGCCGCCTCCGCGCGCCTGGGAACCGGAGCCCGCCCCAGAGGCCCGCGCCGGTCCACCTGAGAGCGCCGCGGCGCATTTGTACCCGTGCCCTCGCCGCCCGGAGCCATCCATCCAGCGCGCGGGGCGGCTGTCAGGGTGCGCCGCGCCCCCGCATGTGTTGCCAATAAAAGCCGAGCCGGCTCCTGCGGCCCGCGAGCTCCCGGCGGGGGGCACCGCCCGGTCCGGGGGAGGAAGCCCGAGGGCGGCCGAGGTGACCCGGTGGGGGATTCCCCATCGCTGAGCGCGGGGACTGAGATTCGAAAAGAGGGAAGGAGGGAGACAGAGTCCTTGGTAATTAGCATCACAAGTCTAAGATTTAATTTTTCCCCCTTATAGGAAGGACATAAAATCTGAAGTCTAATTCCAGTGCTGGGGCCTGCCAGTATTTTGCCTGCACTTAATTTCCAAGCTCTTCCTTCCTTCCTTCCTTCCTTCCTTCCTTCCTTCCTTCCTTCCTTCCTTCCTTCTTTCTTTTTTTCTTTCTTTCCACTCTTCATAGGTGATTCACGCTGGTTAGCATATTGTACCATTTAAGTACTCATGCAACCTAATTAAAAAACAAAACAAACAAAAACCTTCAAATATGCTCCTTACGGAACCAGGAGAATTTGGTCCTATAGACTGAAATTTGTGTTCTTCATAAAGACTGATTCATTGAAGAAATGAAGCTCTGAGGGGGGGAAAAAAAGGCATGGAGTGGGGGTGTAATCTGACAGCACTCAGGGAAACCTAGACACTACCCCCCTTACCCTCTTCTTTCCTGCTCTGCCCTGGCAGTGACAAAATATGTGGCTTAACACAAAGTTTTGAATGCAAAGTTAATTATTAAAAATCCTCCTCTATGTTAGCATGGGAAGGGAGCCATTGTTCTTATGTTGAGCTCTGTAAGAAGGAAAACAATTTATTAGACCAGTAACTACTGAAGTCGATGCCCATGACTCAAGGTCCCCTGAGCAAGGCAGCCAGGCCAGGGCTGCTGCAGGGTCCAGAATGGGGTCAGTGGGCCCAAGAGGTGCATCATTTGCATTAAAGTGAAGCTGGTCTCTCTGGAAGCAGGTCTAGGCAAATCTCCACTTCCTTTTAGCAAGGTGGGCAGTCCCCTGCTGGACAAGCCTCCTTATGAGGACAGAACATGATGGTTAAGTCTAAGGTCTCTGTCTGGACCGAAACCCAGGATTTCCCCTACCGTGTCTTGGTTTCCACCCTGTAACATGGGAATAGTGATATGCCTACCTCTCACCTTGCAATGGCAAGCAAAGACTCGAATGAATGTTAGCTATTCATTTTAACAAGAGTTCTCATTTAGGGAGTACTCACTGTGTTTAATGCATACACATGTCATATCTTACTATGTCTCAATAACCATGTTAATGAATATCATTAACCTCATGTCACAGGTAAGGAGATCAAATGTCAGAAAGAAAGAGCTAAAGGAAATGATTTTAAGTCTTCCTGGGAGTGGAAGACAAGAAAGCAATGTGGTGGAGAGTGCCATGAGGAAAAGATTAAGACTGTTTGGCAGATTGCAAAGAAGTGAATTTTTAGTCCCTTTAAAAGGAACTTTAGAATCTCTAACTGCATACACTCTGGGTAGTAAAGCACAGCAGAATCACTAACGGACTTTTACTTGATGGCTTTAAAAAGTTCTGGGTTCAAATTCCATCCCCACTGTTTATAAAATCAGTAACAGTCTGTTCCTTAACCTCTCAGGAGCCATCTATTAAGTGGGCATAACAACAGCCTTTGCCTCTGGGGCTATTGTGAAGATCAAATCAAACAATGCATGCCTAATTAGGCATTGTTATGAGCAAACAAAGTCATTCCACCTTGAATTGAAATGTGACAGTATTTGACTACTGATAACAAATCATTTCTTCTAGTCTGGGTCTTTTGAATTTCACCACTGGCAGTTTACTGCCCAGCTGTGCTATATTTTTCATATCAGTTTCACATCTCTACCTCATTTACTCCTCCTTCTGAGGCTGGAAAATATAGTAGTGTAGTTACTTGCTGAGCAAGAGAAAGCCTCTCTCCTATGGTCTCAATTCCTGCCTCTTCCTCATTCCTCTTTCTGCAGAAGTCCTCCATACAACCTCATTCTGGACCTTCAACAACATTGAGAAGGCACACTAAACTTGCCCTCCGTTTTAAGTCTTGGGTACTTTTCTCTCATTACTGGGACAAAACACCCAGGAGGGAAATGAAGGAAGGAAAGGTTTATTTAGTGCACAGTTTGTGGAGGTTTCAGTCCATAATCAGCTGGCTCAGAGGCAGGGTAGCATGGCACCAAGGCAATACTTCAAGGCATCAGCCAGCAAAAGCAGCCAGAACAGAAGTAGGGGGAGAACAATCCTCTTCTCCCTTATGTTGTAAGCAGGCTACCCAGCCCCAGCCCCAGCCCCAGGTAGCACTTAAACCTCCTCTGTGCCCTCCTCTTGCACAGCATGAGGATATTTACAAAGTAAGGATCCTGGCTCCCTGCTGAGTCTCTTAGTTAAATTTCTAAACTTCTCATGTTGACACAATGTATCAACCATAATCTAGCAAGCACACACATTTCTTTACATACCTCTCCAGATATAAAGATTTGCTTATTCCTATCATTTCACAACTTGAACATTATAACCCAGATTTAACAATCCTTAAGAACCAACATTAAGTCTATCAAAATTATACTACATTAGAATCACAACATTTTGCCTCCACACTCCAAAAGACTCATATACATCCATTTATGCAAAACGCATTTAGTCCATCTGCAAGAGTTGCCAAAGTCCTAAGAGTTTCAGCATTGCTGAAAAGTCCAAGTCCCAAGTCTCCTCAGAAATATGACAAACTCTTAGCTGCATACCCCTGTACAAATGAAAACAAAGTTAAACACTTCCAACATGCATTGGCAAAAGATAAACGTTTTCAATCCAAACATTACAAATAGGGAGATACAAAGGATTGGGACCAAAGCAAGTCCAAAATCCAGATTGCTTCTTGCATCTGAAGCAATCTGGTTTTGAGCTCCAAAAGGCTGGAGTGACTCTGCCCCCATAGCACTTGTCGTGGTTGTAGCTCCCACAGCTTCTCTCTTGGGCTGGCTTTGTTCCCTTCTTGCAAGTTTCCTTAGATGATCTACACTCCTAACTTTGCCTAACTGCTGGGGTCTCTGCTGCACCTTTGGCTTCACACTCACAGCTTCACATACTCTCAAAGGTACACTGCTTGGCCTCCCAGCTTTCTGAAATAGGGGTGGAAGCTTTTTCAACCTCAGAACTCTTGCATTCTGCATGCACCTAAAGCCAGTGCCATGTGGATGATATTGAGGTCTGCTGCCAGTTGGAGCAGTAGCCAGGCTTTCCTCTCTCTTGGCTATAGGGTTTGAGTGCCTGGATCGCAGGCACTCAGTCAAATTCTGCTGCCATCATTCTGGAACCTAGTGTGGCTGCTGTCATTTTTGAACCTTGTGTGGCCCCCACTGACATTCTGGAACACGGTGCTCTGCAGCTTTCTCCTCCAAGCAGTCTTTCACTTTTGCAGTTTTGGGGCTGCAAAGCATGGAGACATGCTGCTACTTGTGATGCCCTAAGGCCATCATTTATGTTCTCCTCTTTCTTCTCAACAACAGAGATCTAAGCTCTATCTTTACAGTCGGCAGCTTTACTGGATTTTTTTTTCCTGCCCAAACTCACAATGGTTTAAATTATCCTGCTGGTTTCTTTGCTCTTAATTTGCTATGTAAATGTGGCTAAAAGCCCCCAACAATAGCCAAACCACTGCCTCAACATTTGACTGCCTTGAAATTTCTTTTGCCAGATTAATCAATCTGATGCCCTTAATCTCAGTCTCAGGCAGAGTCTCTGGACATGAGCAAATTCAGATAAACTTTCTGCCAAGCCGTTATACACATTGTCTGGAGTCCAACAACCTATGTAGTCCTTCTTCTCGGCAAAATCTTCCCAAGCCTGGTCTTTACTGGTTTTCTGCTCTTCTGAGCTCTGATCAGAATCTTCCATACAGAACAGCCTAAGGTGTTCCAGCTCCACTCTTTCAGGCAACACCTCTGAACCTTTCCAAGCTCTTCCCACAAACCATTTCCAAAGGCTCTTGAACCACAGGGTCAGATATAGTCACAGCAACAACCCCACTCCTCTAGTACCAAATTCTGTCTTGATTATTTTTCTCTCATTACTGGGACACAATATCCAACACCCAAAATGAAGGAAGGAAAGGTTTATTTTCACTTCTTGTGGAGGTTTCAGTCCATAATCAGTTGGTTCCAAGGCAGGGAGGCATGGCACCAGGGCCATACTTTAAGGCATCAGCCAGAAAAAGCAGCCAGAAGAGAAGTAGGGGGAAAACAAGCTTCTTCTCCCCACTTACGTTGTAAACAGGCTGCCCACCTCCCCAGAGAAAGTGCAGCACTCACACCACTTCTGTGCTCTCCTCTTGCATGAGATGAGGATAGTTGCATGGTAAGAATCTTGGTTCCCTGATGAGTTTCTTAGTTAAAGTTCTAAACTCCTCAAGTTGATGCAATGTGTCAACCATACCAGTACTTAACACCAGCTCTTTTCCTGCCATCTAAGTCTGGTTAGGGGGTCACTGAGATAAGGACTGTATCTACTTTGACTTTGTCTCATTAACTCAGTAGCTAGTGAGGAGAACCTCTGCTGCCCAGGTTGTAGCCTTAAATGTTATTTGTCACTTAATGAAACCAGTACTTCTATGGAGAAATGACTACTTCTATGTCTAGTCTAGGGCAGGAAATGTACCTGATGAGCCTGAATCATCTTTGACCAGAAAGTAGAGACTTTCAAAGACTATTGAAGTTAGAAAGATGGGAGCCAGGCTAGGTGTAGTGATGCACATCTGTAACCTGAGAAGTTAGGAAGCTGAGGCAGAAGGATTGCTGTGAGTTTGAGGCCTGCCTGGGCTACATAGTGAGTTCAAGTACAGCCTAAACTGCAAAGTGACCCTATCTCAAAAAAACTGAAAAAAACACAACAAAAAACAAACAAAAAAAGATGGCAGTCAGTGAGCAAAGCTCCATGATGGGTAAAGTCAGAACCATTTGCTCAACAACATGCCCAAAATGAACTGAAACACATAAAATATGTTTAAATAATGAGTTTTAGATGTTTGGAGAAGGCTATAAAACCAACTAATCCTTTAAAATAATAGTTGAATGGATAGATCAAACATTCCTCTAGCCTTTCACACACCAGCTATACCTTGGGCCAGTCAGACAGTTGACAGAAAGAAATTTCTCTTTGTGGAAGTATTGCAACTGAAGTAAAACTTTACTTGCTTTTAGTTACTTGATAATTCTGTAGGTCTCAGAGCTGAGCAATATACTGGTCTCCCACTAGCTGTGCTGTAACACCTTTGACAAAGGTATGATGACCGCAGTTGTTTAGGTAATTTGTCAGTGGCTTGAAGGCTGTTTTTGTCAAAAGCACTGATTCCTCATCTCAGGCCTGTGCAGGTGTCCAGTGGGTGACTAAGCCACAGTGAAAAGGGTTGGTTTCTCTGCCTTCATAATATCTGTCTCCTCTGCTGCCTTAACCTTTGGGTCAGACTGTTTCTGCCCCACTCTGCAAATAGACATGTTAGTCATTTAGGGAATGTTCGACCAAAACCAGCAGCACAAGTTTGATTTGGCCAAAACATTGTCCCTAATCTCCCTCCCTTCCTTCAAGGCTGAAAACACTGAGATAAGCAAAACTATGATATTCTTAAGATCTACAGGGACATCGTGATGAACTGATTACCAACTGCCAGGTTTTGCAACATCCCATTCCGGATTACCAGAAAGACTCCTATGACTTTTTTTTTTTTTGTACCAGGGATCGAACTTACGACCTAGCACTTACCAGGCAAGTGCTTGAGCCACTGAGTTAAATCCTTTCCTGTGAGTCTTTTGTCATCCATCATTTCCTGACTTCAACACCTTCCCTCCTGCCTCCCCTTGGCAAAAATAAAAGGAGCTTGAAGTCAGGCATGGTGGATTATGACTGTAATCACAGCACTCTGGGAGACTGAGGCAGGAGGTCTCAGAAGACTCAGTTTGAGGCTAACTCAGGCAACTCAGTGACTTAGCTAGACCCTGACTCAAAAAGGGCTGGGGATGTAGCTCAGTGCTAAGGTCTTAGATCCCAGGGAAGAGGGGTGAGAGACAGAGACAAAGACAGACAGACAGACAGACAGACAGGAAAGAGAGCAAAAAAGAGAAGAGAGAAAACATAGAAACAGAAGTAAAGAAAGAAGAAAGAAAATTAAAAAAACCACAAACCAGAACAAAAAAGAGGGGGTTGAAACTTTTACTCAGCGAAATGAACTGTTCGGGAGACTGGTTCCCACTCTCATGGCTTTGTCAGCTGTAGCAGTTAAACTCCATTATCACCTTGATTAGAGTAAGAAGCTCCTAGAGAGGTGACAGTATGGTAGAGGTTTTGTGCCCATCAGTAGATTAATCCAGTGACATTCATGTTTGAATGTACCATCAGCAGCTAGATCCAGGAGGAGGAGGAGGCCCCGGGCGTGTGCCTGTGACACTCTTGGCGTTCTTTGCTTTGCTTCTCAGCCTCCATTAAGTGAGTAGTGCATGTTTCTACCTTGAAGTCAGACAACCATGGACTAACACCTTTGAAGCCATGAGCCGAATAAACCATTTCCTCCTTTAAATTGTATATGTCAGCAGCAGGAAAGCTGATGGATAACAGTGACTTTCTAATAAACCTTTTTCCTTACCCCAACAACTTGTTCTGGATTCACTGGCTATTTTCAATTGGCCAGTAAACAGACTTGGACTCAGTAACAAGACTAGTAGAATCGTTGAGAAGGGTAGTGTTCTGGTGTCTTTATTTCATACCCCTGATGAAGTGACAGATCTACAGCTTTAACTGTCACAGAGTCAGCCAGCTATTAAGTGCTCTGTGTTAGAAAAGCATGCCATCCATAAAATAATAAACCCTTAATCTTGATCAGAAGTAAAACCTTAATCTGATCAAGTTTCCAGGTCTAATAATTTATTTTTAAAAATCACAAGAGACAGAGAAATATGTTAAATGATTTCACAAGGGTGCAGACAGAAGGAAAACATGCAGACAAAAAATACTGTGTTTTTTTCAGTGAATATTAGAAGTTTTTGAAAAAGGGACAAAGGGAAAGGAAACCTATACCCAATTTCATGCTTACTCTTTTAGAATAACATTTTGGCTTTTAGAGGTGCATGCTAAAATATTAATGGATTAACTATTAAAATGTTTGGGAGATTTGCTTCAAAAATAATTCTGGAAAAAAAACTAGATGGGAGTGGTTTAGGCATAACAAGGATGAATGTGGTAGTAAGAAGGGGTTCTTTATATTATTCTCTCCTTTGTATATATTTGAAGTCTTATAAAGATAAAATAAAAAGAAAAGAAAAAATAAGACATTTCAGTTTGTATAGGTTAGAATATACACCCAGTGGTCAGAGAATCTCTATAAAAGGGAATGTCCATACATTTGGTATAAACTATAGTTGACTTTGCATAATTAAAGAATGTGTTTATGTTTGCACAATTTATTTTATTGCCTGATGTCTCTGCCACAAGCTGAGCTCCACAGGGCCAGTGCCACTGTGTGAATGTCTCTTCCAAAACTCACGTTGAATTTGTATTGCCATTATTATGGCATTAAGAAGTGAGACATAAAAAGATGGTTAGATTATGAGGACAAATCTTTGTCAAGGCCATTGGCACAGGAATGGGTTTGCTAGCAAAGTGAGCCTGGTCCAGCTTTCTCTCTATTTTGTACATGCTCATTTGTGTTGTGACACGGAACGGTAGCTCTCACCACATGCTGCCACTGTACTCCTAAAATTCTCAGGCTCCAGAACCACAGCCAGACTTGTATTATTTATGCATCAGCCAGCCCAGGGATTCTGTTGAAGTGACAGAAAACAGACCAAGATAGGCAGCATCTATAATCTGTCCAGTGATCATCTCATATGTTTATTCTTGTGCCTGATGCCACACAAGACACTGGTAAAGACTTGGTAAATTAATTTGCCTCCCATGGGAGGCCAGGGATAACATCTCCACTGTTCAAATGAGGAAACTGAGGCACAGAGTGGCAGTGGTCTTGCCCAAGGTCATGCAGCTAATTAGCAGTGAGGCTGTGAGTCACAACCCAGTGTCTCTAAAGCTCCTATTTAATCCTTCGGTCAGGAAATTTCAACCTGCTGCAGGAAGCTGGTGGATTCTGTCATTAAATCAAGAGCCCAAGGCACACATTCTGATCTTTGGGTCCAAACCCTTAATCACCATGTTAGATCCTTAACCCCTACTTTAAAGACCATTGAAAAATAAAACTGTAGGATTGAGTTTGACAGGAGTCTGGTCCTTCTATTAACAGCAGCACAGTGGGCTGAATTGCAGTGTGGATTCTGTGTACAATGGCTTGGCCACTGGGTAAAAGGTACTGATGGCTCACAGGTCTCTTAACTGTCTTATTCTCTGAGTTCAGGACTTATAAACCCTCCAGTTAAATCTCTATGCAACCACAGATTTGCCCACTTGGTTCTGGGCAGGTCCCTTCCCTTACCTGGGTGTCAGATTCTCCATTAAACTACGAGAGTTGGGCTGGACAAATATTCCCAAAGGACACAGCATGTGCCGACATCCTCTCATTGAAAGCTGAAATTCTGTGATCCCACCAAGGGAACCATGGTGTGTCGGGATGTCTTCACATCAAGCAGTTGGAGGCTCATTTTTAACCCCACATAGATGTCTCTTACAAATTATCCAGGGTCATGGATTAGTTTAAATACAAAAGCTTAATTTCCTCTGCTTGGCTACTGTTATAAGCGATGATCAAAAGGAATCAAGGGACAAACACAGTTGGAGAGAGAATGTCAGGATGAACTGGGGGACAGTCTCCCTGTGGATCCCTCTGGGTTTGGAAATCTTTGGGGCCTGTAATTCATTGCTACCCTGGGCAGTGCTGTGATGAATCATAACATTTTGAGCCCTCAAAGAAAGGGAGAAGAAAAGGGACCGAGGCCAGGGAGAGGGAAGGCTCAGTGTTTTCTCAGTTAAATACATGTTTTCATTGCAGTGTGACGGGCTGAGAGGAATGAATGGCCATGATTTAGTTATCTTTTGGATGGATGATTTTAAATGCTTGTTGGAAACGGCTTTCATGAGACTGAAGTCTTTGGTAGCAGAGCACTGCTTGTCTTTCAGAGGTTGTAAAAGCTTGGGGCTCTGGGATTCCTGGTGCAGGCATTCTGTTTCTATGCTTTCCACTGGCACACGTTCACTTCCACCCCTCCAGACTGTCACTGGACACCCCATCATGGGCCAAGAGGAGACAGCAAGACAGATATTACAGGGGAGGGAGGTGTGAGATGGGAAAATGAGTGACTGTAGAATCCTCCTAATCCGTGCCATGTTTATTTGGAGCTTGCTCTGGTTTGAGTATTTGTGTCTCCTCCAAAATTCATGCTGAAATGTAATCCCCAGTGCAACAGGATTAAAGGGCAGGGCCTTTAGGAGCTGATTAGGCCACAGAGCCCTGCCCTCATGGATGGTATTAGCACCATTATAAAAGGGCCTGAGAGAGGCGTTCAGCCCTGTTTGCCCTACCCTCCCTCCTGCCCTGCGAGGACATGGTGCCTGCCTCCTCCACAGGACATAGCAACAAGGGCCCATCTTGCAAGCTGACAGCAGCCCTTGCCAGAGAGCCAAACACACCAGTTCTTTGATCTTAAACCTTCCAGGCTTTAGAAGTGTGTAGAAAACTATCTTTAGAACTGTGTAGAAAACTTTGGAACTGTGTAGAAAAACAATTATTTTTGTTTTGTTTTTGCAGTATTGAGGATTGAACTCTGGGCCTTCCTGCTGAGTGAGCTCCAGACCATTTGCTTATTTTTTTTATTTATTTAGACACAGAGTTTCACGAAGTGGTTAAATTGCCCAGGCTAGATTTGAATTTAGGATCTCCCTACCTCAGCCTCGCAGAGCACTGGGATGACAGGCACCCACCACCGTGTCTAGCTATCCATTTCCGTTTCTTAGAAATTGCCATGTTTTGTTACAGCAGCACAAATGGGCCCAGACAGGGTCTGTTTTATCCAATACTGTGGAGAGAGCTGGGGAGGGGACGGTGATAAGAAAGGATGAGTGTTGCTAGTGAATCATTAAAGCCACTGCTTGGCTCAACTGTTCCTGGCCAGAAAGAATCAATCTGGGAAAAGGTGCGCCCTTGTGTGTCTGTGTGCCTCAGCAGTCAGGGGTTTAGCTTTCTGTCCTGTGTTATGCAAAATGGCACAAGGGAAAAGACAGTTTGGCCCTTGGTCTGAAGCCCAGTTCTCCCTTGAGTGACACCCACTGGGCCTTATCCCTGCCTGCTCCCCAGTGCCCAGGGCTGAGGTCCGGCATCCTCAACCCAGAGCTCTGTGTGAACTCGCCTTGCGCTGAGGGCTCACTCTAGCTCATGCATCACATCGCCTCACTGTATCCTCACTGCAGCCGTTTGAAATCAATGTTATTGTCATCCAACTGATGTCTGCAAAGAAATCAAGTTCCAGAGAGCTTGGGGGCGTCTTGCTCACTTTTCTTCATCACTGAGACAAAATAACCGACACCCACAAATTAAAGGAAGAGAGGTTTCTTTGGGGTCACAAGCGGTGGAGGTTTTGGACCATTAGTAGGTGGCTCCAAGGCAGGACGGCATGGTGCAGGGGCATCGCAGAGGAAGGCTGCAGGACCAAGTGCTCAGGCCACCTCGTCCAGGAGACACAGTGAAGGCAGGTGGGAGGGAAAGACGAGGCTCCTGTCCAGGCCAAGCCCCTTGGATCCTCCTCTTCCAATCTGGCCCAGCCCTACCATCACTTTCAGTCCTAAGCTCAACTCACCTTTTGAGTGTATGAGGCTCTGGGGAGACATCTCCATATATAACGTATCAGGGAGTTTGCCCAATGCCAAGGACCACAGAGCAATGACGTGAGCCCAGGAGCACTGCCCTAAAAATGACACACTTGGACTCCAGGCGACTCTGCCTCTATTTCCTGAGGTTCCTAGACAACCAGCCGCCTGCACCATCTGTACTGTCTGTTCCTCTCCTCTGGAAGCTCTTTCCTCTCCAACTCCCTCTATAGGGAAAGAGATGCTAGTCCTTCCAAACATATTTGGAAGTTCATCACCCTACCAGTAGTGGCAACTTTGTTTCTCCTTCCTCCTAACACCCAAGGAAGCATGCAGTTTCCCTGAAAGACTGCACCCAGCACCTGTTGGAGGTAACTGTGTAACTCCCTCCTTCTTTACTACATGAGAAGTTCCACAGTACAATACTCTAAGCAGTTTGATGGTCTCTGTGAGAAGACCTGCGTTTGATTTCAAATAAACATAAAATAGGAACTCAAGCAGATGTCTGCCTACCAACATTCACTGTAGCATTATTTAAAATGGCCAGGAACAGAAGCATGTCAAACAACCAGAGATGGATGAATGGATACATAAATGTGATGCATACATACCTTAGAATATTATTCAACCATAAAAAGGAAGAGGATTCTGACACATGTTACAATGCGGATAAACCTCAAAGACAGTATGCTAAGCAAAATAAGCCATGCAGGAAAGCACAAGCACCATATGATTCTACTTAAATGAAGTATCTAGGAAAGTTCCGTTTGAAAGAGGAAAAAGCTCTGGAGAAGGATCATAGTGATGGTAATTCAATCACGTGAATGTGTTTAGTGTCACTGAAGTTTATACTTACTAAAGCATCGGCATGGTGGCACATACCTCTCATTCCAGCATTCAAGAGGCTAAGGCAGGAGGATCGCCAGGAGTTTGAGTCCAGCCTGTTAGTGAAGGTCAGTCTGGACTAGATAGACCCTGTGTCAAAAAAAACAAAACAAACAACAAAGCTTAGAATGATGTGCTTTACGGTAATGAACGAGAGGGGAGGCCTGCTTGTAAAAAATGAATTGGAATTTATGAGAGAGATGAATAATAAATAGCAGTGTTTTCCATATCATTCCCTTAATTTCAATATAGTGGAACTGAACAGAAATCGCAAAGAGCAAAGGACAGCCCCCAAGGGTGGCAGTGTATTTCCACCTGATCAGGTCCACCCACTTTGTCTTTGTGTCTGAATCAGTTGAGCGAATATAAAGCAACTTTCACTGAGTTACAGTGGCACTGAGCACTTACCACCCAGCTCCTACAATTATCTTCAGCAGCTGCACAGATACCCCTACCTAATCTCCTCCTCTACCTGTCTCCCATCTTAGGTGACTTTTTTGAACCCTCCTTCTCCTTTGAAAAATAATCCACTTGTTTTTGAGCTGGATTTTTCTGTCTGGAGCAGAAGCCCCCACTCATTGAGTACCTGTGGCCATCTGCTGTTGCCTCCTCCACGTAACACTACCTGCCTTCCAGAAACCGTGTAGGTGACAGAACTTTGCAAACTATAAAGAGGCACCCGCAGGTCATTCCTTATGCATTGATTCTGAAATGGGCCTAAGATCGAGCCTGGCAGTAATGCTTCCTTACACGTCCATCTGTGTACAGGGAATGGAGTTACCTGGCTTTCTGAAATGCCCTAAATACCCAAATAAATGAACCAACACAATCAAACCAGAGCCCTCAGCATCACAAAGTGCTCTTTGTCCATTTATTTCATGTGAGTCATTTAGTTTTAATTTACGATCATATTTCATAACCTACTGACAAATGGCCTGCTGTACATTTTTGAAAAGTGATGAAGTCCTGGTAACGAGAGACCTCATTCTGCCCCTGGGTCTTGAAATCTGGGCTCTGATAAGTGCAGGGAGACTGTCAGACTTCAGGGAGAGATTTTTATAATCTATGGTTAGAAAGGTATGAAATGGAAACCTGTTTTCTCTACTGTGACCTTGAGGATCATGATAAATTTCACAGCTTTTCCATACCCTGAGATCTAGGTTCTGTGACCCTATATTATTATGTTCTCAAACAGACATGGTCCCATCAGCCCTTAAAAAGACTCAGCCTTAGATCTGGGGTTTTATCTCAGTGGCATAAGTGCCTGCCTGGCAAATGTGAAGTGAGTTCGATTCCTGGTACCAAATTAAAAAAAAAAAGTCTCAGATTTGAACATAGCCCAGTCTAGTAGGAATGACACATTTCATTCCCACTTAACTTCTGAATGTTTTTTGTTTTTTGCTTTCAAATCCTATGGCTAGTGTTAGGGTACAGGAAGTACTAGTCATCTTTTAATTTTGCCTCTAAACATTTTTGTGAGGGCTACAGAAGTGGAGATCATGACCCACATTGCGGAAGAGAAAACTGAGGCTGTACAGACAATAAAAGAACATTTTTCCAGCCAGGCATGGTGGTGCACGTCTGTAGTCCCATCTACTCAACAGGGTGAGATAGGAAGATTGCTCGAGCCAAGGAATCCAAGACCAGCCTGACAGAGTGAGTGGTGAGGGCTTTGTTGAGAGAGAGAGAGAGAGAGAGAGAGAGAGGGAGACATCGACACAGAGAGAGAGACAGAGACAGAAACAAAAACAGAAACAGAAAGAGAAGAAAGAAAAATAAATGACACTGAAATGTTTCTGGAAGTTACCCTTTTTTTCCAAGCCAGCCACAGGTCAGGTACTACTATCAGTGAGTGTATTAATTAACCCCTGGATCACACTGTAAAACAAACTCTACAGAAGTATTCTACATCCTCCTAGACAATTTTATAATTCAGAAGGGTTTCATTTAATGCTGTATTTTAAACCTTTTCCTCCCCTTAACTGCAAAAAATAAGGTTGTATAGAACTGGCTGTATGTAGTCTGGCTAACCTGACCAGTCAGGTTCTGAGTGTTTCTTTAATATTCATCTGTGATGAGTCATCAGAGACTAAAAAATCAAGAATTTTTTATAACAGCCTTGACAGTCCTACCTGGTCTATCTTGCCAAACACGAATCATTTTTATTGTCTCGTGAACTGAGCCAATTTTCAAGAGTTTGAACTCTTGACACACTCTTGACATATTTTCTAAAACATAAAAAAATCAGCCAACCTTCAAATCCTACAATTTTCCCAGAGCTGCGTATCATTTGAGAAAATATTTGCATTCACTTATCCCACAAACATTGCCCTGAGCACCTTCCATGGGTCATGCATTACTCTGAGCACTAGGGAGATAGTTCAGATGGGGACAGAAAAACTCTTTTCACAAGTAGGCTTCCTGTCTCTCACCTGGCTGGTCATCCGTGGCTCATGGCTCGGTTTGCAGATGGTCAAGTGGGGTTTAGAGAGCCGTCTGTAGTGAAGTTGGACTTGAATTCAGTAATTCAATTATCACATTTGGCACTCTTCATTGGAAGCACTAAAATAAAAATCAGGGCATAGCCAGAGTAATCTATTTGAAGGAGAGTCTGATGGGGCTGGAGATTTGTTTTTGTTGCTTAGCAAGCACACTATTTTTACCATGATGGCATGTTAAAAGATGAATAAAAATAGTAACATTTTCTTAAAAAATGCTTTTACTCACACTTTGTGAGCTTGGGAAAATATTATTTGATTAGGCCAAATAAGACACGCATATGTTTTTAGCATGCAGTGGTTGCAGGGAATGGATGTTTATGCGAAGGACCAAAACGCTTTCTGGCCTGCTTGGTCCTGCTGTCTCTCTCAGTGAGTATTAATAGTTTACCCATAAGAGTCCTAAATTTTAAGTTGCTCACAAATCAAATTGCCAAATCCTGCTTAAGATCAGTTTAACTGAAGCAAACCAGAAGTGCGCCTTTTCCTTTCTTTCTCTTTTGCTGTCTTGCTCATCCATACAGCTGCCATATGACTGCGGGCAAGTCACCTCTACTCTGAGCTGCTTGTACAGTGCGATCATAAAATTCTCTTCCACCCTCAGATTCTACAGTGTTGCCTCTCAATAGTATTCTTCTTCCATTTTAAGATATTAGCCTGAAAATGTCACTATACCTTAGCTGACAACTCTCTCCCTCTTGTTCTCTCTTCCCTGGTACAGGATAGAACCCAGAGCCTTTGCACTAAGTCTACGTCCTTAATGTCTTTTTTAGTTTTATTTGGAGACAAGTTCTCACTAATCTGTCTGGGCTGGGCTCAAACTTTCCATTTTCCTGCCTTGGCCTCCCACAGTGCTAAGACTACAGGCATGTGCTACCACATCCGGCTCCAGCTGCCTACTTTAACTCAGTTCCATCCCCTATTTCACCCAAAGAACATCTCTCTCAACCTGGCTACTTCTCTTCTAGGTGCCACAAACCCAAGAGTGGATGCTCCACAATGGCAGATTTTGCAGTTGCTTTTCATTTGCTTGTTTAGTTGAGAGTGTGTGTGTGCGCACGCGCGTGTGGGTAGGTAGATAGTCACAGGGATAGAATCTAAGCACAAAGCATGGGCAAGTGCTGGGCCACTGAACAACCCCCATCAGCTCCCTACCACAGCAGTTTTGGAAGCACATTCCTTTGGGTCCAATTGCTCAGTTTTTGCACCACCATTTATAGCACTGAGGACACTGGCAAATCACATAATCTTTCAGGGTCTTTGTCTCCCTGTGTATAAAGAGGAGGTGATAGATGACTGTCTTGCTATGTGGATTAAAATGAAATTACCTACTGCTAAGCACACAGGAATTGCTCTTTTAATTCAGTTATTATTTAAAGAGATAATATATTATTTTTAGTTGACACCTATCTTCTTAGTGGTGGTAAATCATCATCATTCTGCTTGAAGACTTTCAGAAAAATCCTGGGGTATCAGAAAATCAACTTTCAGGATCACTGGTGTATCATGTTTAACTCACAGCTGGTCTAAGGGAAGGGAAGGTTGGGTTTGTGTCCTGTCAGCACTGTTACTGTGGGTGTAGCTCAGTAACAGACTGAGCATTTATTAGCATGTGTGAGACCCTTAGTTCCATCCCCAGATTTATCTTTTCTCTCTCTCTTTCCCTCTCTCTCTCTCTATATATATATAGTCATGTATATGTAGTCATTAGATTATACATATTATTAGGGGATGCATATATAACCCAAAGAGTCATCACATGTTGATTTTTTTTATCTTCTTCCTTTCTAGACTCAGATACAGCTAGGGACTGGGGATGGAGGAAAATGTAGCTACTCTTGCCCCTGAAAAAGTTGTTTAATTCCAGCTCAGTTTTCATCAGCCCCAGGCTCTGGAAATCTTCTGCTTCCCCTCTAATTGCATCTTCCCTTCTAAGACCTAATTTCCTTGGCACTCTACTGCTATTTGCAAGGCCAAAACAAAAACTGTTTTACCATCTCCTCAAAGTGGGCTGTGGCTTAGCAGTATCTACGGGAGGCATAAATACTCCTGCCCTAGGAATAATTCAGATCTGCATATCCAGTACCAAAGGCAGCAGTGGCTCTCAGGAGGTGCTGGCCAGGTATGTAGCTGCACCACCACTCCACATCCACCCACAATGACTTCACCCAGTTCCTTCCCTAGAATTCTCAAGTCCAGGATCAGATTCCTCACAGCCATCCCTGGGATTCTCTACATTGTCTTGTTAGCTCCCCTTTGTTCCCATTGCTAAACACAGAAATCCAAGCAGAAAGACTAGCCAAGGTAAGCCACTTACGAAGTGGGAAGAAGGAAAGCTGAACACTTGGCAGTCTTCGGATTTTCCCTAAATTAGCCAATTTCATATCAGTAACTGCCTCATCCATCACCACCACCTTTCAGGTAATTTTCTGCAATGGGATTTAGGGAGGCATTTGACTGTCTTACAGGCAATTTCTTTACAATCATTTTTTCCATCATTGCATTTTCTCACCATTAAAATAAAAACAGGGAGAAGCTTGCCAAAGTATGTTTTTATGTAAAGCCCTTCAACTCAGAAGCTACTTTCAGGGACCTGTATATTATCTTGGGTCCCTAAAAACAAAAATACCAGATATATCTGTAATCTAGTTAGGACTCAACCTCACCCAAGTGGAAAGGACTCTGCTCAGCTCTGCTTCTTGCTGCGTGACCTTAAGCAAGTCACCTCACCCTTCTGAGCAACATTTTTACTTTCTGCAAGATGAGGAGAGTGATAGCACTCCACACTGCCTTGAGGGCCAAATGAAATTGTGACACTGAAGATATTTGAGCACTAGGTGTGACTATATTTCACACCTATAGATATAAGAGATGAAGAAAAGATAGGAAATAAGTCAGTGGCGGACTTCAGATGACAGCCTTTCATCTTTGTTTGGATGTCTAAGTATTACTCCTCATGCATGGTAAACCACATAAAATATAGTCACCATATGCTCTCTTTCAAAGCCAAGAGTTGCAGAAGTGGGATGGCATAATGCAAATTAGTGGGGCTGGGCTGAAGATGCTATGGATTTCTGGGCTCTGAGCTCACCTGCTGTGTGACTGCCAGTTCTCTGCATCACTTCTCTGGGCAGTTTGCTGTCTGAGGTTTGCTCTTTTGCTCTGGGAAAATGAGACAATCCATAATTCCTAAATTTCAGGGTTGCTGTGAAGAAGCAGAGTGAAATAGAGTGCAGGGTACTGCAGTGGGGAGAGGAGGGCAGCACTGAGTCCTGGAAGTTTCAGGCAAAAGAGAGGCCAGGGCATCTGCTTGAGGGTGGGCTCTACTCAGCTCACATCTGCCTCAGGCTCCATTGTGGTCATCTGGGAAATGGGCAGAGAGTCCAGCCTTCATAGAGTTAATGAGTGAAACAGATGAGCTCCTTCCTTCCTTTATTTATGTATTTATTTTGAGCTCCTTCCTAAACAGAGTAAGAAGTACCTACCTGTTCAGCACACCTAGGTGCCCAGGGCACCAGGTAAGTCTCCAGCCTCTGGGGGGCGCTATTGCTTCGTGCTCTTCTCCGTGGACTGTATGTGTACAGTCAAGTCGCAAGGTCTCGCCCCATTTGGGCCACTGCCTATCTGTGCCACCCCAGACACATTAACGATCTAAACCTAGTTCTCTTGACTCAAAAAGAGGTGGTAACACGGTGTGTCGGGAGGTGGTGAGATTCTTACGGGTTGGGGGATGCGCAGCGCATCGGTCTGCAGTTGGGAAGGGCTTAATAAAGAGGGGCTGCTATTATCTGCTTGGCTTGCTCCCCCGGGAGGCGAAGTGTAAGTTTAATGATGGGGGGCGGGGTGGAGACCCGGGCGCACGGTCGCCTGTGATCTCCTGGGCCAGTGAAGCGGGCCGGGCCGGTGTCAGCGCGCGTTTATTGATGGCAGGTATTTGGGGAGTAATTGAGCGCGGCGGCCGGCCCGGGGCGAGAGTGGGCCTCCACGAGCAATTAAATGTGATTAGGCCAAGACCTTCGGGATCCAGCTGGGTGACTGATAACCCGGCTGCATTCCTGCAGGGCCCTCGACATCAAACGGGCGGCCGGCGGCGGGCCGGGCGGGAGGGGCTCGGACGCGTCCTCCAGCTCCGGATGCCCACCGGCCACGGGGAACCCAGGGACGGCCTCCTCCTGCGCAAGGGTCGGTCGGGTCCTCCGCTGCCCCGACAGGTGCAGCCGGAGAGGAGAGGGACGGAGTGTCCTGCGCTCGGAGCAGCTAGCGCTGCGCGGCTGACCCGCCTGGCCTGAGCGCCTGGAGTCGGCACAAGCTCGCTGGAGTCAGAGAAAACTGGGAAGAGAACGAGGATGGGTCGGGGGGGTGAGGGACAGGAGACAGTGGACGTGAGGCTGACTGCATTAGAAAATGGATTTAAAAAAAAACTGAGGGGCGCGAAGAAGGCGCAAAGTGTCGGGCAGAGAGGAGCAGAGAAAAGACCGAATTTAAGCACGAGGGTATAATAATAATCGCAGGCAGTGAGCGAGAAAATTAAAAGGCATAAAGGAAGGACCGACCTGAGAGAGCATAAGCGGGCAGGTAATAAAGGAGAAACAGCAACAGCAACAACAAAAAGAGATGTAAGAGTGAGAGGTAATAAAGATCGAGACTCCCCAAATGCGAAACCAGGGGCAAGAGGCAGAAGATGGTGGGGGGCTGGGAATGAGCAAAGCATGGGATCCGCCGGGAGTGCAACCCAGTAATCTGTAGAGCCAATTTAAAAAGAATGGGGAAAAAAGTGAAAGAAAGAAACAAAAAGTGGGAGGAGAGGCAAAAGATGGGGGAAAGTAATGAGACCAAAGAATGAGGACCGTGGAGGAAAAATAAATACAGTGCCAGGATCACAAAGAAGCCGGCCTGGGTCCCTCCCGGGCTGTACCTCCGGCCCCCCATCCCATCCCCGCAGTGCCTGCCTCACATCCAGCACTCCATGCCCAGGGCCATGCTCCTTACTGCCTGGGGGACCTGACGTTTGCTGCTCCCCCCCCCCCCCCAGAGCCTGACTCCTACAGCCAGCTCCTTCCCCCTCCAGACTGGGTGAGAGGCGGCCCCACCCCAAGTCTCCCTACTCAGCCATGGACCATCAGCTTTGGCTCCTCAAGTCATAAATCACAAGTGGAGCTGCTGGGGATTCCTGGGTGCTTTGCCTCAGGATCCCAGAGTCTCCAGAGCTAGGGAACAGTTTCTGTCTGTGCTGACTCCTCAGACAGGATCAAAACAGCATGAAAGAAATCAGAGAGAGAACTTCGTCGTCTGCAGGAGCCGGACTTCTAAAACCCCCTTCCGCCCCCAAAGCCTTCAATATTAAAAAACCCCCTAGGAGCCTCAGACACTGTATTAATTAGTGCAACCACCCATGAAAAGTTGGGTTTGGAGCGGCATTCTTTGCCCTGTGTGAAAAACCAAGTCTAATAAACAATTGTTAACTTGGCCTGTTGCCGCTGGTAAATTACATAGCATTAAAAAAATAATGCTTTTCATATTAGGCACTAATTAAAGGTTGGGACAGCTTTAAAACAAGAGAGGGAGGGGGGAAATCAAAGAAAATATAAAAATGTTCTTTCAAGAGTTATGGGAGGTTAATAAAGTATGTCTGTTAGACTGAGCCTACATTGCCCCTAGCTACAGCCAAACTGGAGCCACCACAATTGGGTCTCAATAAGATAATGATATTCCTTTCTCTGCTATTAAAAGCCTCCCAGTGCAAACTTAAAATGATTTATTTAATTTAGGAAATTATGAGGTGTAACTTCAAAGCCCGAGCCGTTAGTAATGGAAAATACCAGGTTGTTTAAAATTATAATAATAATTGTTTGGAGGACTCAGGACATCAAAGTGTTTTCATCAACAAATGCAGAGAGGTCGGAGGAGGTTGGAAGGAGTCAGAGGAGGTGGATGGAGTTTGGATTTGATTATTATGAACCTTATCAGGGCAGGATTCAGGATTCCCGCAGCCTCTACTCTGCTCTGCTTTGAAGCGGGGATATTTTGGAAAGTCGTTTTACTGCTTTTTATTTAGTTCATAGCGGGGAGGAGGTGAGAGGGTGGCTGGGGGTGGGAGAAGGGCAGTAGGGAAGGTGACGGCAGGCTTTTCCTTCTTGGTGTGACTACTTTATTTCATTAAGCGGCTGCGTATCACCAGCCCTCAAAGTTTTTTTTTTTCCTTACATAAAAGGGGGCAACAGGCACAATCAACTTCACTAACCAGGCCCTGTGATGTTGGGGAGGGTGTGTGTGTGACGTGGGTTCCTTTATAAATGAGGTTTATGCTTATTTCAAATCCAGCAGTGGAAAGAGAATGGGGGTCGGGGAATGGCCTCTCCAACCCGTGGCAAATGAGAGGCTTTTGTAGCAAAGAATGGCCGTGGGAGTTTTCATTCGGTCAGACAAGGTTCTGCTCAAAGGCAGGGATCCTCTTTTCAGTCGGGTCAGGCAGACGTTTCGCCAACGCACGCTCTGTCTCAGCCAGGCCTGCGCTGCCTGCTCCTGCCGCCCTGCCCTGCTGGGCTAGGATAAGACTGCAGGGGTTGGGGGGCTGAGCGGGGCCCCTCGCGATGGGGCAGCTGGGACGCTCTGCCGGAAGCCCCTCACAGCACGAGGGGTGCAAGCCAGGACCAGACCCCAAATCTAGGCTGTCGTTTCTGATGGGCTTCCCTTGCCAACTCGGATGCCCACCTCCCGTACTCAACCTCGGCCGGCCTAGATTCCCTTGCCGCTACCTACAAGCACTGTGACCTCAGTGAGTCACACTCTGAGCCTCAGTTTCTTCAACTAAACCTCTTGGAAGGGTTTGTCTCGACATGCGTACGTGCAAGAAATTCATAGCTAGTTCCTCACTTAGCAGAGTCTGCATAACTCAGAAAAAACGTGATATGCTGCTTTCTGCCCCTCTTTGAAAGCGCAGGGCCATCTGTCTGGAACGTTTTGGAGGAAAGCGTTTCAAGGGCGGAGGGGCAGGTGGTTTTGCTTGCGGCATAGTGGAACGAGGGGCCGCTGGCGTCTGAGGAGCGCGCATTGGTATTTTTGGCTTTAATGCGTGCCTGCGCGGGTCCTGGGTAAAGTGAGGGTGGTCTGCCGCCGCCGTTTGTCAGCCTGGCCGGCTGATACGCCTGGCGTTCGCTACCAAACCTGAGGGAGGACAGGATGGCAGTGAGGGTGACACCGAACTCACCCTAGGACAGGAGAGCACGGGGAGCCCCAGAGCAGGGCGCAGGGCTCCTCATCGTGCCGACCGGTGCATCCAGACGCACTGGAGGGCAATAATGTTGGAGCCTAAATAACTATTCAAACTTCCTCTCCGAGCCTCAGTTTTTCTTCAGGATCTGGGGAGATGCGGTGGTGGCTAGTCACCCAGACTGATCCCTTCTACCCAACTCGCCCTGCAAGACACGCCCCCCCCCTTCTTGGAATCGCGGACCCAAAGCTTCCCTGAGGCAAACTGCTCCTCCACCTTGAGCGCGTGTCTCCCGATTCCCCACCCGGCCAGTACTACTTGGGGCTGCGGGGTCGGAGCGGCGCCGGCAGGGAAGCTCGGTGGACAGGCTAATTAGGGATCCAGCCTGGCTGGCGGCTGATGAGGAAACCGAGGACTTCGGCTTTTAGAAAACGCACCTCCCTTAAATGAGTAAAGCTGGATTCCGACTTCGAGTTCAAGAGGCCAAGCAGAACAGGACGGATGCAGGTTTGGGTCAGGGTTAGTTAGCATCCTGGAGGCTCTGCGGGAGTGCAGAGACAGCGCGGAGAGGAGGCAATGGCCTCCGATTTCCAGCACGTCCTCGCCTTTGGGATCCCGCTTCTGCGGATTGGGAATGGCCTGATCCGAGAAGCCCCGCCACACAGGGACAGTTTCCGGTGCCCACCTGCATCTAAAGTGTCGACTCAATGAAAATAAGGGAGGCAGGGAAGGGTGAAGGGCCAGTGCTACTAGATGCCACCTTGGTTACCATAAGGCTGTTCTACACTCTGTGGTTTCCAAGAACAGGGGGCTCCAGTCCGTAGGAAAATGGACCCCAGAAGTTATCACCAGCTACTTCTGATTTATTCGTGCAACAGAAAACTGAATTTAAAGCCCATCCTCAACTTCCTCTATCCATCAACCTTAAGATATTATCATAAAACCCAAGCCCACAAACTCACTGCCATCCAGTTTGCACTAGACTAGGAACTTGAATGAGCCATCTTTTCCCTTCTGACTCAGAAGTTTGTTGGAGTCCATCTCCCAGAGGATCTGGGTCTGGTACACAGAGGCAACACAACACACTCCAGAAATGGCCACTGGCATACATTCCTCTGACCTAACCTGTGGATTTAGTTCCTGTTTCCAATTGCAAATAGCCTTATATGTCCCTTTTTCTCAGCTTCAAGGTAGTGGTCTTGATAACTGCAAGATTTTAAGTTTTCCCATCCATCATTGATAAACTACGCAGATTTTAGTGACCCCTCTTCCTCACCACTTCTAAATTAATTTTCCACTAGTTTGCAAAAGTTGTAATACCAATTCCATCTCTTTTCCAGGAGCATCACAAGCTGTGAGGGGCCATTTTAAAGTATCTCCAGATTTTCAACTGCTGCCCCCAAACCTGGCCATAACTCTTGATTGATTTACATTAAAACAATAATTAAAATGACAGACACCCTCCCTTATCTGGATGGCATTTTTGAGCTAAGCCCAGTTTTAGTGCACCTTTTGAAATAATTATGAGTTGGGACAAACTTTACTGCAATAAAACAAATGTTTAATTTAATCCAGAATAAGAGATAAGAAATAACTCTTCAATAAAATATATAAAATTGTACAAGGCACCCTTTCAAAGGGATAGAAGTATATTGGGGTGGGGGAGAGAGGAGAAATGGATAGGAAGGTAAAATACCAGGAAGCTAACTGGGCTGTTTGACAACACCATTTTTAGCAAGTCAGAAGATGGCTTTACCCTCTGCCCCCAACATGTTAGAAAGTATATAAATTTTCCTAATAAGTTTAGCACATACAATAGACACACACACACAGAAAGCATGAATTTTTCCCCCTTCCTGGTTCTATTAATTGTTCAGGAACATTCAGCATATAGGTAAACGGTTACAAGACACTCATTTTTTAAGCAGAGAATTATCACACCCTCCCAATCACCTTTGCAATGTGCGAGGATTGACACGCCTAACATTTCACAGAAATCATCAATTCCTCCTGATGTGTTTTAACTTTTTACTCTCCAATTACCTAAAGTGTAGTTAAAAAATAGCCTTGACAGAGATTAGGAAGTATTCTTATTTTCTACCCACCGGAGGTATTTTTAGGATTATTTCATCTCCTTATTGCTCTTAAAGAAGTTATTATCATTAATTATGTAGAGGAAGAAAAATTAGAGCCGAACATGGTAGTATGAGATTTTTCTGATGTACACAAAATGCAAACATGTTATACAGTCCCTTCACTTGAATGTCTCTGTATCTACTTTCTATGTGCAATGTGTCCAATTCTAACATTTGTTTTCCATAAGCAAAAGTCAATCATCCTATCCAAATCAACTCTCATAAATAATTTGACTCCCCCCTTTCAGGAAATACAACAAATGGACGTACGCAGTCACTCTTCAGAAGGTGATCAATAGAAAAATGTATATATGTGTATAAATTTTGCCTTTCAAAATAATTTGTATTTTTATGTCTGCTGTATAAAAATGTCTTATTTTCATTATATATATATATATATATATATATTTATATTTATACATAAAAACTGTCAGAGCCAATCTTTGTGAAAGAAGGGGGCATTTGGAAGAGGACGCCAAGAAAACAAGCACTGGTGCCAACCACCTAAAGAACTTTGATCTATGTCATGTGGCCCACAGCCTTACTGCTCTTGCTCAGAGTGGTACAAGCAAGGATTGACAGCAGGAGGACTAGGTCAGTGTAGCCTTCCTTGGGGAGGAAAAGGAACCCTCTGAAACAAACATCCATCCTGGAGTCTGTCAACCTGCCCTTCCTTAGGATAGATGGTACATGCCATATCCAACTGGTGTGGCATAGAGTCCGACGGGCGGGAGAGGAAGCACAGGTCTATGGAAAGGGTAGGAGGCTCCATATATAGATGCTGCTTGGAGGGGTGAGTTGATGGGGAAAGGGAGACTGAAGCCAGAGGGCAGCATAGGTTTTGCAGCCATTTTCAGCTTTTCCAGTTCTGCCTCCTGCAGTCTTTTCGCCTTGGCCCTTCGGTTCTGGAACCAGATTTTGACCTGGGTCTCTGTGAGGTTCAGAGAGCTGGAGAACTCTGCCCGCTCGGCAATGGAGAGGTATTGTTTCTGGCGGAACTTGCGCTCCAGAGCTAGGAGCTGGGATGTGGTGAAAGGTGTGCGTGGCTTCCGATTGGTCTTGTGCTTCCTCAGGGTGCAGGTGGTAGGGCTCATATGTCCTGGAGGACAAAGAGGGGACTCGGTTAGCAAAGGTGGGCACCTCTCCAGGCTGTTTGCGCAGATCTCCTCTCTTAACTGAGAACACTTGGCTTATACATACACACACACACTTTGTTTCATTTTTCAAAAAGGTACCTCTGTAAAACCGTATTTTTTTAGTGCAGGGAGATCAAGAAGGACCAAATTCAATTTCTTCTTTTAAAAAAATCACTCTGGGAATTTGATAGTGTCAAGTAGTGTTAGAGATAATGGAAATAGAATTCATGCAAAAAACTCTCTTAAGTCAAGGGAGTTGAGCATGGTGAGAAATAAAACTTGATGAATTTGATTCCTGTGTTTAAAAAGGAGAGGCTAGGCTCATGATTATCCATGCCTCCCCCCAGTGCTGTGACAATCACACACATCACAAGCAAAATGAAGAAGTTATTAGGTTCTGGGTTGGCGGTTTCTCTTGCCCACCCCCCACAAGGAAAAGTTGGATTGCATCAGCAGATTTATGAAAAATAATCATGTAGATAAGGTCTGTGGTAAATTAATGGCATCTTGGGATGTGGGGACAGACCTATGAAATAAACAACCACAAAGCTGCCAGCCCTTGCAGTCTATAGATTATAAACCCAAACATCATTTTACAGATCTGGATGTGGGTTAAGTTTCTTGGCTGGGTGCTTCGGTAATATAAACTTTACTAAGATGGAGGGGAAAATTAGCTCGCCCATAAATGTACATGTCAGGGGAAATCATGCTGCCTCCGAATTGAGAGCACATGATGACATTTTAGTCGTCTCCTCTACTCATTCTATGGTTTAGGGCAAATGTGTAAATGATTAGTTTGTCTCCTGAATTTAGAAGTAGGAATAACAAGCCAAAGTATAGCAATAGCATCCAGACTGAATTTAAAATGGATTCAATTATAGGAAGTCACAGGGCTAGGATATGCTGGTGATGATTCCAGTGTCAGCTAACTGCGGGCTTGTTTTCAAGGGTAAGGGGAGGAGTACAAAGCTACAGGAGTACAGTGCTAAACTATTAATGTTCTGCATTTGGCTTTTACGAGCTACCAATAATTTTCCAAACGCAGCCACGGTAGCAACTCCAGTATGCTCACTGGAGAATGCCACATTTCTTGTTTTGTTACTTTGGTGGCCCAAGAAAGAGTTTACACTTCATACTCCAGAATGACATAGCACAAGTTCCAACCCAGCCTCCATTTCCAACAAGAGACAGATCTGTCCAAGTGTCACATTATTAACATCACTTTACTGGCACAAAAATAAAAGCAGTAAGCTCCACAGACAAACAGCAGACATCTGGGAGTAAGATGGGCAAAAAACCCCATAAAAGTCTAGACTTTAGCATATGCTAATACCTAAATAATTTGGAGAGCAGAGGACCCTATTTCCTCATTTAAAAATTTGCTAACGCCTCCAATACCACCATGGGACTCTTAGGAGAACCACAAAATTCTTACCCATCCCTAACCTGGCCAGACAGAGAAGGACCCTGGTCTCAGCTTGGACACCCAGCTCTTAGTACATATATTAAAAGTCATTCCCGACTGTATGTAGGGGTTTGAACCATCTAAGTGCCTGGGCAGAGTAACTCTAGCTGCAGCTGTGGGGCTGCATTGGAATTACGAAAGCCAGGCGATGGGGATCTGTATATCAAAGCCATAAAACTATGAGGTTTCCTTCCCGAGCACCATTCCCCACCCCTCCCCCCATATCATTTTAAACTAGCCAGAGGAAGGATGCGATTATAGAAGGCAAAACAGCATTTATCCTACTTCCTCCGAATAACAAAACCAGGCCCCCAGGAGGGTGGCTCTCTGGTCTCCAGGCTCTTGGCTCCCAAGTCTCCAGGCTCGGTCACGGTGGCTAGGCACTCCCTGGCCCACCCTGCTACCACCACATCACTGGGCTCCTGCTAGCACTCCCAGGGCCAAAGTACCAACAACCCTTCTGTCTTAAAAATGGTATCTTTTCTAATACTGTACTCTCCAGTTCTTGTGGAAGGGTAATATCCAGGGTTCAAAGTTGCATTCTAGAGGACAGAGAAGCCATTGTAAAAGGCAGAGATGGTTACAGGACGAGTGGGGAAGTTGCCCCTCTCCCAACTAAGGATGCCAGGATTTCTGACCTTTGATTATCATTCCCCTTAAGGCCTAAATCTTTGAAGTGTTGCTAGCATTGCCCCGGGCCTAAGAATACACATGCACTCAAAATCTGTTAATGTGTTCAGTCTTAATGTTTGTAAGCCTCCATTTTACTATGGGTAAAATGGGTAAAAAATACCTATTTCCCAGCGTGGTTTCTGGGTACCACATTTTAAAGTGCCCAGAGACCTTTCTGTGTTACTTGGTAGGCAATCTTTAAATGTCCCCAAGCTTTTTGTCGGGCCCAAACTGCTGATCCCTCTGAACTCTGCTGAAATGTTCATCTGTTAACAAGAGGCCGGCTGCTGCAGTACAAAGGAGATCAGATAAGATAATATGGTGAAAAGTGCTGTAAAGCACTGTGCAAACTTGAGTTTAAATTCTTTGAGTCCTTAATCTCCTCGCCCTTTTGAGTCTTTCAGAATTTCCAGCAGGGTGGAGAGAGACTGCCTGAGGGGACAGCCACTGACGCCTGGGTATAGGGTCTTGTTTTGCTCATAAAATATTGTGCATCTCCAGTCTTTTGAGCTAAATAATGGAAACACAAAAGAAAATTCTCTCTCCACCACAGGCCACCGCTTACTTAACAACTTTAAAGGTGTAATAGGGATGGGTCAGGAAGGAGATAGAAAGAACAGCATGGAGAAGTCATAAAGGCCAAGAAATTGACTAAAAGATAACAGCAAGTGGATTCTCAAAATTAGGGGCCCAGCGCCCTAAAATAGACACTATATCTAGAGATTGCCATGGCTTCTAGAAATGGGGTGCAGCTATACCTGGACCTGGACTTCAGGGAGACAGGTCAAAGGCTAGAGCACTGCAATCGAGGGCAGGGTTTGGACAGAAGATCCCCGTGTTCAGTGTAAGGTTATAACCACAGCCAAGCGAATGCGGCCCTCATAAAAGCCTAAGCATCCACCTCTGAAAATAGGAGTAGACACTGGTTACAAGTCTCTTCCTGTACTGTGGGGCGCTAGGGAGGATTCGGATCGGGTGGGCTAAAGAGCATCACCGTATAAATTTCTCAAGCCCGGCTGGAATGCTGTTAATTATTACTGTGAGCCCAGCCCGCTCCCAGCGAAGTGTAGAACTTCGCCAACCAGGCGCTCGTTGTGTTGCAGACTGGGTGACGTTTCCTTTCTGCTTTCGTCTCTGCCACCACCTATTCCTGGGATCTGGCTCCTCCACCAGCCGAGTCCCACGAAAGGTAATGATTTGCACTGAATGTCTGGTTAGACTCCAATGACCTCATCTTTAAAATGGGAGCGCACTTCGCGGGGCCACCGCGTTTCCAAGTACGGTGCGCCAAGTCGCCTCGCGTCTAGCCAGGAGTTCAGTGCTCATTAAACGTGGACCTTCCTCACTTCCCCCGGAGAGACCCCGTGGACTGAGTAACAAAAACAAGCCCGGTGGCCTAAGCACAGGGCTGAGTGCTGTCACTCACACCGACTGACCCCTTAAACTCAGGCGGGCTCGCTGCTCAGAGACCAGCCAGTCCGCCCTGGTGCTGAGCACTGTGCGCAGCGAGGGGACCCGGGACACGCGAGGAGCACCCTGGATGTGGGTGCTGATTTCCCCGGATACCTGGAGATCACGCACTGCTAGGCTCGCGTCCCCGGCGTACAGCGAACGTGGAGGGGGACCCGAGCTCCGCTGAACCCCAGCCCTCGGCTCCCGCCGGTTCCCCCTCCCAGCCGCAGGCCGGTCCCGACCCCGTCGCGCACTCACTGGGCGGCGGCGAGTATCTGCCGGGTTCCTGCATCCACGCCGCCCCGTCTTCCGAATTCTCCGACTTGACCGAGGCCGTCTCGAAGGGCTTGACCAGAGGCCCGGGGCTGTGCGCCTCCCGAGCGCCGTGTCCCGGCAGCAGCAGCGGCCGCAGGCTGGCCCCGGCCGAGACGCCCTCGGCCGGCAGCGGAGACCCCGCCTTGGGCGGCTTCTTGTCGGACATGAGCGCCTCCACGCTGAAGGGCAGGCTGGAGACCTTGACGCGCCGCTCCTCCGCGCCCCCCTCGGCGCCCCCGGGCCCGGGGCCGGGCCCTGCCACCATCGCCGGGCCCTCCTCATCGGACGAAAACAGGTCGTTGCCTTTGGACGGAGAAGCCATGACTTCCCTGCCCCGCGTAGCTCCGGGCGCGCGACTCGGCTGGCAGCCCCGCAGCCGCGGCTCAAACTTTTGGGGGGGAGACGGGAGGGGCGCGCTGGGAGCGGAGCCTTTCCTCCAAGGGGAAGTGGGAGACACGGAGCAGCCAATCCGCGCCGGCCCTGGAGATGACGCCACAGACGCTCGCCTCCGATTGGCTCTTCTAGAAGAGGCTGGAGTTTTGTGTGCCTGTGTTGTGTGTGTGTGTGTGTGCGCGCGTGTGTGTGTGTGTGCGCGCGCGCGCGCGCGCGCATTTTTCCCTGTTTGAAATAAATTAGGAGTTAATTACAGGAGCAGTCAGCAGAGTTGTTATTAGGCGATCCCTCAAGGGTTATAATCACGCCAAAACTGAAAAGTCCAAGACACAATTAAGGCCGATTATTTAAAGAGGAAGTTCGCTGAGTCCCATTTCTTCTTTCTTTGACCCCTCTTGAAAAGTCATCTCGTTCTCACCCCTCTGTGAGCCGTCCCATCGCCTGAATACGCTTAAAATCCACAGCTGGTATTGCAAGAACGTTGATGAAACTCCTACTATGCACCCAAACTGGCCTGACTTTGCAGCTCTAGTAGAGAGCGCTGAGGAGCTCGGGCCAACGTCCTTGCTAAAGAGAGTATCAGGCGTGGCCCTGAGAAGTGCGGTGTCTTGTCCTCAGCAAGTGCCCCACAGCCTCCGCTATTAGCTATTAGTATGACTCGTTCTTCGAGAAAGAGGGATTAGAGGGGGCCCGAGAGGTGGCCAGGGGCTGCCTTCCCTAAATGATTCATCCTGGAGAAGTTAAGCAGCAGTCCCGTCTCCTGCACTTGGATACACCAATGCTAAGCCCCCGCCGCGACCCTAGCGCACGGAGCTTTTAGAGACCGGAAACCCCGTGTTTCTCGGCCCCAGAATCTCCTCTCCGCACAGATCCGCATCTGATTTTCTCCATCAGACTACCCAATGCAAAATGTGTCCGCCGGTTTGCGTTTGAGCTTGTTTTGTGTGCCTATGTGCCACTGTTTGCTTTGAAAGGTGAAGACGAGGGAGGAAAAGTCGCCGATACTAATATGTAGTTCCTTCTTCCCTCTTCAAAGTCTCAGAAAGACCGAGTTCCACATTAGCACACCCAGGCCCGAGTGCCTTTTGGGAAGCACATTTTTATTCACCCTATCTTACCAAAAGGAAAAGAAAATGAAAATTTAAAAATGCATAGGCATCCCTAACCCACCTCAAATTACAGCCTCAGTATGGAGCCCCAAGCCCTCAGGGATGACTGTCTCAGCCAGGGCATCCAGAATGCGGAGGCCTTGAATCTCCCCGCTGCTCCACAGGCACAAGGCATCCTTCAAGTGCCGCTACAGGTGGCAGCTGATTTTCCCTCTATCTGGACCATTATTCCGAGGGGATGCAAGGGGTAGAGCAGGTTGCTGGCTGGAGCTTTGGAAAGAAATACTGTGTTTTAAACTATTTAAAGGACCAAGGTTGGGAAGCTTTCTTCACAAACATTTACCTGAAGTGAAACTGTGCTGGTTCCGGGAGAATGAAAGAAAGAAAAAAATCTGACTCTTAGCGGGTAAAAACAGTCTTAATCGACCAAGTACTTCAATTTGGTCCTGGAAAAGTTATAAAGTTCCAACCACTGCCTTCTATAAACCTCTAGATCTCTCTGCGCCACAAGAAACAAGCTGTCCCTTTTCTTCTTCCCCTTCTCCACTTTGTCCTTTTCTTTTGCTTGTCAAACAAACTTGGATCTCAGAGAAAGTTTTGAAAATGACTATGAAGGCTATGAAATGTATGCATTTTCCCCTTGAGTCATACCTGATGATAGTTAGCTTGATATGCATCTCAAATACAGTACAGGTAAATCCAGGCGAAGTTCTGTGCCTGCTAGATGCATGAGAAAAGATGCTGGTCATATAATTTGGAAGCAAATTTGAAATTCGTTTAACCCTCAGATGCCAACGTGTACAAAAGTGTGCAACTTTCAGCTGGACTCAACCCAGCCAAATGTTGTATAATTTTTCCTGAAAATTCATTGTTAATATTTGTCAGATTACGGCTACAGGGGCTCATTCTGGAAACATTAGAAAAGAAACATATTCTGCGGGCATGCTTTTATTTTAATAAACTTCTCTCTAGGAGTGGAAAAAGCTTCTCTCCTCAGTATGCTAGCCTTGGTGCCCAGGCAGAGAACAAAAAGTACAAAGCCAGAAAGAGGAAAATGGTAGAAAATTTTTATGAAATAACTAAAATGATAACCAGAGAGCCAGGGGCTGGCCGTGAATAGGACCAGAAAGTAACCAGCCTGTTCACCATGGCCTTTGCCAGTACCCTTTCCACCTTTTGCTGGAGCGTACACCTTTCGGGAACTTCTTTCCGAGTGGGCTATTCCAGTGCTTCTGGAAGGAAGGCTGGAATCTTAAGAGGGGTGTAGCCCTTGATGGGAAGCGCTATCTGTATATTCACTCCCAAGGCGGCTGGGCTCTCAGAATACTTTAGCACCTCTTCTGACAGCGCGACCTTGAGAACGCTACTTCGCCTTCTTCGCTAGATTTTTTTAAATCTCTAAAATGAGAGGTAATTCGACCTGGGATGGGCTCTTGTCATAATTAAATTCAGTAGGTTTCCTAAAATAACCAGAAGGCATTGGGGACCAACTTAAAAAGCTTTCTTGGATATAACAGAAAAAGCTATTTATTGAATGCTTTCTCCCCTCTGGGACCAAAACCTAAGGCCCATCTCTCACCTTCATGGATCTCAGGGTTGGGTCATTGTAAAATCTCCAGGGTCAAGAATTGGTTGGTTTATCAACCAATTGGTTTGAGTATTGTCCCTCAGCAGAGGACTCGCTTTGGCACCTAGAAGATACTCAGCAGATGCTTGTTTCCTGTTAGTGGAGTCATGTTTAGGTAGCTGTAGTGTTTGCAAGTGGGAAAACGGGGTTCTAGTCGGAACTCAGCCATCACGAAGAACTGCCCGATGCTCAAAATTTAGACCTGTCCACAAGTGCATTTGTTTCTTCCAACACCGCTTCGCACGGAGATTATTTTCCCCACTTTACAGATGAAACCCTCCTGTAGGAAGCGTAAAAGGCGCCGCCCAAGGTCACGCAGGTAGAAGTTGGGGGACCCGCGAATCCCCACAATGCGCGGCCTCCCCCCGCGCGGACTCCCTGACCTCCGCGCCCGGTGGCTCTGGGGGACTTTGCGCCCAGACCGGGGCCGTCGCGGAGCCGCTGCGCACGCGCGCCCCGAGTCCCGCGGCAGACACCCCTTGCAAACCGTGGAGCGCTGCGCTCAGACCGCAGCGTCTGAAACCCCGAGGACCGCGGGGATCCCGGAGGCGAGGAGGCGGCGGGGGAGGGGCGGCGAAGGGGCTGTAGACGGGCCAGGGCTGCGGGCAGGCGCCAGGCGCGGGGAGATGAAAGGCGGGCTCGGGGGAAGGGGCTGCGCCGGGTGACCGGCTCCAGCCGCGCCGGGCGCCCCGCCCCCGCTGCCCCGGGCAGAGGCGGCTGCCCGCGCCGGAGCCGCGTTAATTGCTCTCGGCCCCGGCACTCAGCCTGCGCGGAGCCGGGACAACCTAGCTCCAGGAGGAATGACAATTCGCCCTAATGGGACAACCTCACTCCCAGAGGAGTGACAATTCCTTCTAATGGGCCGCTTGTTAGCGGCCTATTCTCCCGAACCCGGGTATCAGAAGCGGGCAGACAAGCGGGCGCCAACGTCCGCCAGGAATTCCACAACCTTGCTCTCCACCCCCCGGCCATTCGCTGTGTGACCCCGGGCACAACACTGCTCCTCTCTGAACTCGTGCTTCTTACCTGTGCGATGCGAAGCTGGAGTGGGCAGGTCCAGCTGGAGTAGGCCAAGCATGCTGCCAGGCACTTAGAGAAGTCCCTTTGGAGTTACTACAGCAAGGAAGCCAGGGAGTGGGGATTTAGGGTCACCTTTTGGGGACCTGATTGTGAAATTCTGGACATCTAACCCGTGGGCTGTAAAGAAGGGGCATTCCCCAAAGGCTTACACGTGTTACTGAAACCCTGAACCCTGAGCGTTAGTTGACCCAGCATTTCACAGTTGAGGGGAAGAGACAGAGGCTGAGTTGAGCGCCAGCAGCGGGCAGAGCCTCAAGGTCCGCCAGGCTGTGCTAGGGAGAGTGGTGAGAGCAGGCCCCAGAAGCTACCTGTTGGCTGGATCCTCCCCACAGCAGGTGTGGGGGTTGCTGAGGGGAGGAGCCAGGGCTCTCAGCCCTCTCTGAGTCCCTGTTCAAACGTAGACCCCATTTGTGATTATGTACCATCATTGCCTTTGTGGTTTCCCCTTTGCAGACTGGAGGGCTGCTACCCAAGACCGAGTACCAGAAGCCAAACCTAAAACCAGCAGCATGGCACTGCCTATAGCTTTGCAGGGGGGCTCCGTGGGGTGCTTGGAAATAGGAGTGAGCCATTTGTTTCTTATGGTACTCAGGATAAGACACTCCACCTTTTGAGACCGCGATTGTTTCATCTGTAGTAGGGTAATTACATGTTATTATTATTTGTTAAGTCATTATCAATATTTTTAAACCTCTCCAGTAGGTTTTTGTAGCATTGCACACATCTAGGCTCCGAGGATAGAATGTTAGGGTGATCTGTAGTATGGAACTGCAGGTTTGTTGAACCTCTGTTAAATCACTACCAACTTCTTGAGACAGAAGTAGATTTGCAGCTCAGTGGAGTAAGGGGTGAGGATTAAGGGGGAAAATAAAGGGTCTAAACACACAGCAGGGAATACTTCCTCTCTCCCAGCTCCTGGACACACCTTCCTGGCAGCTTCCTGATCCCTGCTAGAACAGCAGGGTAGTTGCCATGAGCAGAGTCCTGGCAAAGGAAACCCCACAGGGCTCCCTGGAAGAGGAAGTTCCAGGTGGCTGCAGCACAGAAAACCCTGCAGTCATGCAGGCTGGCACCTAGGGAATCTCCCACTGCCATGCATACATGTATGCTCTGCACTTCTTCAGCTTAGCCATCTGTACAGCCCAAATAATCACTCAAATGGGATTGGGTTGACAAGAAGGTGTTTGGTTTTGGTTTTGATCCTGGGGATTGGACCCAGGACCTTAAGCAATGAGCTTCACTCTCATGCCTGAGGTGAGGTTCTAACTGGGTCCCGTAACTAGGCCTTCTTACTCTTCAAGGCCTTGTGATATAGAGTTCCTCACTCCTCTTTTAGCAGAGCAATGAAATTTAGAGCATGATTACAGGTTTGGTTTGGTTTTATTTACTTTAAAATTAGAAAATACCTGGCAGAGATGCAAATCAGGGTTTGACTGATTCTTAAATTTATGTATTTCACCCAAGGCAGAAGTTGCTGTAAGTGGGATGGGTCACATCTGGAAATGCTTGCATCATTGAAGAATCTACTATTTCCATCTTCCTCTGGCTTGACAGATAGGTTATTGGGTCAGATGTGCTAGCTTACTAAGAGAAGATACACAAGGAAAGTATCTCCCGGATTGTAGGATTGTAGATTACCCAATAGTGCCACAGGAATCCCCAATCTGTTTTATTTGGTGACCCTTTCATTCCCTCAGCTTCAAAATGCAGCAGATAGGGAATAAAAAAGGAAGGGAGAAGAAAGCTTAGGGAGTTCCTTAATGGACGTAATTGTATTGTTAATTATGGAAAATAGAATCTCTTTGAGTGGGTCTATCCCTACCCCTTGCTGGAGGGGCAGTGAACAGGAATTGCTTCACCTGGAGAATGAGGACAATTAGAAGCAATTATTCCAAATTTTGTTAGTTATTTCTAGAAGAGAGGTTGAGGCTTGGGGATGGGGCCGAGGCTTGGACTGGCCTTGAGAGAAGGGGCTGATGGTCTGAATGGGTAAGAAGAACCCTAGCTGCCAAAATAGGAAAGCTAGTTTGGAGCTGGGGAGGGGGGTGAGGGGGTGGGGGGTGGCTGTCAGTTGCCTAGATCTGTTACCCACCCACCTCTATTCAAAGCAAAACTCAACTAAACTAAACTAAACTAAACTAAACTAAACTAAACTAAAGGAAACTGCCTACTTTGAATTTGGTGTACATGAACTTTGCCTAAGGCAAAGGGCTTTCACATCCAAGACCTTACTTGTTTCTCAGGATAGTACTGTGGCTCTAGGATTCTCCTCCCTCCCACTCCCTCCCTGGCTCCACCTCTTTAGGTCTATAGAGTTCATTTCACTACACAGGTATCTGCAGCTCAGAGAGACCTAGGCAATTTCCTGAGGTCCCCTAGGGAGGAATGCAGAGAGCATGTGGGGTTTGGCTCTAGAGCCACCTAGGGCCTCTCATCCTCAGGAACTGCTCTGGATCTGGGTATACACATACCTAATGTGGGGGGGTCCAGAATGCATCACAAATGCACAGTGCTTTGTGCAGCACCCAGAGAGCCTCTGACACAGCAGATGGTCTATAAATACTGAGTAAAACAATAACTCCCAGGGGAGGCTGAGACTACAGGGACCACTCACTGCAAGCTATTTCTCTTTATTTCTCCAGCTACTTTGGAATGGACCTTGCGTGGTAACAGCTGGTCTCTGTGTTTTAAAAACTGGGGCTGATGTTGAATGGGGAGAAAAGATCTCGGAGGAAGAAAGTAGAATTTTAAGCTGTCCATTGGGAGAAGCTGAGTGTTCATTCCACCTCAGATTCAAAAAGTTACTAGCCTTTCTGTTAATCATCACATTTGTATGTAAAGAGTCGGGGAAGTTGTCACCTGGCCATGGTTATACCACAGTCAAGAAACCCAGTGAACATACTACCTCATGTGAATGGACCGCACTCCAGAGCTGGTTTCTATTTCTCACTCTCCAGATGGTATTTCTTTTATTTCTGGTTTCAAGTAGCCTGAGAGACCCAACATCACACTGTGATCTTTATGCTTACTTTATTTATTATTATTATTTTTTTTTTTTTTGGAGACAGGGTCTTGCTATGTAATTCAGGCTGGCCTCAAACTCATGGCAGTCCTGCTGTCTCAGCCTCCCAAGTGCTTGGATTACATGAGCCACCATACCCAGCTCTATGCTTACCTTAGTAATATTTTAATTTTTGCTGAATTTCTAGATTTTTTAAAGAGTATGCTGCTAAGATAAAAAGACCCAAAAATATTTCAAAAAAATATACACTGATATAGCATGAGTTTCTGAGCCCCTGACAATAGCAGTTGGTGTTATTGAAAGCTTATATTGTGTCTGGCGCTGTCCTGTGCACAGGACATGGATGAGCCAATTTAATGTTCACAGCCACCTTATTTGGTAGATGCTGTTATTATCTTCGTTTTACTCAACAGTCTGATTCCCAGACATGGAAACTCCAGTTGCAAGTAATGTCATTTTTAGTTGTGTGCTTGTAAAGAGGTCATTCCCTCCCCATTTTCTTACCACCCTCCATGCCTAGAAAAAGAAGAGCTACCACTGTTTACATAAGAAAAAGAAATTAGAACTGTGAGTAGAACTCTACACAAAGGGCACTGAAATGGCTTCAGAACTTTATGAGAGCCACAGACGTTTTCATAACAATAATACCATTCACAAATTTAATACCCGATGTATTGTAGCTTGGTATAAATGGCATGTCTTTCCTTGTCTCACTGCATGGCTTTTTGCAAATGGATCTGCAAAACTCTGTGGGCAAGATGAGAGGACCCAGACCTCAGGCAAGAACGAAGTCTCCTGAGCCCTCACTTGCTGGGTGACTTTGAACAGGTTCTTCTGTTCTCTGAGGCCCACGTGCCCTTCACTGGAAAAATTGGGGAGGTTTAGTTGCCTTACATGTCTGTTCTGGTTCTGCGGTTCTATGATAAAGGAGTGAGTGAGTGCCTGAAAAATTCAGTCTGCTCCTTGTTCTGTCTACCACGGCTGACTAAGACTTCCAGGGAGGTGGAGGTGCTGAGTGGAGCCATCACAGGAGTCAGACGAGGTAGGCTGGAACCCAGATTTATACTATACCAGTTGAGTGTCCTCCAGCAACTGTGCCCCCTTCTCTCAGCCAAGGTGCATTCTCTCCACCAGAAAATAGGAACTAATAATCCCTGTTCCAAGGGATTAGGAGGATTAAGTGGGATCATAGAATATAAAATTTAAGGAGCACAATTAATCCTCTCCTGTTGCCTGTTGCTGGTTTCCCAGGTGAGAAAGGGGGAAAGTGTCTGAATCAGCAGATAAGTGCACCAGGAGGAAACGTGGTCGATCATTGTTAATGATCCAATCAGAGCTAACACGGTTGGGTAGAAGATTGCAAAGAGGCTTACAGAGATCATGCTTGCTAAAACTCCTTGGGGCCTCTGGGCAGCAGGAGAAAGCTTTACCTAAGCTGCCACACAGGTCTTCCTGGAGAAAGGATTTTGGAGAGTCCTTGGACTGAATAAGGTTGAAGCATGTGGCAATAAAGTGGTTCCATTTGCAGCAAGCTGTACATCCTTCTGTTACGTTCAGGAGACTGTCCGGGGACAAGGCTAACACCTCCGCGATGATTGGTAACAGCTCTGTGGATGTAGCATTTGGCTCCCACCCTCAGGAGGTCACAGCATCGGGCTGGAAAATGACTAGAGTGTTCCTTTCCACTCCACTTATTTTCAGAGCCTACTTATCTGCGGTTTGATAAGTCATCCTATGACACGCATTTCACTTTACAAGCTTTTTGGTGCTGTTTTAAAATAGGAATTTATTTAAACATTAATTTAAAAATAGCCCTGTTGTTACTGGGATAAAGCCAACAACCGTGATTGTTCTTAGACAAGGGAACAATTATGTAGGTGGATGCCTGAAATTCGGGTTGACACTGATTTACAGGACCAAACACAGCGTTTGTTGCAGCACAGAATCTAGTTGGAATCCAGCTCCACCTCCTTCTTGCTGTATGGCCTTGGGCAAGTTATTTCCCCTCTCTGAACTTTGGCTCTCTTATCTGGGCCACAGAGATCATTCGGACCTCTGTGGTCTGCAGAAAAAATTTACTGTAGAGATAATTGAGGGTCCTCACATTATATTATTATTATTATTATTATTATTATTATTATTATTGCAGAGGTCACAGAGGACACAGAAGCATTTACCTGGATGTATGGGATTGTCAGGATTACTAGTAAATAGTGACCAGGGGAATTTGGTCAGAACACAAGTTTATTTACCTTGAATCCAGTTATCTACTAGCTTAGCAGTAATTGCAAAAGAGGAGAGAATTCTTTGAAAGCTGAACTCTGTTTAAAAGTCACTTACCTAGTTCAGTGGGTGGATACAAGGTTTGCAGTCCCCCAGCCCACATGTCACAGTACTCACAGAATAGCTGTACTTCATAGAAAAATTAATATGCGTCTAACTTGTAAAGAAGGCACGGAAATATTTTTACTTAATCCTTTTCATGAAGAATGAAACACACTGCCTATTGTCTTTTCTTTTTGTTCCTGTCATCCACTTTTCCTCCTTCCCTGCCTTCTTCCTCCATTCCTCAGGCAGCTGTGTGCCTCATTCAGGACTACTCAGACAGATCTCTGATGTGAGAATCTCCAGTTCGGCTGGGAGGTAGCTCAGGTAGAACTCATGAGGCCCTGGGTTCAACCCCCACCACTGCCACAAACAAACAAGCTAAAAAAAACAAAATATCCAACACACTCTGGGAGGCTGAGGCGGGAGGATCACTGTAAGTTCATTCCTAGCAAGTTCATACAAAGTGAATTCATGCATAGTCTGAACTACATAGCAAGAGTCTGTCTCAAGGTGGAGGGCTGCTGGGGATGTAGCTCAGCGTGTTGGCCCTGGGTTCAATCCCCAAGCTTAAATATAAAACAAAGACAAAAACAAACAACATGAAACAAAACCTAAGAATCTCCCCCTCCAGTGGAAATTCAGAGGTATTAAGCACCCAGTTACCCAGAGACGTCCAGTGCCAAAGCCAGGTTCACTTTATCCCATGTTTACTCCTGTACTGTCACAGTGTTGGCTGAAGACAGCCTATTAAGCATTTCGTTAGTTGCTTACAGTTACAATCAGGGATCTTTCCACAGAAATCTGCAATTCTGACTTCTCTGCATCTCTCTGTGGTGAGTGGCCCTAGGGTTTGGAAGTGCGGGGTCCCTTTAGGCAGGATCTGAATGCTTCAGCTCCCACAGGCTTGGGGTTGGAGAGTGACCTCCGCCACAGGACACAAGGGCATGGAAGGGTCTAAGGTACTGCAGAGCATTCAGTTCAACCCTGGGAGGCAGAGAAGGCTGCGTGGAGGTGTAACTTTCAGGCTGAGTTTTGAAGGATTTTGCCAGGATGAGATAGGGGAGTTTCCGGGTGCACAGTATGTAAAAAAGTGGGAGAGTTGAAACCACCTGGTCTGTGTGTTCCAGTGACAGGAGAGTGGAGAAAGTGCATGCAGGGCTACAGACAGGCTGGGGGGAAGGCAGAGTGGGACCTGCTTCGCGAAAGCAAAAATCTCCCCTTCCCTCCTGGCCCCTCCTTTCCCCTTTTCTTTCCAGCACCTTCCATTAAATCCCTTTTTTAGAATTTCAAAAGCACTGGGTATTCACCACAGTCCTGGGAAGGAATCAGAGATATGTAGAAGTGAATGTCTCTCTCCATTCTCTGGACAAACTGTTACCCAGCATAGCTAATATTAACAACCTCATGTGTATCCCGGAACACTCCTATTTATATACAAACACAAAACAGCAGACACAAATACACGGAGGTAGACATTCATGTTCCCTGACGTGTGAATGTGTTTTTTGCACAGATGTGTGCCAGCACGAGTGACGTGCTACTCCCTCTGACTTGCTTTTCTTGTTGAATTCATATCTGAAGCATCTCATCGTGCCATTAGATATAAATCTAATCTGTTCCTTCTCTAGTCCACGCTAGGGATATATTATGAGTCATTTAACCATTTCTTTGTCGATAGAAATTATATTTTGTCCAAATTTTTACCATTGGCAATAATTCTTGGAGGGGGGAAGAACCTTTTCCACACCTTCATCCTGGAACTGTCATTGTTAAAGATTAACGTTCTCAAATTGAGATTGCTGGAGTGTATTTTTAACCTAAATAAAACCTTGCTGGGTTATTTTTAAAAGCCCTGTTCCCGTGCACATTCCCATTAGCAGTGTCCAGCTTGATCTCAGTTCTGCTTACACTGGGGATCGATCATTGCTCGAAGAAATGGAGTTGCTGTGTATCTTCAGGCTGCAGGACGCCCCACTAGCGTGGTGGGTCTGAGTGCTCAGAGTGGGGACAGAGAGCAGCCAAGCTTCCTGCTGTCCTTGTGTATCTGCTATCGTGTCCCTCAGGGACCAACTACCCTATGTCCTGCTCTGAGAATTGGATTTCAGAGCATCAACCCACTGAGGTTAGGAGAACGGCCCCACTTCTTGTGCTTAGGTCCTGGCTGAGTGGGCCAGGGATGTGGACAGTTGCACTTACACACAGGAAGAGCCTTGGACACCCACACAGTCTTGCCAACTAAGTCACTGGTGAGTTTACAGAGCAGCTGGATAATTAGCAGCATTGTTTCATCTAATCCTAAAGGATTTGCCTTTAAGTTTAGACAGTTGCATTTGAAAACAGGTGTATCAGATGCATGAATGGCAAAATCACAAGGCCTGGGCTCCTGAGAAAGGGCTGGGTGGGCATGGACTGGACTCGGTGCATAGGTTCCTGTTGATGTTCATGGTGGCCTGAGCGTGAGGCTTCTCTTCTGCCTTTTGTTCTGTTGCTCTGCCTCTGTTTCTGCCTTTTGCTTTGTCTTTCTCCTCAACACCTGGAAGGGAACAACAGTCTTCTTTTCTCATAGATCCCTGTAGTGCCTTTGAGGCTCCTGGCAAATTCTGGACAAACTTGGTGAGAGGGTCTCCTTGCTCTGTGGAGGAATCAGAGATTGTCGTTAGCACAGGATATCCTGACTGGCCTGGATGTTCGTTCAGCCTGTAAGCGGTCCACAAGTGTGCTGAGTCTTCCTGGACAGTGGGTCCACCTGACTGTGTAATTAGCTCTGTTCTCTAAGCAGTAGAAGGTGGACTGAGAATTCTATCCTTGGTGTGACCTCTTGACTGATTCTTGAGCAGTCACATGAATCTCCAAGCTTATGGACTCTAACAGAAGTATTTAATAATCTTGGACATTAAAATATAAGAGGTGGAATGGAAATTAATGACCTGTTCTGACTTTGACAATGTATCCTAAGGTCCAATACCCAGTTATTAAGGAAGCAGACTGTAGCTGTGAGTTCATCAGCTCTTTGCTGGACAGTGCTGCTAGGAGATGAATAGAGGCCAAAGTCAGACAGAAATGTGGAGCTATGTGACCTTGGGCAAGTCACTTAACCTCTCTGATTCTTAGTGTCTTCCTGTTTAGAATGGGAAGCAGCAATATCAACCTCAAAGAATTGTTGAGAGTATCCCATGATGAACTAGAGCAAACACTTGTCTGTTCCTGGCACCTACTAGACACTTAATAAATGGAAGTGACAGTTCTGGAAAACCATTGACTGAAATGACTAACAGAGGCCAGCTGACGATTTAAAGAGGTGGGGGGGATGGGAATTGTTTTCTGCACCCACCCTCCTCCATTGCTGAGGCTGGCTCTTGGTTACCTAGGCAATGCAGCACAATGTGAGCCGGTGCCACTGTGTACAGCTGCCCGGCTTCTTGCGCTTGTGCACTGCGCATGATGGAGCCAAGTTGGCCACTGGCTGACACCAGCAATAAGTCAGCTCTGGCTACGGCAGAGATTGTGGGGCAAAGGGCTTAATTCCCACAGTGACAGGGAATGCAAAGGCCGTCGGTGCAATATTAAACAATCTTACACAATATTTTAAATAGTAATAATTAACGTAGCAAGAACCACAAAAACACAAAACTGAAAACCAAAAGCCAGTCAGTGCCAAGGAGAAGGGAGTTCCCCTGATGTGTTTATAAACATCGGAGAAAAAGAAATAAATAAAAGGAAGAGAGAGAAGCAGCCCAGAGCAATTCCTGGGCTCACCCCTCTGGTCTTCCCAGAATGTGTTTCTCATTACAAGAGGGGAATACAGGCCACACATGGGCAGAAAGAAACTATGCAGACAGGAAAGTAATTGGGGGTGTCAGGGTCGTGGGATAAATCTGTGAGTTTGTTCTCAACTGTTCTCTCACTTTCACAATAATTTTTTTAACTAACTCTAAGTCAAAGTCAGATTGCATCTTCCTCTGTTGTGATTTCCTGTAGGATGTGTCCTTCCATTTACTCCAGGAAGAGTGAGGTAGTTTTGATCTGGATCTCTCTTCTAAAGTCAATTTCATATTCATCCTACTTGGCCTGGGTTAACTTAAAATTTGGAAGCTCTTTTGAAAAAGGCTTACTTGCTTGGCCTACTGCGGCACACATGGAGGAAGAAAAGCAGAGGGGAGGAGGCCACTGTTTCATGGCCTGAACTGTCAGGTGGAGAAACTAAGATGCACAGAAAGCAAGATATTTGCTCGAGCTTAACCAGCTAGTATTGTGAAGTTAGCTTCCAAACTTCAGCCTTATGAGTTTGGGTTCTTTTTCAAACTCTGCAACTGGAGCCAAAAATAATTCTTTTTCTTGGAAAATTCCCCCTTGCTAGAGTCTCCCAGGCAGTATGGGGACCAAGATCGCAATATTTATATCCCTGATTGTAACATGGCATTGCAGGATTCTTCTCCCTTGTTTCCCTTCTCCTTTGACAAAAATGTTCCTCCATCTCGGCAGCCACAGTGGCCCTGTTGGAACAGACGACGTTCAATGTTTCCATCATAAGGCATGTTTTTCTGGGGTTTATTACTCAGCTGTAAAAATGTGCTCTAGGCAAAAACTTGGCATATGAAGTCTCATCTCAGAGGTAATTGGTGGGGATTAAAATAAAACCTTTTTTTCTTCTTTTTACAGACAATCTTGGAAAGGGAAACAAAAAGGTCAAGAATTTACTGTTGGAATCTATGGGTTTTGCCCCCGTTTGTCCCCCACTCACCCCCATTGGTTTGGTTTGCTCTGTATTATTTTCAGACTCCTCTAAGAAGACATTGGGAGGGAAAGTTATAGAGGCTTTAATAGCAGCCATTCATTTATTTTTCCTTCAAGCAAAGATTCACTGAGTGCTTACTATGTACCCCACACAGTGCTAGTCTCCGAAAGTACAATGGTAGGTGAGAGTGCAAATGTGTCTTGCTTCTCACAAGAGCAGTGCGTATCCATCCTGACACACAAATTTCACACTTAATGGATGGGGTAAAACTTCCGTTTGTAAGGGTTGGTGGTGTGGTTCAGTGGCAGAGCACTTGCCTAACATGAGCAAGGCCCAAGAACTACAGCAGTTCAATTTGTAATTCAGTGGTTGGAGTAGACACAAATCAGTGGGAGGTGCAATGCTGGGGTCCTTGCTTGAGATAGGCTGGCTTGGGAGTGCATTTGGGAAGAGGATGAGGCCAAGTAAGAGCCACAGGAAGTCTGGGGAGGAGAGACCACCAACGGGAAGAGAGAAGAACATGTATGGTGGCTAAAGGTGTGTGGTGTGCCGGAAGTGTGCACAGAAAGCTCCTTGTACATATTGCTTCAGGACTAGACTGAATTGACAGGGAGTGGTTGGAAGGAGATGCTATTGCAGAGCGTGAGGAGAGATTTCGGCAGGGATCACCCAACTCATGGCACTTGACAGAGTAGCTAGCAATCCTGAGTGTTAAGTTCCAAGGCATGCCCTCTGTCCTCTTCTTTCAGGTGTGAAGGGAAGTCGTAAGGGATTGCTCAGCACAGCGTAAAGTGATGTAACTGTGTTTGGCAGATTTCTAGCTTGTATGTGGGAGATGGATGGGAGGGAATCAAGTGAGGGAGCAAGGAGACCATAAGAGCATTGCTACCGTACCCCTGTATGAGTTCCTCATGGAGTGGGCTGGACCCAGAAAACATCAGAGATGGGAGACGGCAGGAAAGGTGTGGACTTGAGGGTGGCTCCCGGAAGAAGTGGACAGCAGCTGCTGCCTGGTGGTCTGGAGGAAAGGGGAGGCTTAGGGATGACCTAAGGGTCCAGCTGGAGTCATGACTGAATATGTGGTCATCATTAGAGGCAGGGAGAGGGCAGGAAAAGGAAAAGGAGGAAAAGGAGTTGAGAGCAACTTCCTGGTTTCTGGCTCAACCCTCTGGGTCATTTGACATTGAAGAACATGAAGAAGAGATCATTGGAGATCAGCAGGTCCAGACCTATCTCTTTCATTTTCTAGCTGGGCAACTAGGGGCAAGTTATTTTGCCTCCTTGTATGTCAGTTTCTTTTCTAAACCATGGAACTAATTATAGAGGCCTCCTTATAGGTCATTAAGAGCATCCAATGAGTTCATCTGTGAAGCACTCTGAATAGCACATGCCCAGGTGGCCTCTGAATAAAATTCATTCTGGACATGGAATCCTTCCCTGGGTAGGTACCTATGGTGCAATAGCCCTTGTGAGCTTACTGTCTGCTGGAGGGCATAGCTGTTCAATAAAGAAATAGATGATAACACACTATGACAATAGCTATGGAGGAAAGGGGCAGGGACCTACAGGAAAGAGTCATAGAGGGATGGAAAGTTGGCATGGGTGATCAGGGAAGCCAGGTATAGGAGGTTACCAGGCAATCTGTGGGTGCAAGCAAGGAAAAGTATGTGTGCAGGTGGGGTTCACCCCAGATCTGGGCAATAGTTAGTAGCCCTGAGTTGGGACAGTGTCTTGGAGAAACAGAGAGCCTAAGAATGTGTTTGGACCAGAGACCTTCAGGTTGGGAGAGAAAAATCTGTCCTATATTTTAAACCACCGCTTTGTGGCTTTGAAGGAAGCTAAGCTGGGTGTGTGTCGGGAAGCAAGGAATACAGCAACAGGCACCAGTGGATTCAGAAAGACCCTAAAACAGGCAGAAGCTACAGGTCTGGCCAGAAATATGGTGGTGAAGACAGTGATGTGGGAGGTGGAGAACAGTAGATACGCCTGAGAAAAATTTGAAGGTAACTCTTTCTCTACAAGACAGCCATAATGATTTACTAAAATGCAAATGGAATTTTACCACTCCTTTGCTGAAATGCTTTCTGTGGCTCCATAGTATTCTTTTGGGACTATCTGTGCTTCCTGCCTCGTCTGCCTGATCAGTACCCTTCCCTTGTACTACTTGGTGCTCATCTTCCCCATGCCGTCTGTACCCCAGGCATCTTGACTTTCTCTCAGATCTCAGGTTGCATCTCGCTCCTTTCCCCCACAGGATCTTTGCACATGTTGTTCTCCTCTCACACCCCCAGAAACTTCCTATTATCCCTCTCCAAACCCCAATCCCATCCTCCCTACCTATCTCTTTCTATTGTGAAGCTGAGTCTCAGTGCAGGTGTTCAAATGTAAAGCTTTATCAGGCCTTCTTGGGTTCCAGTACATAAATCAATAAACTATAGTTTATCCATCATTTGCAATGATCTGTAGCCCTCTGTAGTTCTTCCTGCTCTCCTAACTCCCACTCAGTGTGATTAGCTGGCTTGGCTGGGAAACAGAGCCATGGATGTTGGATTCAAGGATACTTAGGAATTGCGCTTCACTTGCCTTGATATTTGATGACCCCGAGGTTCAGAAAGTTGATCAGTTGCCTGATGTCACTCATCTGTCAAGTGCTGGGTGTGGATTTGTAGAGTGGAGTTCAGTCCTCCATCTGATGGGAGGCTCTGTCCTTACTTTGTCTACCAGGTTGGATGTCCCTTTCACTGGACATCCAACCCTGACACCTCCTCTCAGGGTTGGTTACGTCGAGTCAGAGGGGTGAATCTGGTGCTTGTCTTTCCAACTGAAAACCCAGTGTCCCCTGGTAGAGTTTGGCAGCTGCCTCCTACCAACTTTTCAATCTCGTGTTCTCTTGAACTGGTAGAGAGGGAATGCTTTGCCAATTGCATGCTTGGCTCTCTCTCAGAACCCAGCCTCTTATACTGGGAATTGGTTGGTGAGGAAAGAATAACTGCAAAATGGCAATCAATGATAAGGCAGAGTAAAGTCTCGGTCATTTCCCACCTCTCTTAATTCTCAGCCATGACGTTGAGAACCATTCAATGTAGCCTGGCCAGACCATGTGTGGTTGATACTTGTCAGAGCAGGCAGGAAAAAAGTGGGCTCAGTCTCGTGGTACTTGTTCTAATATGAACCATAGACACCTAACCCTGCCGACCCAGGACTTAAGTCCAACGCCTACTCCTTGGACCCCAGGATGAGGCCGCTACCTTCTTTGTGCTCAGCCTTCTAGGTCCCTAGCTTGGGTGTAGGTCATTTCCAAATGCCTATGAGCTCCATCCAGATCTTACTGATTCAGCCCTACCAGCTTGTGCCAGGGACCAACATTCAGCTCAGCCCTGCCGGAGAACACTGCTTGCTGATTGTCACACACCTGTGATGATGGTCCTGCCCTAACTCAATCCAAGGCCACAAAATCAGAGTTGTAGAGGTTGGATTCATGAATCTGTACTTGTAGGAGTTTGCTGGGGGAGATCCTTAAAACAAACACAAAACCAAAACCTGCCACAGAAAACAATGAGAATTTAGTTACATAAAAGTGAAAAAAAAAAAAAACTCTTTTAGAAACAGAAATAGTAACAAAACAAAACAACCCACAAGGCTACAAAGGCAATTCACAACATAAATGGAAAAACAAAAGTAAGTGTGTGTGTACATGTGCCTGTTGTGTATATGTGTGTAAAATAAAAAAAAGTTATCTGGCATCTTGCAGAAATGGAAATAAAAAATGTAAGCATATAAAGTAATAACCAATCTCTTTTGCTCTTTTATGATCAAGGAATTGTAAGGCAAACAACCCTGGTGATGTCTTGTGTTGTGCTGATGTTGTCAGTGACAGTGAAGCCTGGTAGAGAGGGTCCTTCTGTTGGGATTGCACTGCGTGCAGACAGACACCGGAGTGGCAATGTCTAGCAAAGGTGAAGTAGACATGCTCTTTAAACTTACAGCGCCCCGGTCGGCATTCATTTACCTGCAGTATCTGCTCACAGAAGAATGAAAAGATCTATGCCCTAGGACATTCATAGCTGTGTTCTTGTGATAATGAGAAGGATAAACAACTTACCAGTCCTCACTGGTCCATGCTTGCTAAATAAATAATGGCCCCATTCTACAATAGAATACCAGGATTAACTAATCCCTGCTATAAATAAGACAGAAATTTAGTCTGCAGGTGTTTGTTGAGCATTTTAGGTGCTTGGCACCCTCTGAGTGCATTCAGGGTGTGAAGGATCAAGAAGGGGGATCACACAGGACAAGTCCTTAAAACCAGTCTTATAGAGAAGACCATGTAATCCCACCCCTTGGGTGAATATCCAGAGAAGATGATATCCATAAGTCGTGGAGATGTCTGCCCTTCTGTGTTTTTAGTGGCATTATTTACATTAGCCAAGATACAGAATAACCTGTGTACATCACTGTATGAATGGATAAAAAAAATGTAGCACATCTACACCAAAAATTACTATTCAGTCACAAACAGGAATGAAGTCTTGTCATTTTTTGTTAATTTTTAATTTTTGAGAGAGAGTCTCCCTATATAGTTCAAGTTGGTCTTGAACTTGCTGTGTAGCTCAGGCTGGCCTCAAACTCAAGGCAATCCTCCTGTCTCAGCCTCCTGGATGCTGGGATTACAAGCACGTGCCACCACACTTGCTCTCTGTCATTTTAGACCACCTGGATGGAACTGGGGACTGTGTCATAAAGCAGGTACAAGTGTGCGTGACGTTCACTCATATGTGGAAGTAAAAGTGTTGATCTTGGGGAAAGGGGGGCAGCCCAGTGATAGTCTGTGTATTCACAAGGCCTTGGAATTAATCCCTAGTGCCAAAAAGAAAACAAAAGTTGATCTCTTAGAATTTGAGAGCGTAATGGTGGTCATCAGAAGCAGGGAAGGTGGAGAGGAGGGAAGGAGGAGAAGTAGGTCAATTAGCACTAAGTCACGATGAACCAGGATCAGAAGTTCTGGTGTGCTCTGGTATGCACAGTGCACAGGGGTAACTGCAGATGATCAAAGCATGTTGTATATTTCAAAAATCTAAGAGAAAGGACATGGAACATTTTTACCACGAAGAAATGATACATGATTAAGGCAATAGATAAGCTGAACCCAATTTAAACATTATGCAATGCACACACACATGTTGAAACATCATAATATTTCATTAGTACATATGATCTTGTGTTTCAATGTATCAGTTAAAATAAGATCCAATAAACCAAGTACACAATACATGCATAACACTGTGTTAAGAAGCGGTTAAGTGGGATGAAGAAAACTAGAACAGAGTAAGGGAACAGGTGGTGGAGGGACCTGAGTGCAGACAGCCTGAGCCAGATCTGGATTTCAGTGAGCTGAAGAGCAAAGAAACTTATGTTCTGGAAGGATAGATAAAAAAAAACCAAACTTGTAATAATTTACATTTGGTGAGACAGTCTAACATAGGGGAAAGAAAGGCCTATCTTTCACATTATACTTTATCTGTTTTTCCTTACTACATGATGCATTATCATTATTTCAATTTGACATTATTTCATGATTTCATAAGTGTTATCTGGGTAGACAGATTATAGGCTAATTTTGTTTGCATACTTACAAAACCTTGATGCATTAAGCAACAAGACCTCAGCCTTCTGTGAATCCCAAGCACAGGTAGCTCTAGGGCCCACTGACCCTAAGGTATGGTGACCAGATGCTCCTAGACTCATGAGAAGGGTGTACCCAGCCATGTACTGTGGTGAGGAGCTCAGCTCTCTCTGTCCATCAGAAACCTGGGAATGTAAGGGTGTGGACCTGTAATAATTCCAGGAATAACTTTGACTCTTCCAGTGATGCTGGGAGTTTAGCACTAGTTTCCATAAGAAACTCACACCAAGCCTGCAGGGGCCAGGAAAGGCAGGGGCTCGCTCAGAGGAGCTCTGAACCAGACACCTGGGACTGGCTCACCATTGTCCAGCCTCTTTGCCTCCTGGGGGCTGTGGGCAGGCCTGGGCTTGTGGTGAGCAGCCCTTGGGCAGGACTTCTGTCAGCCCTGATCTCTGGCCTGGACTCTAAGCTGGTCTTCAAGACCTCTGTTTGCCTGCCAACTGCAACTGAGTTAAGACAAGTGAAGGCAAATCTGAAGCTATGGTTCTGGGTTTATTTTATTTTTTACACTTTCTAGCATTGTCCCCAACAGAGCCAGGGCAACTTTAGTCCAGACCTCTTTTGTGTGTCCCAGATCAACTTGGAGCTGAAAGATGACTCATGTCCTGGAAGAGTGAAGCTTGGCTTTTCTCAGCACCAAAACTGATTTCCAAATCAAGAGCCTCGAGCCATTTAGAGAAGCCAGTAGGAGGTCACGGACATTTTCAGGGTCCCAAGACACCAAGATCCACTTTGGAACTGATGTGCATCACCTCTTTTTTTAAAAGGAGGATCTCCAAACACTATAAATATTAATTAAAAGGCACTGCATCCTAAGGGACTGGTGTAATGATTACCATTGAACTGATGAGGAAACAAAACTTCTCTGAGCTCAGTAAGAGGCCCCAGACAGCTGTACCTGTGCCAGGGCTGAGCAGTAGCAAGCTGCCACCTCCTGTAGATGTCCCTCCAGGCTGGACTGGCACTAAGCCTTCAACGTGCACTAGACATGGATGGCAAAATTGTCCCAAACTCTGAGATCCAGAGTTTCCATCCAGAACACAGAGTGACAGAGCAGGGACTCCAACTCAGAGATTCCAAACCCCATGGTACTGCCATGGCTTCTCTCTTACCCAAATGATTATTCCTTATGGCTGTGTACTATTTTATAGTTTACAAAGCATTTAAACATGCATTACCTTATTCATTCTTTATAATAACTCAACTAGGCAGGAAGGGCAGGTATAATTAGCTCCACTCCATAGATGAAGAAATAGAGCTCTGGGAGGAGGAAGTAACTTGTTGAAGTTCTTGTAATAACAATAACAACTCACATGTATATGGCATTTTGTAGCTTATAAAATGCTTTCTGGTTTTGGACATTATAATAACTCCATGAGGTAAGTAGGGCTGGTGTTATTATTACTTTATTTTTATTTTTATTATTGCTATTAATATTCCCACATTACAGATGACTGAACTAAGATGCAGAGAATTTAAGAAAGTCTATGAGCAATAAGCATTGATACATGAGGCCCAGATTAAGATACTGTAGCTATGTTATCGAATCTAATAACCCTCAGCAAAAATAATTGGAAAGGTTTTCATTCCTTCACTCATTTATTCCATAGATGTTTACACAGCACCCACAGCAGATCTGTTACCATTCTAGGCTTGGGCAATACAGCAGTGAACAAAATAAAATGCTCATTTTCACTAAGAATACATATTCTCTCCATGTGCTTATTGTCACTAAGTATCCACAATCTCTCAGTGTGAGGGGAATATGTCATGAATAAGTAATACACAGTGAGGCTGGGGATTTAGCTCAGTGGTGTAAGCACCTGTGTGGCAAGTGCGAGGTTGTGAGTTCGATTCCTGGTACCAATAAATAAAAATAAATAAATAGTAATACATAGTCACGTGCTCCATAGCAATGTGTGGTCACTGATGGACTGCACATACACAGGAAGTCCCAGAGAATTGCCTGGTGACAGTGTTGCTGTCTTAATTTGTACAATATACTCTACAATTTTGGTACAATGGCAAAATTGTCCCAAACAGGGCTGGGATGTAGCTCAGTGGCAAAGCACTTTTCTAGCATGTGGAAGCCATGTCTTGATCCTCAACAATGTCCCCCCAAACTTGCCTAAAATGTGTTTCTTAGAATGTGTCCTTGTCATTCAACAGCACATGAGTATGTACTGTACCAGATGGATAATACTAAATGTAAAAAACTATGGTCAACAGAGAGGTGGGTGACATTGGTTTAAATAGAATGGTCAGAGACCTGAATAAAGTGAGGAGAAAGACTTTTAGTTTGGGTCTTGAAGATGGAGCAAGAGCTGATATGCTTTATTGAGAAGCGACAGAGACACACTAGTAAAATAAGATCCCAATGAGAACAGCTGTCGTATTCTAATAAGGGTTTAAACTGTGCCTGGAATTTTAAATCATTTGCTTTATTAAATCCTTGCAACCGCAGAAAATGGATATTGGAGGAAACCGAGGCTTCAAGGTCAGTGATTGGTTCACCATCTTGTAGCTAATACACTGTAGATCTTTGGCTTGAAACTATGGCTGTCTGACCCCAAGCTCCCACTCTGACCTAAGCCTCCTGCATAGGTGCTTAACAGAGATTTTGTCACCAGAATACACCATGCATTTTTCTGTCCAACTACATTTGGTACAAATATCTTGAAATATATAGTTTCTGCTATTTATTGCTTCAAAAATATGGAAGTCAGCATGTGGGTGGCACACATTTGTAATTCCAGCACTTTGGGAGGCTGAGGCAAGAGGGTCACAAGTTTAAGCCCAGCCTGGACAACACAGTAATTTAGGGAAACCCTGCTTTAAAACAAAAATAAATTTAAAAGGGGTCATAGATTCAGTCCTCGGTGTAAGGGGGAAGTATGGAGTCACAGGCCCAGCACCAGATCCTGTGGACTGATGTGTTAACAATGAAGCAATCGGGCCTGGGGATTTAGCTCAGTGGCATAAGTCCCTGCTTTGTAAGGGTGAGGTCCTGAGTTCAGTCCCCTGAGTTCCATCCCCAGTACCAAAAGAACAACAACAGCAAACAATGAAGCAATTGTATGCACCCACTGCAACATTTTGGTAATTTATTTAAGTGTAATTGATTGCCTTTGTTATTTGATTTTATGCCATCTAAAAATATTATTCAAAGAGGTCTTTGGTTTTCAGCAGGCTTCCAAAGAGGTTCAGTGTCACCAAAATGGTTTCCAGTTCAGGAATGGGACTCACTTGCTTTTTCTGTTTGTTTTGTGATTTCTACTTTGCTTAGCTGAGTGGCAGCCCTGACTTAGCTGGAATCTCCTGCAGACTAGGGCTTTGTCTCAGGCAGCCTTTTTGCCCAGGAAATTCTATTTTAATTTGAATGTACTGTTGAGACATTTAAAAGCCAAGATTTGTTATTGTCCTTGTTTTATAAATGTTGGATTACTGTCTTCTCTAGGGGAATCAGAAGATCTGGCCACCTGGGAATGCCTCTCTCTCTCTCTCTCTCTCTCTCTCCATGTATATATATATATATATATATATATATATATATATAATGTAATATTTATAAAACAAGGACAATGACCTTCCAAAGTGCAAAGACTGAAGTTAGGCAGGGCACATCCCAGAGAGCCAGAAGGTTCCTGTCCAGCTGGCCAGAGTTCCTGAAGACCCCACTTCAAGTGGACACCCCAAATTTCTAAGGCACTTGAGTTTGTGATTCTCTGGTAGAGGTGCAGTCTGGAGTTAGGAATTACAGATGATTGTGTCTAAAGTCCTGGGACAAACTTAAGAGCAAATGAAAGCACGTGAAAGACCGTTTGACTTTTTTTTTTGTACCGGGAATTGAACTCAGGAACTTGTACTTGCCAGATAGGCACTTATACCACTGAGCTATATCCCTAGGAAGGACTATTTGAACAAGGAAGCTAGAAAGAACCCACTGACCCAGTGAGAACACTAGGGAATCAGGACACAGCTCTGAGTCTCCCTGAATCCTTGACTTGCCCCTTGCTCCCCTGTGCTCCTTACTGAGAACACCCCAGGGGCTTCTTATCACAGGGAGAAGAAAATCCAGGTTCTGGAGAATCTGCCTAGTGCCTGCTCCCTGGCCTCCCCCCGGGACCCCCAGTCTGCTTCTTGACTCAATGTCCCTTCTTACTTCCCGAATCTTTTTACTGCTAAGCCCACCTTTGGATGGTCATTCTCCAGCTTCTCAGGTGCCCTCTCCTTATCATTTGGGACAAATATCATCACCACAAGGGGGAATTCTACCTGTATGGCTTTTTTCCTACCTAGACATGTCCTCTCTTACTCCTCTGCTTTCTTCTCCTCAAAGCTCTTACCATCATCCCGAAATCATATGCCTAACTTACTGGTTCACTATGGTGTCCTTGTAATGCAAAATCCACAAGGGCAAGGTCCTCCATTCCAAGGCACAGCTGGTCAATAACAAGTTTTCCATAAATACAGCTGAACAAATAGTTAATGAATGGTTATTGAATGAAATAGTTGGGTCAATTCTTCTCTCTTTCCTCCTTCCACCTCTCATCACAGAGGACAAGGTCAGGCTCACAGTCTGGGTGAGAATGAGTTTGGTAAATGATGAGGCAACGTTTTTCCACGTGTTTACCTTTCATTGAATTTGCTAATGTTGCACACATCTTGCCCTGCTGAGTCATATCTGAAAATCCAAAGCATGAAACAGTACAGTGGGCAGCCTTATCCACCCTCTATATAGCGTTTTAAAATTTGATTCAGGCTGGGGATATAGCTCAGCGGCACAAGTACCTGCTTGTGCAAGGTCACGAGTCCCTCTCTGGTACCAAAAATTAAAAAAAATTGATTCATAGACATTTTGATAATTTCAGGCTTTTTAAAGATTGTAACAAGAGTTAGAATTTAAATCTGCTGCAGGCCTTCAGATTTCCCATGCAGTATGTCATTAAATAAAACTTCTTTATATCCACCTCACTTCGTTTCTCAGAGCATGACTCCTAACAAAATTTTGCAGAAAAAAAAATGCATACTTTTCCAGGAAAAAAATGTGATTCAAGGTCCAAGAATTACTTGTTAAGGCTTTTGGTTCCCAAATGAAGTCTTCAGTTAACCAACCATCTCTTATTTCTTGTTTAATCATCCAACCTCCCTCAGGGCTGGCTCAGCTTCTCACTCAAATACATAAGAAGACAGTAATCCTACCTGCACTGTGGATAGAGCCAGTGTGATTGTCCCGAGAGCCTGGCAGGACCTGTGGGAGATGCTGTCCCCAGCCCTCCCATGAGTCTGAACTCCACACACACACCCCGTCAAGCCATGACAATCTTTAAAGAATATTTTTTTAAAAAGCCTTTGTGAAAATATTCTCCCAGCAAAATGTTGTGCCTTCTGTCTTTGGGGCAGTCATTTAACTTTCCTGATCATGCATTCTCAGGCATGTCACAGGGATAAATAATATTTACCTCCTGGAACTGTCTGCCAGGTTGGATTGGAACACATCTATGAACTTCCCTATTGGCATCTTGACACATAGTAGGTGCCTGACTAAATCAACTGAATGTTACTATTCCATTCCCCACCCCACCCCCACCCACTTGCCCCTTTAAACCGGAGCTGGAAGAAAGCATGTCAATCACCAGATAATTTATGCAGCATGATATGCCTTTATTATTCCACCCTGAGTCGGGGCCCCTACTGTCCAATGAAGGTCAAAAGGAGGTATGGCTTTTATCTCTCCAGCAACTCTGGAAGCACTGGGGGGAGGGGGCGCCCTCACAGAAGCTTCCTCCTGAAAACAAACAGATCCTCTCCCCTTTGCTGAATAGCTTTCCTCAATCAAAGCTGTAAAAGTCCCAGAGCAGCAGGACTCCGCCCTGAGACGGGAGGGAGCTAATAAAGCACTGAATGGGGAGAGTGACCCCGAACTGGCAGAGGGGTCCCCGCTGGGCCCGGGGCCTGCGCCTGCTGCCTCGTGGAGAATCCAAAGGTCACGTGTCATTAGTCAGTGTCTTACACCAACCCTTTCAAAATTATTGATAAAGGGGAAGGAGGCCCTTTCTGTTTCGAATCCTCACACAATTTTCTTCTTTTCTTTCTCCCTCCCCCCATCATAAGAACCACACTACCACATCTTTTTCTTGTTTTCTTTCTGAGACAAAAACGAACTGGTTTGAAACCAGGAGCTTCATGCTTTAGGGGAAAAAAAAGTTGGAACTAGGTCCTTTTGTTTTTCGATGCTGTTTGTCTATGATGCCTTGACTCTGAGAAGTTGCTCGATTTGGGTTCCCATGAAAATGTGTTGTTTCTTTCTAGTCCTAACTTCCTTCTCTACAGTGCTCTCCTTTTCCAAGCTCATCTCTTTGCCCTTCCAGCCAAATGCTTGGGCCTCCATAAGAGTAATAGCAGGGTGTACCCTGCTCCTGATCAGCCCCAGACCTCCAGCATTTGCTTCTGTTCTGTGACTCAGTTTCCTCTTTCATGGATTATAGGTAGTTTCCTAAGCCCAGAGGGAAGTGACCTGAATGACCTCATCAGGGCCTAAGGGAGTACTTTAAAGAGATCATCAGCCCTTCTGAGTGGGGAGAATGAGGATCACCTCATTTCCTTTATTATTTACTTAGTCCAACAGTTTACAGCTGAGCCAACTTGTGGTCTAGGTCCTGTTAATCTTTAATCCATTAGCAAGGATTGCTTCGATGACATTCCTGGGTTTATAGGTAGTCATTACACTGTTTTTTATTTGTCATACATTATGTGAAATAATTAAGAACCTATCATACTCTATGTGAAAATGCCTCATTGCAAAGACAAATCTTGATGTGTGTGAATGTGATCATTGCCATCTGCACTTAGAGAAGGCAGAGGCCACCTGCAGTTAAAATCACTCTACAAAGTTCCCCAAGTCATTTGTAAAGCACTGGATGTGTGGTTATGTGTGTATATTACACCATATAGTGAGTACACATGCACATAATGAAAACAATCCCAAGCAGCACTAGAACAAACTCCTATCTCCTTGGACATCAGGTGAGTACTTGGCTGGTATTTAGAGGCCAAATTATATGTTTATTCAAGTTAAGTGTTTATTTTGTATCTTCGAATACTGGAATCTTATTCCTCAGGGCAAGATGCTCAGTGGCACCCCACCCTTTTTCAGTCTTTCTCATATTAAAATCAAAAGTTAAATGCCCTTGGCATGTGGCCTCCACACTTACTGTATTTTTCATGCCATTTGTAAGTACTGGGTTATTTTAACTCGAGATAAATTAATATGCCTGTGTGTCTTGTCTCTGTAGGGAGGCGCAGATAGCCTGCAGGCCAGCACATGCCACAGGTAAGGCATGAGAACGACACTGAATGGCTTAAACCACAAAGCAGTACCTGGAGGTAGCAGGAGGGACTCTGCATAGCATCTGGGGGCAGCTGCCTGGGAAAGGGAGGGCAGCACCTCAGGGGCCACCCCTCATCTCTCCAGAATTCCTGGGGAGTGGATGAGGCTGCATCATTTTCATGTCCCAAGTCATTATCTGGCCAGGGGCTAGAACAGAACAGGTATTTCTCAACATTCGCTAAATGAGGGAATATAAAAAGGGAACATCAGCTGAGCTGGAAGTTTGGAAAAGGAGAATGGGGATGAGGGAGGCCAGGAAAGAAGGGGTGGGAGAGGGGAGTATTGAGAGCAAAGAGGGGGAATGAGCTGTAAAAGAAAGGCTTTCATGTTAAAGAAACAGTTAGTGAAGCTTATCCTATTTTGAAAACATAATCTGAGGTCAGAGCTTGTGTCCTGCTGGGGTTCTCTGCCATTTCTCACTGCTTCCTGACACCCTGGAATCTATACCCTACAGTCACTTCTCTCCATCCCTCTGCTGACCATAGCTGCCTACTCACTGCTTGGTCTGTTTTGTTTTGTTTGTATTGTTTTGTTTTGTGGTTTGGGGAATTGAACCCAGGGCCTTTGCACCAACCCTCCATTCCCAGCCCTTTTTATTTTTATTTTGCCACAGGGTCTTGCAAAGTTTCTCAATTGCTTAGGTCTGGCTTAAATTCATGACCCTCCTCTCAGCCTCCCTGAGTGTTGGGATTGCAGGTGTGTGCTGCCATGTTGGGCCTCTGCCTGGTCCTTCGCACGAGGCTGCAGCCTAAGGAGGAGGAATGGGACCCATGTGTGGCTCATCCAGTTCCTCTGCACCTCTCAGAGCAGGTGGGGTTGGGGAAGCCATTTCCCACTGGGCTGTGACTGGGACTGTTGTTCATGAACCCCAGTTGTCCCCCCCTCCCAGCCTAAGGTGTGACTTGAAATCAGGGGCCCCATATTCCTCCCAGTTTTCCCTAGATGTTCCCCAAATTGAGGTCCCTAGATGAGAGGCAAGGATCTACCTAGTTACTGTCCCTCCCCTTCCTGAACTTCTCCTAACCTTTAGTAAGGGGCCCAGGAACAAGCCCATAATTCCTGGATGCCTGTTTCTCTGCCTATAAATTAAGGCTTTCGAATAGTTCCTACTTCTCAAGAGTTGTTTAAAGGCTTAAATGAATGAATACTGGAAAAAGGTGTAGAAGAGAGCCTGGCCCATTAGAAACTGCAATTATTCTTGCTGATTTCAGTTTTGGCTATTGTTTTTGTCTTTATTGTGTATTATTTGTATGCATTATTCCTTATTTCATTTCTCATAATGAATATATTTTTGATTTTATGAATTAATTAGTTAGCTTATCTATGTTTGTGGTGTTGGGAACTAAATTCAGGGCCTCATACAGGAGAGGCCAGTGGCCTAGCACTGAGCTACATCCCTAGGTCTTTCCTGTATTGTTTTTGTTATTGATAATTAGCTATTACAGACGATTTTCCATGATTTGACTTTATATGTCTGGATTATATGCTGTGTTACAGAAGTCTGAGACTGACAATGTAATGTCTATCTCAAATACTTCCAATGATCACACAGAATATTTCGATACCTTATCTTTCCTTATGATACAGGGGAATGAAACTCCCAAACTACTATGTCCGGTACTAGTTCGTGTTCTCTAAAATCGAAGAATGAATTTTAGGAACAATGGAGGTTAAGAGTAGAATATATTTATTGAGAGAAAGAAAGCTTCTGTCTGAAGAGAGACAAAGGAGTCCTGAGTGGGTTGCCAAGGACTCTGTCTCAGGGACTTTTACAGAGCGAAATCATGGGGTGGGAAAGGTTCAAGGTGGGGAAAACTGGGAACTGACAAGGCAGATGGGCATAAGGTGGGACAGAACTATGGTTAGCCAATAAGATTAATAGCTCAGGTAAAATTGATTACATTAGGGACAAATGGGGAAGCAAGTCATGTAGAAAGGGAGCATTCTTAGAGAGCAGTGACTCCTCCTTAGGGGGTTGGAATGGTGACTCCTGGCTTCCTCAGGGTGATAGGGAACTATTTAGAATATCAGTCCTTAGGATATGGATGCATTTGTTTGATTTTTTGTCTTGATGCCTGGCCCACAGCAGGAAGTGTCTGTCTCCCCATAGTTGCAAGGTATCTGGGCTTCTGCACTGGCTTCTACGAGGACCTAACCCTGTGTCACTGCCTATAATATTTTTAACTAACTCAGCTGCCTGCAACACTTATTCTTCTAGGGTGGAGAATTTATGCAATTCTTTGTTCCTTTATCTTCACTTTTCTTTCTTTTTTCTTTTTTTGTTTGTTTGCTTGTTTTGGCTTTCTGAGACAGGGTCTTGCTATGTAGTTCAGACTCACCTTGTACTTACTATGTAGCCCAGGTGGCCTCAAACTCATGGTGAGACTTCTTCAGCCTTTTAGAGCTAAGATTACAGGCATGTGACACCACCCTTGACTTTAATTTTTTTCTAAATCACAAAACAGAGGAATCAAAGTATGACATTTTTTTTTTGACTGTACGCAAATTTTCCGGTGACACTGTTCCCCAGAGTGGGGGCCTAGCTTGGTTTTTAGAACGCTCAGAGCCCAGTTGAGCCTCCTGTAGCTGGTGCACAACCTCGACCTCTGAGCAGGCCTTGGTGGCCTTGGCTGTGGGGTAACAGACAATACTCACATCAGGGGTACAGTACATCCTGCGTTTGGAGAACGCAGAAAATACCTGTGGTTAAAACCACTCTGAGGAGTTCCTTAGATCATTTATACTTCTGACAGTAGCCTTTTCATTGGTCACCTGTGAAATTCTATGTCAATTGCGTCATCTCTCTGAGCCTCAGCTTGGTCTCCTGTAAAACAGATCCAAAAACAGTACCCAATTCACTTGCCTGTTGTAAGGGCTAAATGGGGGCACTGCCAAGCCCCAAGTGCTAACTGGTTTACGAATGTTAACCATTGTCAGACAGGAAACAAATTACGGGGCCTCTGGTGTCTTCTCTGATGAACTGGACCTGCTGCTCCTCCCTGCCTGGATCCTGGCAGGATCGCAGACGCCTGCTGTGGATAAAGAGGCCAGCATGTGGGAGATGCAGTATCACTACTGATCCCTGGAGACCCCGAGAAAGAGAAACTATAGAGCAGGGCCTTGATCACTTTAGGGACTTACTCCTCTGGGGAGCCCTGGAGTATTAGTCTGGCCCACTGAGCAAGGAGGTGGACCAGCAGCAGGGTGTCTGTCCCCTGAGGAGCAGAGATGAAGGCGGGACTCTTTTTAAGTCTTCCCTTGGGGACTGACATTTTATTAGCATTGAGATAAATGATGCCAGATAAGCAGCCTCTGGTTTTACATCTGGGGCTGCAGGAACTTAATCTGAGAGAGAAAACATGACTTTTCTTGCAGGGATGAATACCAGCCCAGGAAGGGGAGGTGGCTGCCACTGGGATGTGCCTTGGGCAGCTTTTGGCTCCATGGGAAGCAAGTTTTGACAACAGCAATGCTAATTGATTAAATGTTCTCATCAGAGATTACAGAGCACAGACTGGTCACATTTTTTATTTCTTTTGGGGGAGGTGCTTCCTTCCTTAATATCTCTATTCATTCTTTTATTTTATGTTTAAAAGTACAAGAAATCCCAGTTAGTTACTCCTGGACCCTGAGGCTCAGTTGGTCTTTCTTTGCCTTAAATAGTACATTTATTACAAACAGTCTGGTTTAATTGCCTTTCCTTTTCTAGGCTTGATTGGAAATTAAATACATAGCTGGACAGAGTACTGGTAGTCGGAATCATGGAACTGAATCCTGGATCTGCTATTTAGTAGGAGTTCATGGATTTGACAAGGCATTTATATTTTCTGGTTCTCACATCTCTTAGCTGTAAGATGGGAATCAAATATAATTATTTCATTTAAAAAGTACTATGAAGAGCAAGTGAAAATACTCATGCACTTTCCTTTAAAAACAAAGTGAAAACAAGTAAAGACTATTGTGAAAAAAGCTAACAAGATGAACAAGTAACCAGAGAGTGGAAAAAAATTTCCATAATGCATATATTTGACATAGGGCTTGTCATCTGAATATAAAGAGTCCTTTCAACTCAATTAAAAAATGAGCAAAAGATTTGGATGTCTCACCAAAGAAATTTTGACAATTGTCAATAAGCATATGAAAAGATACTCAACATGTGAGTCACCTAAGAAATGTAAATCAAAGCCACAATGACATTGTTACAGTGGCCAAAATTAAAGACTGATGACACCCATATTGGCTTCGAAATAGAGCAATCAGAACTCTCATCTGCCAAGAGGAAACATAAAAGGCACTGCATAAAGCTACTACATGGCCTAGCAATTCTACTCCCAAGTATTTATTTAAAAAAACAAACAAACCCTAAACTTATAAGTGAATATAGACAGCAGCTCTATTCATAATAGTCCAAAATTAGAAATGATGCAAATGTCTGAATGGATAAATTGTGTTATGTGCATAAAATAGGATATTATTTAACAATAGAGTAATGATACATCCAAGAACATTGTGATGATCAAAATAAATCTCACACAAAAGAATACATACTGTACAATTTCAATTTTTGAAGTTCCAGAACAGACCAATTGAATGTATGGTGGAGAATTAAGAAAAATATTTTTTTCTTGGGGAATGATCAGTAAACAATGTAAGAGAACTTTCTGGGATGACGACCTGCCTCTCACTGGTGGTCTCACAACTGTAAAAATGAAATGAAAAATCCACTGAGCTGTACATTGTATACAGCTCAGTGCACTTAAGATCTGTGCATTTTAGGTACATGAATTATACATCCATAAAATAGTATTGAAAACATAACCAGACATATTTCTCTCATAATTGAAACCAGAGATACACATCCCAAGTGAAGCTGGCTGTCAAGAACAGATCTCTCCTACCGCCGGGGAAAAGTCAGTTCTATCTTAATAAAAACCATGCAGATTTTCAACCAGAATGGCCGCAATAGGAAAGACAGACAATAACAAACACTAATGAGAATGAGGAGCTACTGGAATGCTTATGTGTTACTGGTGAGGTCGCAAATCCATTTCAGAAAGCTGATAAGGTAGTATCTACTCAAGATGAATATTTGTACAACTTCTCACCTGTTAACTCCTGCCCTGGGTTTATAGCAAGTCAGCCATGTCTATATGTCTGCCAAGAGATATAAGCAATCATTTAAAATTAAAAAAAAAAAACAGTTTTATTGAGGTAGAGCTCTTATACTATTGATCTAGTTAAAGTGTACAATTAATGGCTTGTAGTGTCTTCACAGAATTGTGCAGACATCACCTCAACTGATTTAAAAATTTTTTATCATCTCCAAAAGAAATCTTTGACCTATTAGTGATCAGTCCATTTTCTTTCCTATCCCACGCGTGTGCAACCACAAATCTACCTTCCATCTCTACCAAGTTATTTTTTCTACCATTTCATATCAATGGAACCACAGAGAATGTCAGTGATGGCGAACATTTAAGAGATGATCACCCAAAATGCAGCTCCAAACCCACAGATTTATCACAAAGTGCCCCTACGGCAATTCAACCTGAATACTGAGGTTGTAGTTTAGAAAAAGCAACTCCCCCAATAACACCTTTTGCCTTAAAAAAAAATTTAAAAAACAGATAAACATGTGTTCCACAGCCTCAACACCACAGAAGCAGGTGGTCTTCACTCAGCATGGTATTTTCAAGGTTTAATCGTATTGTAGGAGGTTTTACACTTTCATTCTCTCTTATTGCTAAATAATACTCTGTTTAGGTATATCACATTTACTTGTCCATTCATCCATGAATGGCCACCTGAATTGTTTCCATATTGTTTTTGAGCTTCTTTGCACCTTTTCTAATTACTAAGTGTAGGCACGATGTGTGCAGAAGATCTCTAGGACCTATTTGTCTTTTTAAACTAAGTTTGTCACCACTAAACAGCAAGTCCTCTTTTCTCTTTCTCTCATCTCCTGGCAACCACAATTCTGTTCCTAGGAGTTTAACTATTTTAGATACTTCTTGAAGGGATTGTGCCCTGAGTGGCATTATGTAATGGAGGCGGGATTAAGGATGTTTACTTTAAAGCCACTCCCTCTTTCCCATATGACAACTACCTTTTTCCTGTCCCCGTGGTGCGAAAAGGGCTCCAATCAGCCCCCTGTGCATCATCAAATGCCCGCCCTAAGCGCCACCCCTGTCAGAGTTTATAAATATATCCAACACCCCACTTTTTAGTCAGAGAATGCCAGGCTTCTGTAGCCGTGGAGTTCTCGCCACATCCTCGTAATAAAAGCTACTTTTATATTATATTTTTTTCTCTTATTGCACCAAAAACTTAACACTTCTTATAAGTGAAATTGTTCCATATTCTTCCTTCTGTGTCTGCTTACCTCCCTTAGCATAGTGTACTTTAGGTTATCTATGTTGTAGCAATGGCAGGAAGTAGTGCATTTTAAAAGATGAGTAATACTCTACTGTGTAGATTAGGATATTTAAAACAGCGTTCAAGTTCCTAATGTGAAACTACCCCCAATGGCAGTCGCTGTGGAATGTGTGAATGAATTGTGTTACCCTTACACATTGGAATGCTACCATCATAAGGATAAAGACAGTTCCACTGCACATAGTGACATAGTATTCACCAAAAAAATTTTTTTTAGACATGGAAATCTACACAGAGCATGAACCCATTCATACAAAGTTAAAAGGCAGGTGAGATTACCTGTGATGAAATAAACAATCAAGAGGTGGATACTTTTACCATGGGAGGTGGCAGGAATTGACAGGCAAGAGATGCAGTGTTGAAGGGTAATGAAAGTGCTTCTTATATTGATTGTGTTAGTGGTTCCATTGCTGGATATATTGTTCAAAACTCAAAAAAGCAGCCCACTGGGCATGGTGGCCGAGACAGGAGGATTGCTGTAATCTCAGGTTACTTAGTGAGTTCAAAGTAGCCTAAACTACATACTGAGACTGTATCTCAAAAAAAAAAAAATGAACAGATAAGAAAAGGAGAAAGAAAATGATACACCTAAAAGAAGTGCGTTTCATTTCATTTCATTTCCCCCATACTTTTATTTTTGCGATACCCATTACATATGTCCATTGGAGGCTTACTGGTACATTACAACCTTTTAATAAACATTATTTCTGTTTTCAGAAAGAAACAGGTAGAAGATAACTGAAAGGGTGTGACTTGATCAACTGATAAATATGCCTTTCTCCCAAATTAGTAATAGAGATGAATTTGATGCTGGCTCTGATAACTTGGCAAATTTGATCTGCGGGTGGGGTGGGAGCAGATTCTGACTGCAGCCACAGAGGGGAATGAGTCATCTACCTCATCAAGTCATCTACCTCACCTACTTCCTGGGTGCTGCATGCCTTGGGTTTTGAAACTGAACTTTATCTGATTTTTCTCTCTATGCTTTATAAAACATATTTGTGCCAAGTGTGCTGGCACATATCTGTAATTTCAATACTCTGGGAGGCTGAGACAGGAAGATTGCAAGCCTAAAGTCAGCTTAGGCAAACAGTGACTCAGCTAGACCCTGTCACAAAAAATATAAAAGGTTGGGGATATAGCTCAGTGAGAAGGCCCTGGGTTCAATCCCCATCAATGCAATGAACAAACAAGCAAGCAAATGAAAGCAAATATATTGCTGATTTATTTTTATTTGCCTCTTTTGTGTGTCTGTGTGGAACTGACACCTATTCTTTTTGTTATCCATTTTTCATATTTATAACTATGTAATGGTCACCACTCTTCAGAAAGATGTTTTCCCTTGTAAATAATATGATTTCCTCAGGGTAGAGTCAGAAAAATGAAATTACTATGCTATCAAATTACTTTTAAGACACTTAATACACAATGCCAGCTTGTTTCCTGTTATGGTTTATGTGTGAATGTCCCCCAGCTATCAAACCTCCTGTGGTCATGGGGTGAGGCCCCTAGAGTTTGTGATTATTCATGGTCCAGTGCTGGGATTATGGGTGTGAGTGCTACACCCAGCCTAGGGTGGGTATTTTACATATAGTATAAGGGACAGGAAGAGTTCCTACCTTGCTTCTCCCTTTTTTCTGTTGTTGCTTTTGATGTTTTATGCCATCATGAGTTTTTGTCCTTTGCCATGAGCCACCCTGCCTTGAACCTAGCAGATTATGTATGGAAACTTCCACAACTGTGAGTTAAATAAACCTTTCCTTCCTTAACTTTGACTGTTGGATATTTTGTCTCAGCAAGGAGAGAAAAGTAACCAACATATTTCCCAAAAGTTAGCACCATTGATGGACACCAAAATAACCTACAAGTTACAGTTCTGTAACACTGACACCACTAGGTTTTGTTTAAAAGAAAAGCAGTAAAGTGATATTTTTGTAGGTAAAAGTAATCTTTCATTTTTGGTTATATTCTTTGAGTCTTTGAGGCACTGATCATTTTGCCATCTGTGAATAGATCAGCTGTGCTTCCTCTTTTGGTGATTATTAGTCACTGACTTTGCCTACTTATCAGGTGGAATTTCAGATTCCTTTTCTGTAGGAAGATCCTGGGTGCAAAGGTGAGTGACTACCTGTATTGAATCCCTGCCCTCTCTGTATTTAGTCCAATGAATCACGGGAAACGTCCCAGGCCCCAAAGTGCTGATTCTCAATCTTCACTGCACAGGGGTCATCTGAGGAGCTTGTTTAACTATAAGATGCTTGGACCCATCCATCCAATGATTGGGGTTCAAACTCACAACCTTGTGCTTGCCAGGCAGGCACTTATACCAGTGAGCTAAATCCCTAGCCCTAGGAATCTGCATTTTAAATAAGTATCTTGGGTGATATATATATATATATATATATATATATATATATCTGCCCCAATGAGGTTAGTGTACACCTGCAGTCAGTCCCAGCACTGGAGAGACTGAGGCAGGAGGGGGATATTGCATGAATTTGAGGCCAGCCTGGGCTACGTAGTGAGTTCAAGGCCAGCCTGGACTATATAGCAAGACCCAGTTCAGAAAGAGAGGAAGAGGAGGCAGGAGGTAGGGAAGAAAGAAGATTGGATCTCACTATTGTTACTTTCACTTGGACATGAACAGTTTGGGCTTCAAGAAATAAGAAGACTAAGTTTTACCAGAGATTACCATGTCTCCCTTTGCTTTTGATTCTTCCTCCCAGAACTTGTGGAGCTGAGTTCTTCACTGGGGCTGCCAGGGGGAAAAATACTACCCTCTTCTCCCCACAGTGTCTAGGTAGGTGGCAGGGATGGGGTTTTTTGAAAGCCAGGAACGCCTGTCCTAGGGTGCTGCTATTTGAGTAGCAGAGCAGGTAAGCATCTGCCTTTTGTGAACTGACAGCTTCCCTTTGCAGGATTCCTTCTGGATCTGTGTGGTGAATAATGTTTATAAGCCATGTGACCCACAGTCTCCAAAATGCCACCACCCCACAGGGACTCCTGAAATGCAACCCTTCACATGCGTTCATGACAACATGGTCCTCAGCAAATGGGGAAGGTGTTTATAGGGCCCCCCTGCTCAGGGCGATGTCCTGGTGTTTGTGCCTGTGCAGGCCAGAGCGGAAGCTGCACACCTCTGATTGGAAGGAGCATCTGACCTGCCAGCCGGCCAGCTACTCTCTGACAGCCTCACGGATACCTGAAGGCACGAGAACCGGAAGTGTGGGATAGAGGAAGTAGCAAAGCAGCTGCGGAACCCTTTGCATCAGTAAACACGAGGCCATGGAAGATGATGAAGTGACCTAGGAAAATGCCTAACAGCTACTTAAAACTGAAAACTTGTAGGTTATAGACCAAGGTCCTTATTCTGGGGAAATATGTAAACCCAGGAAAAAAGCTTAGAAAGATAGTCATCCAAACATATTCACAGAGGGCCGAGACGGGGGTGGGGGTGGGCGGGTGACCGAGGTGGAGAGTTTGCCTCAAGTGTAGGAGACTCGAAGTTCAATTCTCAGCCCCACAAAATGAAACAAAAAAAACAAAACAAAACAAACAAACAAACAAAACGGTGGCAATAGTGGGAGTGACAGGAACATGCTTTTCTCTAATCTTTTAAATTGTCTGTGTTCTCAAAAGTTTATACAATAAATATATTGTGATTTGCCTACATATATTTATTGGTACATAGTTGCAGTATCTTATGATTACGTCCCTCTTGAGGACGAGCTGGTCCATGGCTGTTACACATCCTCCTCTTCCTGTCTCCTTCCTCTCCCCGCCATTCTTTTCCCTCCATTTCTTGGACCCCTTTTCTTATGCCAAAGTCCGTCTCCCTGTTTTCTATAATCTATCTTTTATTTTGCTCTTTGACTTATTTGCATATTTAAAGGGCACAAAGAGTGTTAACTAGAAATAACATTCTCTATACCCGACACGGTGTCGCAGGCCTCTACTCCCGGCTACATGGGAAATGGAGGAAGGAGAGCTGCGCAGTGGAAGCCGGCCGGGGCAGCTTAGCATGACCTCATGGCAGAATAAAACACAAGAAGGCCCGGGGATCTCAGAGTAGGCGCCCCTCAATCTCCAGCGCAAGTCTCCCCCCGCCCAATCTAATTTTCACAGCCATTGTTTATGTTTTCCAGAGCTAAAAATACTTGATAATTTTGTTCTGTGAATAATATTAAAAAAACACGAAAGCATAAAGAAAATGCATCATATAAATGTGTTCTTAAAAACACAATAGAATCATACTATTTTTTTCTTCTTTTTTTTCTTTTTGTGAGGCAAGGATCAAACCCAGCATCTGGGGCACCTTCAGCGTGTACTCGGCTGCTCAGCTCTGTCCCCGTCTCTGCCTTATTACTACTTACATTGCATTTTACTGCAGGGTTACGGTTATACTTCATTTACATAATCTCCTTTTAGTAATGGTTCAGGTCATTAATAGTATTTTTTTCCTATGGACAAGTATTTAATTGTAATTTTAAAAATATAGAAAAGAAAGGAAACAGGAGGGCAGGAAGAGGGGTGGTTGGCGGTTTGACTAGCAGAGAGAGACACAGAGCAAAGAATTATAAATGGTGCGAGCGGCCAGGTGAGAGGTTAAACAGAACTCAAGAAGCCTGCTGAAGCTTTCTGGCCTGGCTTCCGGCCTCCCGCCCCTACGAGGACCGTCTGAAGCAGCCACTTGGGCTCTGCACGGGAAGTGATCCTCAGGGAATGAAGGGATTCTTTATAACCCTCTGCTTCCACAAACCCCCAGAAGATGTGGTTCCATGACATTTCATTAGTTTCCTCTTCAAATCTAGGACACAAACTCCTTTATGTCTTAGCTTACAGACACCTACCAATTTCTAGGAGAAGTACTGTGTATTTAAGGAAGTTTGCTGTTCAGGATAGATTATTACTTTACTGCAAATTGTTCTTCTGGTATGTAAATGTGGTCAAATACTGATAATTTAATATGATTTCAACTTCACTTGAAATCATCTGGTGAACATAAAGTACATAAGGTTGTATACAGTGCTACCTACAGAAGGAGGCATGACTAAATAAATCTTCCTGCAGGACTCCGAACATGTTTCACAGAGGAGGGCGTGATGGAGTTGGGTCTTGAAGGGTAAGTAGGAGTTCTTCAGCCTGAGACTCAGGAACTGGCATGGGCAAAGGCACAAACATTTTGAAGAAGGCTTTGTTTATTGATGCCTCAACTGGGATGAATGAAATTAAGGGAAGTGACAGCAATGGGCTAAAATGAGAGGTTAAATGAAGTTGTGAAAGTCCTTAAATATCATGTTAAGGGGATTAGATTTTTATTTGGAGTGTAATGGGATCCATAGAAGGTTTCAAGCAGGGAAGTGAAATAATGAGATTTTCTCTGGAGAAAGGACCATGTTGCCAGGTTGGCTGGACGTGGAGATTGCTTGGAAGCAGAATGGTATAGACCAGTCTAAGGCGAAAAACTGGGAGTTTAGTTTAGTTTTGTTTCTAATTGTCAGAGGCCTTAGTAGGCGAGCTAGGATTGTAACAGAGATATTCCACTTCTAGGTATTTATTTCATAACCAGACTCTTGTACGTGTGGTGCACAGCAGTGGTTATTGCGACATGGTTTAGATGAAATCGTAGGAAATTCTGATTTTTGTAATGGTGAGGATGATGAAACTGGTGGAATGCTGATAAACGGTGAAATCTCAATAATTTCTTAAGGTTCAGTTTAACAGGAGTAGAAGACTTGCCACAGTTAAATACTGACCAGTGGGGATCTGGTCACGCGTGGCATCCCTGGGGAGGAGCTATGTTTGTGGAGATGTACATGCTGCCCGGGTCCTGCAGACACAGTGAGGACTTGCTGGGTTTTCCCCCCAGGGACATGATAGTAGTGTTGTGTGTGCACTTTAAAAAGAATCTTTATCTTTTAGAGATACAACGCCAGGTATTTGCAGATAAGTATACGATACTTGATATTTGCTTCGGAGTGGCTCGGAGCACAGTGGGGCAGCTGGGAAGTAGGTAAAGGAGAAGGCAGACAGGTTTGGCCAAGACCCTGTTTGCTAGGGCTGGCTGACAAGCTCAGGGGCATTCGATTTACCTTTCCAATGGCTTTTGTGTAGGTTTGGCAAGTTTCTATAACAATATATTTTTGAAAGCAGGACAGTTTTTATTTGTTATTTTACTTTATTTTGTGGCAATTGAGTCCCGGAGCTCGCGACCACTGGGCTATAGCTTCAGGTCTTTTTATACAATTCTGAATTTTGTGACAAGGTCTCACTAAGCTTGAATTTGTGATACTCCTGCCTCAGCTTCTCAAACAGCTGAGAGTTCAAAATGTATTATTTTTGTCGGGCCTGGGATCAAATCCAGGACCCCGTTTGTATTAGATAAGTGTTTTACCCACATGCTTCCGGCCCCTTGGGACAGTTTTTGAATGCTACCATTTGTGTGAAATGCGGGGATACCAATCTGTGCACATACACACGGTGTATGCTGGTAGAGAAGCACTATATTTTTGGAGGGAAAGTAAGTAGTGAGGGAAGAGACTGTCTTTGCAATTAAAAAATAACAGTATTATTTTATTTTCAGTATTGGAGATTGAACCCAGGGCCTTCACACTGAGCTACGTTCCCAATTGCCCTTTCTTTACTATTATGGAACAGCATTTTTCTAAGTCGCCAAGTTGCCCAGGTTGGTCTGGAACTTGCAACCTTTCTGCCTTAGCCTCTCAGAGTATTGAGAATATAGGCTTGCACCGCTCATTTTGTAGCCGAAAATGAGGCACACCTGCCTCATTTACTGTTATTTTAAAAGTAAACTATAACACACACACACACAACACACACAACACAGCCACCTAGACTTGCATTCCATTACCAGTTGTGCGATAACTTGCAATGTGTGTTGGTCTCGGTTTCTGCTTTGCAGACTGCAGATACAGTCCTTCCCTGCCACTGAGGTTGGGGAAGGAGCGGAATGGATGTTTGTAGATCACCCAGCCAAGGCCTGGAAGATGGAAGTTCCTAGGCCGGCTGATAAGGGTAGAAAAGCTGCGGTGTGCATCCCATGAAACTAGATAGGAAAGAAATCCTTCGGAGCCCTTTGGAAGAAACACACTGAGAGGTGTCCAGGTGTGACGTCCACTTCACATTCTCCAAGTTCTTGCTGGTCATTAGGTGAGGAGGCTGGATTTCTGCCTTGGCTGTCAACTTTAATCAGATTCACCCAGTAATTGCTCCACTCCATCCATCACTTTATCTGCACAGATGACCCTCACACCCCAGCCTTCTGCCTCTTGGGATGGACCCGAAGGCTGACTCAGTCATTTTTTGCTGGAGTTAATTTCTAGGGCGAGCTAGAAGGAGACCTCAGCAAGAGCAGTATGTGACTTTGGCGCTTACCTTTCAACAGACTTCCACAGAGACGTCTGGGACCGACATAAGCAGTCAACCCACACATGAATTCTGCTGCGAAGGCAGTTAGGTTACCCTCTTGGCTGACTGTTTAGCATGGCTCGGAGACCTCTGGAACTGTTTGGCTAACATGTACACAAAGGCTGAACTTTGGCCCTTCTTCTGACCACTAAACTCCGTACTGGTTGGGGTGTACATCTCTCTCCACTCACTCCCTAGGTTTCTCCAGGGCCCAGCAACTTCGGGAAGATCAAGCTGGGGATGTGGTTTGAAATCTGACATTCAACACTGATGTCTCCAGAAGCGACAGGTGAGGACACATGCCTTAAGGCAGCTGCTAGGGAGACTCTATGTCCTCTGGAGCATTTTGTCATTATATCAGTGTATTTATCAATGTGTTCCCCTATATAATTATATTCATTTTCATTAGAAAAGGGTTTATGAAATGTTTCTCTAGTCCTCAGTGACTAACCAAGTGGATTTTAACTGGGTAGCCCCATGGTAAAAAGGGGTGTTCTTATTTATTTTTATTTTTGTTTTTTTTGAAGGGGTGTTTTTAAATGGCGTAACTGCAGAGAAGTGTCACCTGGATAAGGCATGAATGACAGTAGGGGCTGCGATCTCTGGAGCAGGATTGTCAAAGGTAGCCGAAAATGATGCAGACTTTAGTCACTCACAAGTTAATGGTCAATTGACAGCTCAGGCTCTGCATGTAAGAAGCTGAGTATAAGTTTAGCAAGCTGTCTGGACTCTGGAACAGAGTGAGTGGTAGCCCAAATTACCCCGCATAGACTATCCCGACATTAGACATCCTAACGCCTTTGCCGTCAGGATAAGGGCTTGAGTGCTTGTCGCCAGTAATTATAAGGAGCACTAACATATATTGAGTATGCACCAGGTGCCAGAAACTCACAGATGCATTTTACATGTGTTAAGGCATTTAGCCCTCACAGCAACCCTTGAGAGAAGGGTTGTTCTATGCTCATTTTACTGATTAAGTAGCAGAGATACTGAAAGTTAGAGTCACTTGGGCAACTAGCAGACGGCATGAACCACAGAAAGCTGAGTGTTGAACTTGGGCTTAATGTACAAAAACAAGAAAAAGTCAACATTTCTCTCTCTGTCTCTCCCTTTCTCTGTCAACCAACCCCATGTGCATGTGTCTGTGTCTCTATCTTTCTTTCTGAAGCCTCTAATAACCCAGGGCATCATGCATACTAGGTAAGCACTCTACCACCAAGCTACACTCTAGCCTAGAGTTGAATCTTTTGAGGTGACGGTCAGAGCATTCTTATGATGTCTCATCTAGCTTGACAGCTTCCTCCTCCATAACACCCTGTGAAGGTGCTAAAGTCATTTTTGGCCTCATTTGGTGGCAACTCTAGAAACCCAATTCAAACTGGATTAGAAAGAAAGAAGAAATTTATGGGGACCCTAACTAAGAGCTAAAAGTAAACTGAGGCTTCAGACATGGTTATATCCAGGACTTAGTTCCCTTAGGGACCTAGGAACTTCTATGTCCATTCTGAACCAATTCCCATGGCCAAGAGAGGGATGTCCTTGTGTCACCCTCAAAACCCATACTCTGTGAACTGTGAGTCAGAAGGAAGATGTCCAAAAGGAAAGACCAAGACACCATCATCAAAAAAAGTAAGCCAGGGTGGGGACAGTGGGATGATGTCCATGCTTTCATCTCAGGTGAGGAAGTGGAGAGGCCCAGACAGGAAGTCAGGGGTCTTGACTATGGCAATAGGTCTTGAGCACTGGTAAGAATAATAGTAAATGCTAACGATACATGCTTTTTCATGTTGTAAGGAATAGATGAGAAAGTGTTTTCCTGGGCCTGGTACAGAGTGGATGCTCTTTAAGTTTGCCATACTGAATTAAATAACGACTTTCATGAACTAAAGCAATCGTGTGGCCAAAATTCTGCTTAGGAAAATCTAATATTGTTGGATGTTCTGATCCATTTTCTTTTGTTATGATTCATCACCACAGGTTAAGATTTTTTTTTTTTGTCTTTTTGAGACAAAGTGTTGCTATACAGTTCAAGCTGAACTCAGACTCATTACATGTAGACCAGGAAGGTTTTAAACTCGTCATCCTCCTGCTTCAGCTCCCAAGTCCTGGGATTACAAGCATGTGCCACCATGCCTGACTAGACTGGTTCAGTTATAAAGAACAGTTACCGAATCCTGGTGCGGTGGCTCACGCCCGTAATCCCAGCACTCGGGAGGCTGAGGCAGGAGGATTGTAGCCTGGGCTACAAAGTGAGCTCAAGACCAGCCTGAACTGCATAGAGAGACACTGTCTCAAAAAGACAAAAAAAAAAAAAAAAGGAAAAAGAATAGAGGTTGATTCAACTCACAATTCTAAAGGCTGGGAAATCCCAGAGCATGGTGCCAGCATCAGTTCAGCATCTGGTAAGGCTACATCATAACACGGCAGAGGGTTCATACAGGGAGCCAGTGCACATTTGCTAGTCAGGCGCTCTCTTCTTATTATCATTAATGCCATCCTAGGCACCCCACCTCATGACCTCCTGTAATCCTATTAAGTCCTCAGGGCCCTACATCCAGGTCCATCAATCTATGCATTTGAGGACATTTTCAACACATGAACTTTTAGGGGTCACATGCAAAGGATTATTGGATATCTTTTTTTCCTTTACAGTAGAATAGAGAGCCAAACCTTTTCCCTCTATCTCTCCTAAGATTGAGAGGAATGTAAGAGCCTGACATGGGGTAGCTTTGTCCCTTACAAGGTCTGGGCACTTCCATGCTATGAGTCCTGTAGCCAGTAACCTTTCCCATGCTGTCTCAGCAGAAAGCTGCCTGCTCCTTGCTGGGTGGTAGCAGCAGCAGAAGCACAAAGAAATTTCTTAAAAATGATTTGTTTACCTGCTCTAAATCAAACTCAGAAACTTTGCCTGGTTTAAGCACATGTTTGATCCAGATTGAATAAAGGCACAAGTACGGTTTTTAGACATTCTTTGGGAAAGTGTCAGCAAAATAATTTGCTAGGACTAATGAATGACTTTGGCAAAAAAGATCAAAGCCAGCTTCAGTGGGACCCTGCAGAAGCAGGGGAGCCTCAGGAGGAGCTGCAGGATGGCTGTGAAGCAAGAAGCCTCCCTCTTGTACGCATTCAACGGGCCTGGAATGGAGAGCTGCAGTCAGGCCACAGGGGCACAAAAAAGGGAACTGACACTCCTCTGAGAACCTAGGGGTCCTTCACAGAAGGTCAGACCAACCGATCGGCTCTAAAGGAAGCTTAGGTCCAGGCCAAAGAAAGTATCAGATGGATGGTCTTGGAACAGAGACTGTCCCCCAGAGAGGCTGATTGGGAGTCTAGGGGTGAAGGTGGGAGAAATCCTTCTTTTCTTCTTATACTCTGGCGTGTCTTACATTTTGGACACTGCACAGGAATAAGGCATTTCATATACTCACAACAATGCTATTCGTACATACATTTAGGTGAAAATAGGTATGTAAACTCAAGAAAATAAACTGGGAAGATGCTTTGTGCTTCTTGGAAGAAACGGAAGTGGATGGAAGATGGTGGAGAGGCATTTAGATTTTCTGTAGCGATTTACTTCTAAGAAATTGACTAAAAGTAACACAAAGTGTTGGGATGAGGGAGAGTTTCCATGTTATTCCGTGTGGCATAACTGCATTTTTAAATGCTTCCCCAAACAAAGCAGCCTCATGCCTGAAGCAAGGCATGGCCCTTTGGGGTAATTGCAAGAGAGTCAGGTATGAAGCTTAGGTTCTGATGAGGGAGATCAGAAGCTGGAGAACCAGAGGGCCCAACCTGGACACGTGGCTGCGTGTCTAGCTGCTGTTTCATTGCTCAGAGACCCTCACCTCTCAGCCTCTCTCCTCTCCTGGGTGTGAGTCCACGGATCATTCTGAGAAGGAGCTTGGCTGTTAGCCTGGGGAAGGTGATCCCTCTGGAGAGGCATGGATGACGAGGGGAGAAGATGACACTGCCATCGCCATGGTCTGGACCTGAGAGACGGAGCTGAGAGCAGTGGTGGCTGCAGAAGGAGCAAAAAAGAGGGGTCCATTTTGAAATCTCGCAAAGCCCCCATGCACTCTGACTCTGGAAGTGGGGAAGTGAGTGGAGAGCAGGGATACTAGCGCAGATGAAATCCCTGGGAGAAGAAACCCAGAAAATGCCAAGCAGGTGGCAAATCCATTCAGTGCCTGCGCTTCAGAAGCTGCCCCTGCAGATTCCAGGCCTGTGAACCCAAATCACATCGAGGGCAGATGAGGGGGCCAAGGTGGGGCGGACTTTCATTCCAGCTCACTCAGGATTTTCCAACGCAGTTCCTTCTCAGCAAAGAGTCTTTGTCCCCAGCCCGGGGATGGCATAGCAGGCCAGAGTAAATGGAACACTTCACATCCACTCGGCCTAGTACATTTATTTTGATTACTCTCATACCCTTGTCAAAAATGGTGCCAAGGTGTATAAACACACCAATTTCTGGGATTGTTTCAATCTAATCACATTAAATTATTTGCTCTCTTGGCCTTGAGGGGGTTCCAAGGAAAAGTGATTGAAGTCAGGTCCAAAAATAGCTACCTTTGATTTCTAACCCCAGTGCTAACGTTGAGTGAACACCTCAGTGCTTCTGGTGCTGATGTCAGCGAGCCTGGGCCGCCTGAGTCAGGACCGGGAGGAGGTGAGGTGGCACCATCTCTGCTTATTTTCCTCCCAGAGCCCCGTGACAAGAAGAGAAGAGACATTTTAAGAAAAGCTCTTAGCTGTCATGGATTTAAGTGCCAAGTGGGGAGCACAATGAGTCCAACATTAAGATCATGTGTGGCTTGGGAGGAAAGGGATGGTGATCAATTCTCAGAGGAGAGCAGGAGACCAGAGAGGAGCAGTAATGTCTAAAAACTGGAATTCTCTGACCCCCTAGATCCCAACACCAAGTAAACCTGGCTAGATGGGAAGACAGAGTGTGTACTGAAAAGCAGGGCTTTTAACAGCAGGCAGATACAGCTTCCAATCCTCCAGTTTCCTGTCTATGTGCCCTTCAGTAAGGTTTCAAATTTCTGGAAAGTTCAGTTCTCTTTACTGGAAATCACAGATCATAGGAATCAGGTGGGGCTGTTGGCCTTTGAGAATGTTCAGTGTTGATCTCTGAGCACAGCACACAAAAGCAGGTATTTATTTATTTATTTTTAATTTTATTTAAAGAAAGGGGAAAATAAAGCAAAACAGAAAAAAAGGGTAGAAACAATACAGAATTTAAAAAAAAATGAACAGTAAGAAACCACTGGTTGATATATTACATATTGTCTTCTTGGATGTAGTTGTTCAAATTACAAAATTAAAGCATATAAAGTGGGCATTCAAACAGTGAGGCCATAAACAGTTCTGTTCAATGATCTAACAAAAACTTAGCAACATAATTATTAATCCTACACCCTTAAATATACATGCAGTTATATTTCTTAGAGCATTTTTCCCCCCATTTTGCTTTTTTAAGTCCATTATCTGTTTAGTTATATCATGTTTCAGGTTGCTCAGTACCTTACTGATCTGTTTTATTGTTGTTATTTACTTTTTAAAATTTTTTCTTATTTATTAATATTTTTTATTTTATTTGTTTATCTTATTTTGAAGGTAGTAAAATACAGCAGAACAAGACAGGACACAGCCAACTGAGGCAGTGCAGTGGAATTGGTACAGAACCTCACAGCAGCTTACGGGGATAACAGCAATAGGTATAATAGTATATCTGGTTTTCTTCACAATAGTTATTCCTTCGATCATGTAGAGTAATATCGAAGTAAATACCGAAATCATAAAAACAGAATATTGAATAGAGCAATACCATTGATCAGAACAGAGTAAAACAGAGACAAAAACATTTGCCTTCAAAAAGATGGCAGAGGAAAATCCCCCTTGTTATAGAGCAATATTGCCTATAGTCAAACTCCTAAGACATGCTCACATCTCCAGCTCTCACTTGCTGGGGAGGGGGAGAAGGATGTTTGATTCTTAGCCCGCACCCCAGTAAGCTCACAGCCACCCACCAGAGGGGTGAACTGGCTGCCTGTTTTCCCAGCGCCCCAAGGTCCAACATGGCGTGCTGTGAGTCTCAGGAAATGCTGTGATGGTTCTCGCCCTGTGGTGGCCGCGGCTTGCCAGGCCACAGCCACTTAGGTATTTAAATGGATGTATACCCCTTTCTGATCTTATAGCACAGCAGCCTCTTATGACCTGTATCTTAGAGATTTTTACAGTGCTTTCCACATTGTAGGTGTTCATCAAACATTTGCAGATTGAATACCGAGTATCTTAGTCCATTCTTGGCTGCTATAACATAATGTGTGATCACTGAGTAATTTATAAAGAACAGAGATTTCTTTCTTATGGTTTTGGGAACTGGGACATCTGAGAGCTTGGCGATGGCATCCCACAAGGACCCTGTATCAGTCAGTGCTCACTGGGAAAACAGATTTGATGCAAGGTACATAAATATTTAAGGATTTACAAGATAGACTTACAATGCTGCCTGCCGAGGCAGGTGTGGAAGAGTGCAAAATGCTGTCTGTATGCAGGGGATATGAAGCAGCCAGTAGAAAATTGAAGGCCTGGAGCTCATGGTAGAGTTGAGTCTCATGTGAGTCCATATCAGGAACAGAAGGATGTTTGCTGGAGGCTGAAGCATTTGCACTGGAAGTCAGGAGACAATGTCCAAGGTGACGGTGAAGACTAGAGCTCTTCCAAAGAAACAGAAGTTAGCCTTCACTCTTCATTTCCCTTTATTCCATTAAGGTGATGAGCCTACCCAGAATAGGTCTTCTGTCTTCAGTAAATTCTTTCAGCCATACCCAGAGCTTTGCTGATCTGATTTAGCTGAGCATTTCTTATTCAAGTTGACACAATCAGTTAACTATCACAGGCTCTCTTTCTACCTGATAAGATGGGCACCATGAGGTGGTGAGGAAGGGTATACATGAGACAGAAAAACCAAGCCAAACAGCCTTTTGTTAGAAGGCCACTTCTATGCTAATTTTCCCTCTTCAGTAATGATGGCTTCAATCCATTCATGAAGATGGTACTTTGATGATCAATGCTTCATAACGGTCTCTTTTATGTCTTACCAATGTTACAATGGTAACTTAATTTCAACATGAGTTTTGGAGGGAACACCCAAAGCAGAGCAGAAAATGATTCCAAATCTTCTACCTTTGAGTAGTTCTGATCTTCAGGACTATCAATGGGGCAAGGCATAGTCCCTCTGAAATTGGTTCTTAGTAGGAGTTGTGAGAACTGCATTGAACTAATTGCATTGGAACAGAAGCTATATCGACCAGAAGAGTCGGATGGAGATGTTACTACGCAGTTCCTGGAAGCCCAGGAGCTCCATCTGATGCTATCCACAGCACCAAGCCCATCATGTGTCTCCCTCACTCTGAGAATAGAATGAGGATTAGTAACCTTCCAGCCTGGAAGCCCTCTAGTTTCAAAGAGACTAGTTCCAAAAATATTACCTGCAACCATAGGATTCAAATGCAGGCATACATGTTAAACCTAATCGCTCTTCTGATTTATGAAGTTGTCTTCTGGGCATTTCTAGCTGCTGAATTCAACTTCCCCCTTTAAGCATTACCTTTCACCATAATTGGCACCACCAACCATCTGGTCACCTGGAACAGATCCATTCCTGGAATTGACAAATGCTTATGGAGTGTCTGTCAGTATGTACAGGGGACAGAGCAGAAACCAAGACACAACCAAACCTTATCCTCATGGGGTTCACATCCTAGGAGGAGAATCATGGCAATTACCTTTGACTTCTTTTTATTCTAAATATGTTTTGTAGTACTTCACTTTTCTTGTTTTGTAATGTCCCTATCAGAGTTCAATAGACTATTTCAATAGCTTATTAGCTAATCTCTGGCCTCCTCCTTAGGGCCCTTCTCTCAGTGTGTCCCTAGAAGGCTTTTCCTACTGTTCAGATCTGATCACATCATACCCCAGTTTGCAACAGACAATAGAATACAGTTATAATTGTTGGTTCTATGCAAACATTACAAAAGATACAGGGCCGGGGATCGAGCTCAGCGGCACAAGTGTCTGCCTGGCAAATGGAAGGCTGTGAGTTTGATCCTTGGAACAACAACAACGAAAACAACAACAAAAACCTCAGGCCTATATCTGCCAATAGACAGATTGTATTTGACCTTAAAATACTGGTTGTCAAAGTGCTTCACATATACACCAGTTACCACCATTTTCGTGTGAGAAGACCACCATCTTTTTTTGTTCTTGTTCTCTAAGATCTGGTCACGTTGGGCCTGCATCCTAGTAGTGTGGCAGCTCCGTGGAGCTGATTATCCATTATGCCTTTCATGTCATACATATTCTTTGTTTCTGTGGCTCCCTATTGTCCAGGAACACTGAACAGGATACAGATGTTATTTACCATGTAGCAACTAGTCTATTTATTTTGGTTGTCTCTCTGGATCCTTGTAGATATTGGGATATGTGGCTCTAACCTAGCCTAATTTCTGCTTACCTTTCCATCACTGGCTCACTCAGATTCTCAGTTTCTGGCTCACTCTGTTCTGGTCTCACTAAGCCATGGTGGCTTTTCATGCCTAAATACTTTTCCTTATTCTGTTCCCTCTGCCCTTTTCCTCCTGAGTACTTTTAACTCAGCTCAGGGTTCACTACAGGCTCTGCAAGGTTATCTATTTGCTCTTCCTCTCTGTATTTCCCTACCATGTTATCACATCACTCCTTCCACCGGACGATTTGACTGCTCTCCTACACTGTGAATTCTTTGAGGCTAGGAACAATGCCATCATTCATTCATTCTACAGATTATGCGGAGTCGCAGATGTAGGCCACAGTAGTGAACAATATTAATCCTTGTTGTCTTGGAGCTTATGTTTGGATAAAGAGACATCAAAAAGTAAATGAATAAATTTAATTGAGGGAAGGTTAAGATTATAAAGGGAGATGCAGCAAAAGGTGACATGGGAATGGAAAAGGAATAATGTAAGAAGGTGGTCAGGGAAGACTTCTTTGGGGCAGTGACATATATGAGAGGTAACCAACCCCACTGGGAGGTCTGGGTTCTAGAGTCTTGATACAAAGTAGATATCAGAAAGTATCTGTGGAATAATAATGAAGTGTGTAACATTTTTCCCATACACACATGGAAATATGATTATATCATGTAATCCTATAATATAATATGCTGGTCATTATATAACCAAGAATTTTCCAGCTTCATGAGCTGAACTATTAGGAATCTGTTATGGCTTAACTAAGGTTTCTTGTCTCTGAAACTCAATTTGAAATGTCCCCAGGGCAACAGTGTTGAGACATGGTGAGACCTTTAATAGGTGATCAGATTGTTAAAAGAGATTAATGCAGGTTTAATGGGACTGGATTAGGTGCTGAGAGGTGGCTATTGTAAGTCTGGGCTATCATTTGTACCTCTTGTAGGTGGGTTCATTTGTCTTTTTGCTCAACTGTCATGTTACGATAGCATTCTCACAGACTTTTCAGCCTGCAAAGTTATGAACCAAAATAAACTTCCCTTGCTTAGAAATCATCCAATCTCTGGTATTCTGGTACAGTAACTGAAAACAGACTAAGATAGAATCCAGAAAGCCATATTTAGAATTTATATACTGATGCATGAGGTAGGAAATTTTTGCTGTACATCCTCAAGGATTGCCTTTGTCTGCAAATAGCAAAACAGTTGACCACCAGTGGCTTAAATTGTAGGAATATTTATTGTGACTTCAACACTGGCTTTCTTAACATTTTTTATTCTTTGTAAAGCTAGTAACTTCTTTTTGGAAAAAAAAACACAACACTTCTAACCTAAAATTAAATACCTGCACTTATAAAGGAAACAAATTAAATTGAAATACAGTCAACTATACATTAAGGTGTATGAATGGATGATAGTGTAGGGGTGTGTTTTTATTAACTTATTAAATAACAAAGCCCAGTAGCAGGGCTAACAGCTATTGTGAGTAGAAATCTAGATGTTAATAAGGAGTTGGAAGGAAGTAAGGTGAACTTACAGAAAAACCAGATTGTCTTAGAAAAAAACTAGATCATCTTAGAGAATACTTGAATTATCAAAAGCAGATTGTTGGTAAAAGTGGGGATGTTACAGCACTTCTGGTGAAGACTCAGAAGAGGAGCATGTTATTGAAAATAGAAGGGAAGAAAATTCTTTCAATATACTGCCAGAAAAGTCGGTTGACATCCATCTTACATTTCTGTAGAAAACAACATCCAAGAGATACTTTCAGATATCTAGCAGAGGAGATTTCCTAGAGAAGTGTTGAAGGTACATCCTGGTTTCTTCTTGCTGCTTATAATAAGATGTGAGAGGAAATGGGCTAGTTGAGGAAAGAATTATCAACTAAAGAAAGGAACAAGGACTTCATAATTTGGGAAATTCTCAGCTTATCCAGGTGACAAAAGATTTTATCAAAAGCTGCTGAAATTAGTTTTGCTGTCAAGAAAACAAGGTCTAAAGAGAAAGCCAATGGCTGTATCTAACGCTTGCTAATGCCTCAAAACATTAAAAGGCAGCTATGCAGGCACAGAGTTTTCTTTTAAAAGATTAAAGGTGTCATTAATGGATCCCCTCAGCCACCACAGCAGAATCCAGGAATAAAGATGGAATTATGCAAGAAAGATATGTGAAGGAGCCTCTGGTCTGATGAGTGAATTCCCGTGACATACACAGCAGATCCACAAGGCTCTATAGAACTTATTTTTTTTAAACAGAAACACTTAAACAGAAGTAGTTCAAGGATGAAACACTTAAACAGAAGTAGTCCAAGGATCAAATGAAAGAAGGTAATCAGACTCACAAAATTCTACAGGCAGGAAACAAGCTGATAAAACCATTCAGTTGTGAATGCTTGGTAATTAAAAAAACAAAACAAAACAAAAAAACAATCCCTAGGGCAGGGACACATGTCAGGGGGCGCAGTCATGAACCACAGGAAATTGTTTCGTAGTTGGATTTCAACATTGCTATGGCTGGTAGCTCATGTTTCCACTACATTTTCTCCTCTTTTGAACAAGAATGTCTGTAAATGTTATCCTATGCCTGTCTGATCTTTGCATTTTAAATGCAGATACCTTTTTTAGTTCTACATGTCCAGAGATGGGGAAGAATTTTGCTCCAGGATGGACCATACCTAGAGTCTCACTCATACCTGATTTAGATAAATAGATCTGAGTCTTTTGAACTGATGAGATTTTGAGCTTCGATGTTGTAATGGCCTAAGACATTTGGGGATGTTGGAATGGGCCAAATGTTCTGGAATGGGGGCAAATATTTGAAGATCAGAAGCTAGAAAATACAGTGATGGATTTTCAGGTAGTGCTAATGCAGCTATCAATTGTCATATAGATTCATAATTGAAGAAAATACTAAATTTCAATTAAAAGTTTATGAATATCATGACGCAATTTTTCCCCAGGCCAACTTCATAAGCTCTGTGTGAAGAATTCCATTCAACCAGCCATGTTGGAACTTTGGGGGGCCTAGGAAAACAAGCAACCAGCTAAGGTAAGCAGCTGTGAGCCTAGCAAGCCGCAGCCACTCCAGGATGAGAGCCATCCGCGTTTCCTGAGTTCCGCGCCATGTTGGAACTTGGGGCACTGGGAAAACAAGCAGCCAACTCACAGCTCTGGTAAGTGGCTGTGAGCCTACTGATGCACAGGCTAAGAATCTAACATCCACCACAACCACCACCCCACCACCACCCGGTTAGCAAATGAGAGCCAGAGATCTGAGCATCTCTTGGGAGTTTGACTATATGCAATACAGCAAATAAGGGGGATTTCCATCTGCCACCTCTTTGAGGGCAAATATTTTTCTCACTGTTTTGCTCTTTGCTGATTAATGGTATTGCTCTATTCAATATTCTGCTTTTATAAGTTCGGTATTTCCTTCAATTTTGCTGTACCTGATTGAAGAAACGAGTATTGTGAAGAAAACGAGATGTACTGTTGTACCTATTGCTATTATCCCGGTAACCTGCTGTGAAGTTCTGTACCAGTTTTACTATAGTGCTCAGTTGGCTTTGTTCCATCTTGTTCTGCTGTATTTTACTACCTTCAAAATAAATAAATAAATAAATAACAACAACAAAACAGATCAGTAAGGTACTGAGCAAGCTGAAACATGATATAGCTAAACAGATAATGGACTTAAAAAGCAAAAGGAGGAAAAGAAAGTGCTCTAAAGGATATAAAACTGCATGTATATTTACGTGTGTAGGATTGATAACCATGTTGCTAAGTTTTTGTTGGATCATTGAACAGAACAGTTTGCAGCCTCACTGTTTGAACGTCACTTTGTATGCTTTAATTTTGTAACTTGAACAACTATATCTAAGAAGACAATATGTAATTTATCAACTAGTAATTTCTTACTGTTTAGTTTTTTGAAATTCTGTATTGTTTCTATCCTTTTTTCTGTTTTGACTTTTTTTCTTCTTTAAATAAAATTTTTTAAGAAAGCATTCCATTCAACCCAGCCATTTCCCCTTTAGGTATCTTCCCAGAAGAGCTAAAAACATTATATTGCAGTGATATACACATTGCCATGTTTATAGGAGCACAACTCATACTAGTTAAATTTTGGAAGTGACCTATATGTCCATCAATACATAAATGGATAAAGAAAATGTGATATTTATGTACAATGGAGTACTACTTGGCCATAAAGAAGGATAAACTTGAGTTAATTTGTAGGAATATGGATATACTTTGAGACCATAATATTAAGTGAAATAAATCAGATGTCTTTTCAAACATACAAGTTTAAAAGTCACATGGTTTCTCTTATATGTGAAACCCAAAATATAAATAAAGAGCAAAATAGAAAATAGATAATAGCAAATAGGGAGATAGATCTTTTACAAATGGGAGGGGAACCAATAGGGAGGGAACGGGAAGGGAATGGAAAAAGAATTACGATGTTCTATGTACATGTATCAGTTCCCCATGAGGACAGCCATCATCGTGTATTGCAAATATGTACTAATAAAAACATGAAACTTGAAAACAAAGACTACCTAACTTGGGAGCTAGGTTATAGCCCAGAAGGAAAGTGAGTGCCTTATACGCTCTGGGTTAAATCCCCGAAAAATAAACAACAATAACCACACAACACGTTGATGAATAGGAGGTGGTCCCTGGCAGTCACCAGCTTCCTTAATACCTCTTTACCACCTCATCCTTGGTGACCAAGTGACCAAGTTTCTATCAGGCAGCTGCTACAGCTCCAAGCCTCACACTCTTATACCCCAGCTTCCCCGCTGGATGAAAAGAAGAGGGACACGGGACTGAAATGACTTTTGCTGTAAGTTATTCTTATCTCCACCAAGTGAAAAATCTTTCTTCAAGGTCTCCAGTAAACTTCCTCCTTCATCTCACCAGGGATATGGTCATGGACAAGAGGGAATGAAGGCAACCTACCATAGTTAACTTGAACCAGGGGTCAGCAGACATTTTTGATAAAGAGCAAAATGGTAAATACATTAGGCTTTGTAAGCAATCATGCCTCGGATGAGATTATTCGATTCTGCTGCAGTAGCAAGAAAGCAGCCAGGGAAGATACGTAACAGATAGGTGTAGCTAGGGCTGTCAGATTCTGTCTGTAAGGATATGGAATGCTCAGTTAAATTTGAGTTTTGCGCTTGGTGCTAGGAATTGAATCCTTGGCTTCACACGTCTAGGCATGTGCTTTACCACTGAATTACATATCAGGGCCAATTACATTTAAACTTCAGATAAAGATTAAATGCTTTCTTAGTATATCTTGTGCAATATTAGGGATAAACTTACAGTAAAGGAGTGTTCATGGTTTATTTGACATTCTAACTACATGGGGCATTCTACATTTTACCTCAGAGCCGTTGGGAGAATTTGTGGGCTCAGTTCATGATGGTTTGCAGGAGGCAGGCCTTCCTTTATCATCAGAAATCCCCAGATTGGGGGACTCTCTTGTTCTTTGACAAGCAGAGAGAGTTGGTCATTCTGTCAATAAAACTTATGAACAGAGACATTTGAATTTCTTATAATTTTGTTGATTATTCTACAGCTACTCTTGTTTTGATTTTTAAAAACGATTTAAAAAGCACATATGAAAACATTTTTAGCTCTTCAGCTGTAGAGAAAATAGTATTGAATTCAGCACGTGGTCAGTCATTTGCTGTCTCCTGGTTTAGGTCATTCAGGATTTGTCCCCTGAGGGATGGGAATATTGTTACTCAAACAGAATTAGCATTCTGTTAACAAGGAAGACAGGCATGGCTGCCAGGAGGCATCTGAGGGTGTCTGCCAAAGAACCAACACCCCCTTCCCTGAAGACCTTGTGGATTTACCTCTGCAAGACTGCTACTGGCCATGGATTGCTCGACCCTCCTCTCTCAAGCACTCCTGTGGCCTCTCAAATCGGTGTTTCCCTCAAAAGCTGTTCAAACTAACCAGGGCTATAGTAGAGCTGGTGGAAAAAATTTGCTCTTTTCTTGTTATGTGTTAACTGTAACCTTAAGCAAATCCATTGCTCTCTCTGGGCCACAACTGTCTGAGGGTCCTTAGCTCAACACAACTGAGACAGGAAGATCTACATGGTCATTAAGGGCACTAAATTTTCATGGTTCAAATCATACACTTGGCTGTACATAATCTCAACTGAACCATAAGACAATTCTATTGTGAGTGTTATTTTCTCTTTGCTAGGAGCAGACATTGAAAGTCAAGCAGCCTGCCCTGCTTCTCTAGCACCTCCACTGCACTCTCCCTCTCTGATCCCCATCCTGGAGGACCAAAGAGGAGAGTCACACATTCCAAAAGGATGAAGATCTTAGTGTCCCTGCTTGTAAACTCCCAAATGAACAGGACTCCAGATGGTGCCAGTTTATCCGTGGTTCTAACCCAATTAGGACAAATTATCATTTCTTTGGTTTGATGCACCTCTTGGGCATCCTCAAACAGTCGGCAAAAACCACACGGAGTTTGCATTGTTTCAGCTTTTCCATCAGCAACTTTTACGATCAGATTTAGAAATCGGTTGTAAAAAACTGGCTTCAGACCCCAACTTGGCAATACCAGACAATTTTGTTCTTTCCTGTCCAAAATTTAGAAGAATTTGCCCCCTAGGCAGTCCAAAGAGAAAAAGAGTGAGCAAGATGCTAGATTTCTTGGCTTTAAAAGGCCCATGTCTTTGAAATGAGTATTTAGTCATTCCATAGGTACAGAGAGGCGGTGAGCAGAAGCAAAGGTACAGCTGTCCTCATGAACTAACCTTTCTTTGTGGAGGGCTTCCTTATTTTCTTTCTTTGCCCCTTTTTTGCTCTTGTTTTTTCCTGGCTTGCTTGTGCTGGAGATGGAACCCAGGGCCTTTAGCATGCTAAGCACTCACTCTACTTCTAAGCCATTCTCCCAGCTCCAAGTTGTTTTGGGATTTTGAAATGAACAACTTGACATCTCTGTGGAGTTCAAATTCTAAGAGAGTCTTGTGCATCTGGTCCCTAAGGAGCATGGTTAGTGAAACAAATGGTTATGTTGCTCAAGGTGAGCTTTTAATGTCATTTCTGGAGCAGCAGATGCCCATATTGCCAGGTGGGTTTATAGACAGACCAGCTCTCCTCTGCCTGCCCAGACAGTGTTAAGTTCTCCTGATCACTTGCAACACGATTCTTGGCTCCTTTTCTCTTGCAGGGTCATGGTGGGGGAAAGAGGTCTGGATGTACTGAGGGTCGTGTGGCATCCACTCTCCCTAGAGTTCCTGTGCATTTAAAGGCCACCGAGTTCATTCCTCTGGACACATAGCTCCCTCCCAGGATGCACTGCAGGGGAAATCAAAAGAGCCCTGTGAGTGTCAGGCTGCTACTTGCCCCTCCCCAGAGAGCACCTTCTCCACCACCAATTACCACATCATCATAAACACTCAGGAGAGACATGATGTAAAAATGAAATTACTGAAAACATTTTTGGACTAACACTTGGCTTTATATAAACTCACAGACAATCCTATAAGGCACTCAAGCAGATTATGGGTTTGAGCAAAGCTGGAAAATTGCTGCCATTATATTGTTATTATTAACACCTTGTAATTAGCCCTGAGGAATCCCAAAGTTCTCTTTCTTGATTTGGCTTTAATGAAGGAAAATTGCTACCTTTGCAAGTTGGATGGCGCCCGTTCTGATTAACCTTAAGTATATAGGACTATTATTTTGAAAATGTTTGCTGTCATGTGAATATTAGCATTACATACAACCGGGAAGGGGGGCAGGAGGGCGGAGAGGGGCAGGCACCCTCTGCTCTTCTTTCCTTTTTCCTCCCACCCCAAAAGAAGGTGAATCATGAACTTACTTCAGCTTTGGCCCTTGCATGGAAGGTCAAGAACGGAAGCCTTGGGAAGGCCGTGACTGCAGTTTCCCAGCTTCTGTCAAGCCCCCTGGCAAGGGTATTGGCTTCCAGCTCCGCGGGCTGCTGCTGTCCTTGTCCTGGGTGGTTTTGTCATTACATTGAGAGTGACCCACAGGGACGAGCTCACACAGGAGTCAGCACGTCGTGCCATAAAGCCCATTTTATTTGCATGTCCCTGTCTCCCGAGGCCCCTTCATCACAGCCTTCTCAGGCAGTGCATTATAATGAAAGATGAATAAAACATTCATAAAAGATCCCTCTATGTATCCCTCAACTGCCCTCCCACCGCCCGAGAGCTATGTTCATTACCTTCTCTGGGAAAAACATACATTAAAGAGAACTTGTTTGATGTTATCTATAATTAATTTGTATTTTGATAATACAGTGAAGGAATTTTACGTGTGATGACTTACCTGTTCATTAGTTTTTGCTTTTGAACTCCTGTGACCGCTTAATAACTCAAGCCGAAGCATGGCGGCTTGACATTCTCCCGCCCACCTTTCAGGAAGGCGAAGGTGTTGTCTCTCACAGGGAAACAAATTGCTTTAAATAATGACTTTGTGCAAAATTAGTCATACATAATTGAAAATTCTATAGATGAATACCGAGTAACTTGAGGTGATCAGTTCACCAGGTGCTCAGAGCCTGTCTTCCCAGTGCAAGCTGTTCTGATGCCCTGGGTCTTGGCTATGAGCGGTTGCTTTTGTTGACTTGTTTGTATATTTTCCCTGCTGCCATCTCCCCACGAGAAGATGAAAAAGCTTATTTACAGGTAGGGAAATGTGTTGAGCATGGTAATAATAGCAAAAATGTTACCACTGAAGAGGCGGACGCCTCCTGCCCTCGCATGTGAGATGTGCTGGTGACGAGTGAAACATGTCATTCAGCTGATCACTGAGCTCTCACAGAAGCAATGGCTAATATTTCTCGTGTTTATTGGGAGCCAAAGTCCAGAAACCATGTTGCACCTTTGACACCTTGTGTGCTTCCCCAACCGGCTGTTCTCATGAGTTGTTGGAAATGTCACACCTTTTTGTGAAAAGCAGTTGGCTTCTCTGTGTTTAAAACATACTAGCTGGAAGAACTGGAGTGCAGCTCAGAGGCAGAGCCCTCGCCTGCCGTAATGTGGAGGCCTTCAACGCCAGGCTTAGCCCTGAAACACAAGGAAAAGCAACTCTGGCTGGAGGTGAAGTTGTGCAAGGTGAGCAAACCTGGGAGTGAGTTGGGCGCTTGTCTCTGACTAGGAGGCAGCTTGGGGCAGAGCTAGCTCATGAATGTCCCACTCACAGGCTTTGGGGGTTTCAAGTGGAATGCAGATTAAACATTGGATGATGCACTGGTACCTGGCACATAGTAGGTCCTTTCTGCACATCGTTCTCTTCCCCTTCTCTCTGCAGGTTTAGTGAGCTGCAGAGCCTTTGTTCTGGCCACTCCTGCAAGTGTTTAAGCTCCTGGTCTCAGTTTCTCTCCTGTGTAATGGGATAATAAGACATGAAATCTACTCATCACTCAGGATGAGAAGATTAATGAGTTAATGTTTATAAAGGGCTTCGAGTTCTTCCTCTGAAAGTCTCTTCAGATGTATTTTTATTGGCCTATTAAGACTTCTATCATCTGTGGGAAAAATAACCAAATAGAAAAACATAATCATAATTCAAAGGAGCTAATGAGGATATTATATGTATAAATTCGCCACCTCAATTGCTTGTTTTCAGAGTCATCTCAGAGCATGCCTGCTCTGCCCCAAGTGTGTGGCAGCCCTCTGGACCTTACTGGAGGGTCATGATAGCCTCCAGAAAGCCACTTTGTGCCCAGTGCTTCATTTTTAAATGAAAGTCACACATTGCCTAATTTTGTCAGGAGTTCACTTCTTCTAGACTGATATTTGGAGGCTAGAAATCTTTAATCTTTATGAAATAATAAAACTACTCTGGAATAGAATAGGTCTGGACTGAGTGGACTCTAACATCCTAGAACAGTGTTTCTTGGCTCTCAACCATTTATTCATTGGTATCTCCCTAAGGAACTTTGAAGAATTTTCTTTCTAATCGCCAATCTTCCATAACCCATGAAAAATTAATACTACAGGTATACCATGTAACTGTTTTATGTACCATATTACATCTGCACTGAGCTACACCCCCATTCATTTTTAAATTTTTAGGCAGGGTCTCATTAAGTTGTCAATTTTTTGGGGGGGGGGACCTGGAATCGAACTCACAACCTCACACTTGCCACACAGGCCCTTGTGCTGCTGAGCTAAATCCCTGGCCCAGATTGTGTGTGTTGAGTTTGTACTTGTCATCTTTCTGCCTCCCCCTCCCAGAATGCTTGGGTTAAAGGCCTGCACCACTCCATCTGGCTTACATCTATATTTCATACAAAACAAGAGTAAGATTTTCCTACTCCCCGTAAATATTGCTCCTTTTGAGAGCAACATCCATCCTGTTGAACAGGTATGCTTGAGTATGACCTGAAGTGGCGAACGTTTTTTTGTTGTTGTTGTTGTTGTTGTTGTTGATAAAAGACCCAAAGTCTTCATTTGGCCTTAACTTTATTGTCATGCCTATTTCTCAAAGTGGGCAGGATTTCTTATAGGGAAACCTTGGAAAGAATCCAGAATTCCAAACTCAGAAACTGCCTAAATAAGTTATGTTGGTATTGTTAAAACGAAACACGCTACTACCATTGGGTGCTACTTACGTGTTGTTTGCACACATAGCATATTCAGAGAATGGCTGTTAAGAGAAAACTGCTGGTGGCTAAGTCATATGTGCTATGCAGGAATAGTTAGGGAAGAGTTGCAGTTGTATCCATCAGTGTTACTGCTGGACTGCAGAATTTGAAGGGATTCTTTCTCTCTTCCTTTATCTTTTCTTCCCTCTTTCCTTCCATCCCTCCTTCTTTCTCACCTTTCCCCTTCCTTTAGCTTTTACTTCACCTATATTTTGTAGGTTTTCTATAAAGAATTTACATAACTGCAAACTTATAATAAGGAAAATTTAACAATGCAAGCCAAACATGGTAGCAGACATCTGTAATCCCAGAAATCTGGGATGCCAAGGCAGGAAGATTGCAAGTTTGAGCCCAGCCTGGGCAACTTAACAAGACCTTGTCTCAGAATAAAAAATAAAAAGGGGCTGGGAATGCAGCTCATTGAAAAGGCTCTGAGTTCAATCCTCAGTACTGGAAAGAAATAAAAAGTCCTCATACTGTAGATTTCCGAAAGACCATTTTATAGCAGAATGAGGATTCATGCCCAGACCTTCCATTCGGTGAAGACTCAGTTGTCTCCAAGTCCCCAGTGTCAAGCCATCAGGACTTCTCATGAAAGGGCAGCTCAGTATCCCCTACGAAGCCCAAAGACAATCTCAGACTCTGGTGCTCAGGTTCTATGAACAGTCCTGGTGAGGTTAAAGCAAGGAATACAGGCAAGTGCCAATCAGAGAGTCAGGGTTCCCTCTCTGGACTTTCTACTATCTCTTCTGGGACCACATGAAACCACTGAAAAAAGCTAAGGGAGGTGGGCACAGCTCAGCTTAGCCCCTCGAGTTCTTCCCTGCCTTTTCTTCTTTATGTTGATCTAGACGTTGCACAATTGGATATCACATTGTGGTTCTGCAGGGGGGTTGTTGAGCCTTCAGTACGGGGTCTGGAGTATCACAAACATAAGGTTTCTAAATGAATAAATTAAGCTTGTTATGCCTTCAATTAATTGATCAACATTTTTGGAAAAGTTCAACAGGGCTGATTGACACAGAATTAGCACTGAATACTCTATTTTAATTCTTAATTTTGATTTCTTCCTACTTTACAGCTTTTGAACTTGCTGCAGATTTTACTTGGAACCAAAGTGCCAAAATTATTTGTTGTATTAATTTAGCTTCTCCTCCATTGCCCTCTTCTCAGGGACTCTCCTACCCTGTTCAGTAGGTCAGATTCCTACTGGCTATTCTTGGAGCTCACTGTATTTCCCTCTCCCTTCTTTGACCCTTATCAACATCATCATTATATAGTTACATGTGCAATTGTTGAATGATATTAATAGCCAACACTTAATGAGTAGTTACTAAGGACCCAGCATTGTACTAAATGCTTTAATCCCGAGTTCATCATCATTTAATCCTCGTGACAATGCTGGGAAGCATCATTATGACTGTCATTTCACAGAAGAGGAAACTGAGGCTCAGAGGGATTACCCAATTAAACTAAAGCTGCACAACCAGTTAGTATTAGTCAGGATTTTTATCCACACTGCCTGGCCTCAAAAGCCTGCACAAGGAATGTCTGGAGCAGAGCCTTCCAAGCTGTGTTACATATGAGCAAGTGTAGCATTAAAAAGTAAGGTGCTTTCATGAAAAGATACAGACATCTGATTTCTCTTGAAGAATTGAAAAGCGCAGCAGTGCTGTCCCCAACCCATCATCACACCAGTCACCGAATAAATGGCTGCATTCCACTGGGTGGGATAACTCTCTCCCCAGCTTGCCAGCCCCTGTGTACCTCTTCTTCTGTAGTCCTTGGAGTTTGCAGTTGGGTATAATTTGAAGCTTCCACCATTTATTTACTATTTCTTCTCCCTGGTCTAGGATCCCAGGTCCTGTTCAGGGAGATCACAGTTTAGCGAGGAAGACAGGCTGTCAGGGGAATGAATGATAGAGCAGGAGATAAATGCTAGGGAAGCTCATGGCAACTTGGGGGTATGGTGAGTTTGGGGGTAAAGACAGGCTTCCTAGTTAGGAATTGTTGAATAGAGTTTGAAGAGAGGTCAAAGGTTTTTCCTGCAGTATTAGAGCACAACTCCATGAGCGGAGAGAATGCAGAGTGTATGTGGAAAGCTGGAGGTCATAGGGCCTTCCTAGAACTTCAAGTAGTTTAGAATGACTGGACCTTGGGAAGGAGGGAAAGGACAGGCACTTGAGGCTACAAAAGTGGATGAATCAGATGACAAAGAGCTTGCGTACCCTGGGGACCTGTCTGAGTTTGTTTGTACAGCTATGATGAAATTCTACAGATCAGGCAGGGCGTGGTGGTGCACGCCTGTAATCCCAGCATTGGAGAGGCTGAGGCAGTAGGATTGCCCTGAGTTTTAAGGTCAGGCTGGGCTACATAGTGAGTTACTGAGTTCAAGCACTGCTTGAACTACTGGAGAGATCCTGCTTTAAAAATTAAAACAAACAACAAGAAAACTACAGGTCAACAATAGAAATACATTGCTCATAGTTAGGAAGCTTGGAAGTCCAAGACCAAGGCACTACTGGTGAATATCTGGTGACAGTCTTTTTCTGTGTTCTCACATAGAGAAATGGCAAAAGCTGTTTCGGGTAGTGAAAAGTGGGAATGGTGCAAAGGGCTTAAACTCCCTCTGTCCAGCTATTTTATAAGGCACTTGTCCATTCATGAAGGTGGAGCCCACCCCACCTCATCACTTCCCCAAAAGCCTTGTCGCTTAGCATGAGGGGGCTGAAGTTGCAACACAGAAATCTGGATGAACTTCCAAACCACAGCAGGTCATCAATAAGATGTTCACGAACACTCAGCTGTCCTTCTTCTCCCAGGCAATGGTAGGATTCTTCTTTCACCCTTTGAGGTAGTAGTGGTCACGCGACACTCTTGACCCATGAAGTGTGAGAATGAGTGACAGATGTTGCTCCTGAGTGATGGGGTTTGAATCACTGCTCAGTTGAGCAGATTTCTTTTTCCTGCCTTGTGTCATGTGGGCACACATGGCAATGGCAGTTTTGTCATTTGTTATCCCTGAATGACTGATCCAAGGAGACTTCTTACTCTGTCAGTTTATGAAGGTCAAACAGCATGTGTATGTTTATACCTGATACATTCATTAGTATTTGGGGGACTGGGTGTTTCATAGCATCACGGGACCTGTTTTGACTGATACTTCCTCTAGGATAAGGGATTTATGATCTACTGTGTGGTCTAAGAGGTCAGAATATCAGGGGCCATGCAGTAGACAAGTGGATTAAGAAGCAGGAAGGGATGCCGTGGACAGGAGAGGGTGCCCTACCTATTCAGTGGTGCTCACTGACTCCAGGTAAGGGACACTGATAGTTTCTTTACTCTCCCAGAACACGTTGTCGTTTCCCATCTCTGTGCCTCTGCTCGTGCTGTTGTTTCATGGGAATCTAGACCTATGCTGTCCTGTAGGAAACCTCTAGGTGTGCAGATCTCGAAAATGATTTTAAATTTCAAAGACATGTCAAAGCTATTTTTTTTTTCCTTTCAGCAATCTGGTTATTGGTTTGGTTGTATATTTGACAATGAGACAGGGGAACTATAAATGAATTTGTGAGTAGAGATGGGGCTTGTCCTGATCTGAGCATTGACCAGATGCCTCAGGGATCTCTTTGGAGAAAGGTGGAAGTTAGGAAACCATTGAGGAATAAAAAAGAGGTTATGGACACTGCAGAGAGTTGAATGGTTCCCTGATGAGGGTGAGGAGACTACTCACCAACTCAGGACCCACAAGATAGGCAGCATGTCCTAAGGCAGAAATGATAAAGCCATCCTTGGGCAGCAGCAGCAGATGGTCTAGGTACTTCCGGAGGCCTCAATGAACTTTGCATTTCTATTACTGATTCAGTTTCTGTTGCAGGGAAGCCACTAGGCTAGAATCTGTGGGTGTGTGAGGGAAAACACAAGGGCAAAGATCCACCACATGAAGCTGCAGATGGCAAAAACAAGACAAAAGAAATCCCTCCAAAATAATAGAAGCTTTAACAAGATGAAGGCTTATTTCTCTTGCACAAGGGGAATCTGGCAGAAGCCAGGCAACATTCCTGACTGGTGACACAAAGCCACGGTCGTCAGAGACCCAGCCTCACTTTCTTGCTTCTCTGCCATCGCATCATGTGGCTGCCACTTATGGCTCAGCAAAGCTTGCTGAGCTACTGCCACCACCTCTGCAGTGCAGCCAGGGGGAAGGAAAGAAAGAGAGAAAAGTAAGAGCACGTCTGGTAACTTAGTCACTTGTTCACATCCAACTGTCAGGGAAGATGAGAATTATCTTTTTGGTATGGACCAAGTTACCATCAGAAATTTTGGTACCAAAGCAAGAGAAGAGAAGCAATATTTCAGCAAAATGAGTGACTCTGGCCATCAATGGTCCACAATTAATATTTTTTGCCCTTTGACTAAAACAATATAAAAGTGATACATATTTCATATGTAGACATCATATTTCCAAATCCAGATTTTGATCTTTTCCAGGCTACATATCTGAGAATGTTCCACTGTGGGTTAATGAAAGTGTCCTGAGCATATTTAAGGTAGGCAAGGCTAAACTACGATGTTTTGAATGCATTTTCAAGTCACAACGGGTTTAAAACATAGATCCACCATAAATCAAGGAGCATCTATGCAGCATCCCTGACTGAGTGTATCTGGGGAAACTGAATGTTCCTTGTAGCTCCAGATTTCTTGATCTAAATCAGAGAACAAGAGGACAAAGTATAGGGATTACATTCTGGCAAATACGACAAAGTTTTCATTGTAGTGGATTCACAGAATGGCAGAGAAGAGCATGTGACAATTTCCAATCAACTCTGGCTCTGGAAGCCAATCTCAGGCAGGGAGCAGGAAGCAGCGGCATGCCAGAGGAGACTCCATAAGCACCCACGCACTGTGTGTGCTCACACACACACCCGCACACCCCTGCACACACATGCACACAGGTTCACACTCCCTCTCCCTGTCAGCTCAGCAGGTTGGTTGGTGGAAGCGGGAGCTTGTGGACTACCTTGTGGTTTTATATCACCACCTACCTACTGTGTAACCTTGGTCAAATCACTTCATCTCAGAACCTCAGTTTCCTCATCTACAAAATGAAGCACTGCACATCCCATTGCCAGACCATGTGTTCATTAAATGAACAAACATAAAAAGCAGCCAGCACAGCTCTCTAAGGGCTAGTTGTTGCAGAATTATTAGTTTTCTTTTGCCCCTTTATGGCGCTTTAGCAAAAATGTAATACCCTGTGGGTTTTTCAGAGAAGATAAATCCTTATAGTATGGGTATTGGAATTGATCAATGATGTGACTGGGAAAGCAAAAGACATAGGGCCAGTTAGTTTCATAACGTGAACATGCTCTTGACAATGCTGGCAATAATGGTTATTCATTTTTAACTGATATTTATTGTCCTGAGCTGGGCTATGTCTGAGAAACACTCAGCAGAGGCACCAAGAAATGCCTGGCTAAATTTGTCCCTTGAAAATCCATCACATGCCCATCATCATTTCTGCAAGAAAAAAGACACATGCATCATTTGTTACCAAAGGGAGATGCTAGAAATGTTATTACTGTTCCTACTTATGCCTTCCTGCCAGGCTTGCCACTGCAGGCTCCTGCAGAAAAGGCCTGCAGAAGAATTGGAGGAGCACCCTGCCTCCTAGGTCTCACCCCAAGATTTTGTCCATAAAGTCCAAAGTTTACACAGCCCAGGTGGAGATGTGGGAAGATTGTGGGAGCTAAATTATGGGTGTACTGATTTCTGCAGCAGAGGGGGGCTGGGGTTTGGTTACAGTTTGAGAATGTCCTCCCAAGGTCCATGTGTTAGAGATGTGGCCCCAACTATGATATTAGAAGAGGTGCTGGAACCTTTAAGAGGTGGGACATAGAAGAGGTAATTGGATCACGGGGCACGTTGTCTTTAGCAGGAATTACTGCTGGTCTCATGGAATGAATGAACTCCTTCCAGTATGGGTTGGTATAAAATAACAAGACTGGTCTTTCTGTGTGCTCTGGCTTCCTGTCTTGCCTTGTGATTGTTCCCTCTCACGAGCACTATGGCATGGTACCATCTGCTATGTTGTGACACAGCCAAGGGGACCCACCCTAGTGGCTATACAGACCAGGCTGCCCTGATCTTGGACTTTCAGCTTCCAAAACTCTGAGCTCTTCCAACCTTTCTTCCTTATAAGTACCAGCTTCAGATATTCTGTTATAGTAATGGAAAATGGGCTAATTACAGGTGCCCTGGGTGGGGGACACTGCTCTGCACTGGGTGTCATGCAGTTGGGACACGGTCAGAGCCATTTTCAGGGAGGCAGCTTGGTGCCTCCCAGGGGAAGGGGCCAGGTGACTGTCACCTTATTGTCAATTTGTAAAATGTCCTCCAACTCCTATGCCAAAGGGTCCACCTGGTACCCCGAAGACTCTTCGTCCCTAGAGCCCGTTTCTTTGGCCCACAAGAACCAGCTTTTCTTTTAAGGTGGCCCTTTCCTTCCCACTGTAGCAAGAGGGGCCACTCACTCTTGTTGGAAAGATGGGGAAGTCAGAGGAAAGGGACACCTGTGCAAAGATCCCCAGAAAGCAGAAGCTGCGTTTCTACCTACTCTTCTCCCTGAACTGGTCCTTCAGTTAGTGACGCTATCTCCACCATTTGTGTCACTGTACAAGATTTATAAACCCCTCTAGATTAACCTCCACAACAGAACCTGGTGCTCCCACTCTGACACTTACTATGGGCTGCATTTGATTTTTGTCTGGAAATCCCTGCTCTTCTGCTCTTGTCTGACTGAGTCTCAGCTTCTTAGGCCTCCGACTGGCCTCCGGTCCCTGTCGTCTCCATCTGTCTGAGCGGGCCCTTCTCTGAAAGAACTGTGCTAACTCACTGTCCTTTGCTTTGATGGGGTTAATGTTTAGAGGCGCTTCCCTCTGCTGTGAGCACACCTCACTCATTAGTGGTACAGCTCTTTCCTCACAGGGGAAACAGAGATGATCTGAGAACAAGGCTGCAGCATAGCATTTTATGCTTAGCTTAAAACTTAAACCGAAGCACCTCAGAGGGTGGGGGTGGCTCTAGCGGTGGGAAATACAGTGAAAACTGTGCCTGCTTTAAATCTAATCCGCTGAGCACAGCCGGTCCGTCCGCGGGGAGCCTGACACTAGGCCGTCCATAGCTGATCAGTTTTCAGGTCAGGGTTTCCTAAGCAGCAGAAAAGCCTCATTTGTGATTTAATCAAAGTCAGCCCTCTCCACAAAAGTTAGTGAGAAAAAGCCCAACCTATAAGTCTCGTTCTGTAGTTGTCCATACTAGGCTGGTGACACAGGGTGACTCTGCCTCTTCTATATTTGGTCTTGTTGGGGTAGAGTGTCTTAATGCTTTAGTTATGTCCTGGGAGTCAACTTGGTAAATATGGAAGCAACACTAACCTACCGGCTGCTTCTTTGCTACTATTACTGTTATTTTAACATTCAATGGTCCCACAGTGGTAATTTAAAGAATTAATGGAGCTTTCCAGAAGTTCTTAACATATTTTTAGCCCCCGAGGAATTGACCTGATACAATAACAGGACCATCTTTTTTTTATGAGTGTTTTTTTTTTCTTTCTTGCACAAATATTGCATCAACTGTCACATCAGGAATGAACTGGCACCCAAACAACCACACTGGTTTCATTTTTGTCCAGGTTTCTTTCTTGTCTCTTGCATTTTGTTTTTATCACCTCAGGCATAGCTTAGATGCTACTTTTGAAACAGTTCTTTTCTCTTGCTATTTAAATGAAATCAGTTTTTCTGTGATGCTGTGTAGTATTCATGGTTAAACATGCAAAGGACTGTGTCAATGGCTTTTCTGAGGGGCCAGTTTTTGAGACAGGGTCTCGCTATGTAGTTCAGGCTGAACTTGAACTCACTATGCATCCCAGGTTGGCTTGGAACTCAAGGTGATCCTCCTGCCTCAGCCTCACCAAGGCTGGGATTACAGATGTGCACCACCACACATGGCTGTGTTGCTATCTTTGGAATGAACGCCCTCTGACAGATACAACAATTGTTCTTTTGTTGGACTTTTTGAAGTTTCTGATTTTTTAAAAATTATTATAAAGAAGACTGCAATATACTCTTGTGTATGATTCAAATTATTAAACCTGGCAATATAGTCAAATAGTAGGAAAACAGGTGTGTTTTAAAATACAGGGCCAAATATTTTTTAACCAGGCAAAACCAATTAAACCTGCCTAACAGCTGGACTGGGGTTTCCATTACTCCTCATCTTTACTAGCATTTACCGTAATCATTATTTTCCGCTGAATTTGACATTGGTTGGCAACTTTTTGTTTTCATTTACACTTCTTTGAACCCGTTCAAAGAGCCATCTTTCTTCATGTTTGTCACTTAATTGCACATATTATGCTATTCTTCACTCAGCTACTTCTGCATCCTGGGCCATTTACATAACATTCCTGATCCTCAGTCTTCCTGTCTGCAAAATGGAGATGAAAGAGCCTCCTTTTTATGGCATTATTTTCCAGCCTGGCTCTTTGCTTTCTCTATGTTCCTTCTCTATTTTTCCCCCACCCGCCTTTTTTATGTGTCTACATAGTTGACTCCGTCTGTCTTTTTTGCCTTGTCTTTAAAGTTCCCAGTGAACTGTCCCTGGAGCATGTTCTCAGGATCACAAATGATTATGGCCCTCTGGTGCCCAAATGCGTTCCAGATGGGCAGCGCTCTCACGGCAGTGTCGGATCTGAGGCCAGCCTTTCAGCGTGCAGCCTCCTACTAACCCAGACGACGGGAGTCTGCACTCGGAAGGTAGAGGTTTTCCAATATAGAAGGGAAATGGAGGGGGTTACTCAAACGCTGATGGAACTGCCCATCAGTGCCCCCACCTGAAAGTTAATATGGTTCCCACCATGGGCAAGAATGCTGAGAATGCTTTGTAAAGTTTTTATCTCTTTGCAACTCTCTATTTTAATTACTGTCAGGAGCTGACCTACATGGTGGGCAGGGAGCTCTCACCCCCACGTGGGTGAATGTGGGGACCCATTAGGGTGGAAGATGGGCCCCTGCCCTGCTCCCCCTCCATTTCCCCCGCTGAGTAGTGCAGAGGGCTGGCCTTCCATGCTACAGGCACTGGAGTTCTGGTTTGGTCTCCCCACCTTCCACCAATCCTCACTTATCCCTCAGAGCCTTTCTTTTCTCATCAACAAAATGGAAATAATAACACTGATCTCAGCGAGGTGGTCTTAGTGCTTGAATGAGATCAGAGAGATTCCATGTACTTCCTATTTTAGGGGGAGTTGAGGAGAGACATTATCTATCTGCTCAATTCATTGTAAATCTGACCATGACAATCGACACCCTGTAATGATTCTCCAGTTTTATAGGTTACAACCCAAACTTGTTGGATCCTGAGTCCCTTCACGAGCTGAGCCATATTCCCTCTACAGCTGCACTTTCAGCTCTACTGCTTCCCTGCTGTATGCTCAAGGTACTTTGTCTTCCTGTAATTCATTTTTCTTTTCTGCAATATGGAATAATGTACCCACTGCGAGAGGCTGTTGAGTATTCACTGCTACAAGCAAAGTGCTCTGGAGACTCCCTGCCATCTACCGGTGCTCAGTCAGCATTTGATATTTTGATTCCAGTTCTTTTCATCTGCGTTTCCTCTGATACACCCTGGGCTTTCTTGCCCAAAGATTTCCAGGCTCTGCTCAGTGTGCCTGGAGCTCATTCTCTCTGTTTTTGCTGCTCTCCTCTTTGCTAGCCATCCTCCAAGATTCAGGCTTCCTCCAGGAAGCCTGCCTAGGCCGAAAGAGGTGGCTGCTCCAAGATCCACGTAAACCCAAGTGCTTCAGGTGGCAGACACTTCAGTGGGTTGAGGGGAGGCTCTGAGGCCAGGTTCTGCTTGTGTTTATTTAGCCTCTTTGCAACGTCTGGACAAGTTACTTAGCATCTCTGTATGACTTGGGATTCTGATAACTAAAGTGGGGAAACAGTGTTTGGACCTCAAAGGGTCCCTTTGAGGTTAATATGTGATATTAGGTAAAGAGTTTAGAATAGTGCTTAGCACTATATAATTCAATAAGATAGATACTTTACATATGTTATTGAATGTAAGTAGCTCTAGCATTTCTTTATGTTTTATTTTACAGAGCTTTTTGTAGCATTGCAAGAAGGAAGTAGGGGATGATTTGTATCTTGCACATGTTAAAATGTTTGAGTGTATGGAGGCTGGTGACGTCTCTGAGCCCTATGTTCTTCTTTGTATGGTTTGGATTATTTCCTCAGCTTTGTGAAGTTTTGTGAACATTAGAAATCAGGCATGTGATCTCCATGTTTATAGCAGGACAACTCAGGATGGATACATCATGGGAGTAGCCTGTAGAAGAATAAAGAAAATGTAACACACACACACACACACTGGAGTACTACTCAGCCACAAAGAAGGATACATTTGAGTCATTTGTAGGAAAATGAATGAATCTTGAGGCCATAATACTTAGCAATTAAGTCCGATGTAGAAGGATAAACATTGCATGGTTTCTCTAATATGAGACACCTCAAATATAAATAATTTAAGAAGCAAAATAAAAGAAATTATAGGAAAGAGGGAGGCAGGCTTTGTGGAATGGGAAGGGAATCTGGAGAAGGAGGGAGGGGAGACAAGGGGAAAAGGGAAGTGAAATTGGTCAAAATGTGTTATGTACATGTACCACGTCCCTAAAATGAATGTAAATATCATGCTGCAAAAAAAAATACTAATACAAAAATTAAAAGAAGCGACTGAGTGAGTGATGTACTCATTCTTGGATGGAAAGGCTGACTAGCATGAAAATCACAAGCCTTTCAAATTAATTTAGTGAAGAATATCAGTGAGATTTTCTTAGAACTCAACAACTGATTGCAAATTTAATTGGAAGAACAGCAAGAGATTGCGTAAAACAAGAATGAGTGAGCTTGTTCTTTTGTTATAGGTTAAAATGCATTCATTCATAAGTCAGAGTAATGTAAATGGTGCAAGGTTTGAACAGGAAGGAACGAACAGGTGGTAGGGACAGAATGCACCTGAACTGGATCCCTGGGCATCTGAAACCTGCTCCAGGATAAGGAAGCATCGCACAACAGGAGGCAAGACACGGAGTTAATCAGCGAAAGGCACTGGGGAAGCCTGTATTTGAGAAAAAGAGATCACTACCCATTACCTCCACCAGACTTCAAAATAAATAGGTGGATGGCAGAGTTCAGTGTAACAAGTGCTATGTACATTTTTGAAAAAAAAGCTAGAAGCTATTATTTGTAATAGATTACATCTGAATTTTTTATGTTTAACACAATAATATATCCAAAGTATTTTCCTTCCAGGATAAGAAAATGTATTCTTAAGACAAAGAGAGCAGAGGTATCTAAAATTGTCTGGGGTGGAGCTTGGGGGGTAGAGTGCTTGCCTAGCACGTGCTAGGCCCTGGGCTTAATTGTCAGTAACACACACGCGTGCGTGCACACACACACACAAAGTTCAAAATTATTTTTTACTTTAAAAGCCATATAATTAAAACTGGAAATGTGGAATATTACGAACAGTAGCAAGACACTAAAACCTTTCCATGTTCAAGGCTACCATAATCAATAAGAAAAATAAAACAAATACAAACATGAATCTAGGAAAAACAGTTCATCCTCCCTAGCAATCACACGAAAGCAAAATTACACCACTGCCAGTTGGGTTTCTCCTCTGCTTAAAGTCCTTCAGTGACTCCACTGTCCTCGGGATGGAATCCGGAACCCAGCCTGACATCCAGTTCCCCTGCACCATGGGGCTTCTTTTTACGCTCTTCCCAGCTTCCTTTGAACATCAGCTCTTCCATCTCTGCCTTCTGCACACAACCCTTCCCGTGCAGTGAAACTCCATCTCACACCGACTGAGACTGGGTTCCCACTCCTTCCCTTCTGTACCAGGCTCTTGGGACACAGCACACCAAAGTGCCCTCAAAGTCCTGGATTCACTGCTGCTCTCCGTGGAAAGGAAGCAAAGTAAAACTGACTTCTTTCACATCAAGTGCTCCACTTACACTTTTTTCTGGGAAGCAGGTGTGAACCTCGAATCACCCCTCAAAGCTGGGATAAGAGGGGATTAGTGGTAACACTTGACAGACTTAATTAAAGTTTCACAGAGCCCTCTGACTCCACCTGCCTCCCTGCCTGCCCTGTCTTTACCCGTGTTCTCCTCCTGCTGGACTTGGAGGATGCTCAGAGTAGAACTATCAGGTAAAATCAAACACAGGTTGCCTCCAGATAGTGCATAGGATGTACTTATACTGAAAAAATATTCTTTTTTTCTCTCAGGTTAAAACTTACCTGAGCACTTCATTAAATCTGAATTTATTTGCCAAATCTGAATACGCTGGCTCAGAAGGAAGGTGAGCTTGTGTGACTTTGCTGACTTTGCTAAGGACTCTTCAGTGGAGATAGGACTGAAAGGCAAGCGCTCACGTCCTCACTCACTGCTTGCTCCCTAAGAGGTGACAGAAATTAGAGCTGAGGGTGCTGCTGCGTGGGTGGGGGCTGCTGGTTTCTCTGAGTGGATGCCAGCTGGAAGGCTCGCCCGCTCGGCACCTGTGGGCCATCAGGGATGGATGGTGGCAAATGCAGCATCTTGAATCAAATGGATTTGGGTGCAGTCCCAACTTGTTAGCTGTGTGCCCTTGGGCAAACCTTGGAAACTCTTTGAGCCACTGTTTCACCATCTACAGAGATTCTAACACTTTCCAGGAGGTCACAAAGATTAAATAAGGAAACAGGTGAATACATTGGGTATAATGCTGGGTATACAGCAGATACAGGTGTCTCCCTTGGAGCATGTATAAAAAGGAGAGAAGCAAAGGTGATCTGGTCCTTTCCAGGCACAAGGAGGATGGGTTTTCAGCATTTTGTTTTCCAGCATTGAGATGTGTGTTGTCATATGCTCATTGTTTGTCCACATTGTGAATATCACTGTTATTCAACATCTCTTTTGCAAGTTAGCTTTTTAATAATTATATTAAGGCTTGGTAATGGGTCTTACTATCACCATTTTAGAGCACAGGAATGGAGGTGCAGAGCTGTTGAGGGAACGTAGCTTACAAAATGCAGCATCACACAGAGGCAGTGGTAGCAGACTTACATGAGACTTCTCTGTATAAAGCTTATGTCAGTATTTCTCACAATATTTGGAGGGTAGGAGACTTTCTCTGTTATCAGAAAAGTAATTGAAACTTGGAGGTGGGGATGAAAGGAAACAGTAGTAGAATTCAGACCCAGACTTGTAGGGGATGAAGACTATCATGCTAGAGGTGGAAGCCAGGTCTTCAGATTCTACACTGTGCAGTTTACTATAACATCTGGATTGAACAGGTGACAGCTTAAGGAGGCTACCATTCCAGCCTGGGTACTGTTTCTCATTCCTGCTGAAGACTGCACTCTCACTAGGCACACAGTAAGTGCTCAATAAATAGGCACTGATCCAGTGAGCGAATCATTAAAGGAGTACACAGCCCTTCCACACGCAAAGACTTCCTGAGTCTAAGCATTTCAAGATGAAAATCAACATGGGAGCAACACATCTATTCCACCAAAGGTGGTATTTTAAATATCTGACACCAACGTACAGATCCCTGAGCACTGGGCTAATTGCGGTTCAGGACCAAGTCCTTAGAGAGCAAGATGTTGGGTGTCTATGGATGTCACAGGATCCTTGATTTAATTCAGGATGACCCAGTGGACATTCTCCAAGTGGCACTTGAGACTTAGAGCAGGAGCCCTGTGCCAGAGGCCTTTGAAAGGTGTCAGAGGGGCTGGCAGAGGTTGTGAAACCTCAGGACGGCCTGTTCCATTGACTGAGCGTGATCAGCCAGTGAGTCAAGATTCTCCTTCTTTCTGCAGAGAAAGTCTGGCCAGGCTTGCAGATGCGGGTGGAGAGGGGTGCCCAGCAGCTCTTCTTCCTTCTTGTCCCAGCCCTACCTGTATGGCCCCGGATGTAGCACCAGTTCCATGGACCAAAGTTTGATCCACCTTGAGGAGCTACTCTGGAGCAGTTGACTCCTATTTACCCAGTTGTAAAGCTTTTGGCAAAATAAGGAAGGCAGAGTCCACATTTGGTAAGTGTCCACTGCTGTAAGTTATCCAGCACTTCGCTGGTTGCCTGGTTATTGGCCTCAACCTTGTCTGCACTACAGGAATCAGAGATGAAAGCAGATTCAGAAGAAGTCAGGCTGGAGCCAGAGGCACTAACATCTCTCTAGCATCTGCAAGGTCTTTGGCCACCTGTAGTCACTGGTGTTAAAGGGGCTCTCTGAATTGTTCGCAGCATCCAGGCCGCCTAGGCACGTCCTGCGGGTGTGCCTTCGCAGCAGCTGTGACCTCTGCTCAGCTTCCCTTCCCCTTCCCATTGCTCTTGTCAATGTACTACAATTCACAGTGGCCGTCCTCAGTCACAAGCATGGGTCTCCGCTGTGGGGACACGTTCCCTGACACTTGGCTCCTTTGCCCTTAAGTTCTCAGGGACCATCACATTCTCACTAATGCCCTTGCAATCCCCATAGAGAAGGCTTTTGTTTTCTCAGTGCCAGATAAAATATTGTTCTGTTACCATGAAAAGAAATGATAAGTTATGAAATTCTCCTTAAACCACAGTATGCCCCGGGATGAGTCTCAGCATCTGCAAGCTCATGGAACTGTAGTCACCGTTTGCAGATTTTCCCCCCATTCTAGACCACTTGTTCCTTGGGCAGAGGGTCCTGTGTGGCTCTCTAGCACCTTGGAGCTCCCATAGCCAGCGTGGAACAGGGCCGAGAAGCTGTGCCTAACACGCCCTCATGGGAAACCAAGAAACAAGTGAGTAGTGTCAGGTGTGACCCATGTGACTCTTGTGCCAGTCAGCCCATGCTGAGGTGCTCTGACGCCTATCTAGCCCATGCCGTGCTCCATGGCCCTGCCTGGCGTCCAGAGGCTCTGCTCTTTCCCCAGCTACCCTCCGCCAAGCTAGTGTTTTCCTGAACAATAAGGAGATTTCTCATCCACCTCTAAACTAGCCCCTGGGTATTCTTGTTTCTTTCTTGCTTGCTTTTTATATTTGATCGTAGTACTTCCTGCGGCATAAAAACACACTCCGTCACAGTGTTGTCATCATGACCTTTTAAAATTTTCTGGCTGTAGAAACAGAAGTTACTCTGCTAGATACACCTTTTGTGGCTGAGGATGAAAGAAGTTTCAGAATTGAAAAATTGCATTAGAAGGCTGGCATTAGCTCTCGCTTACTAGCAATTAATGTTTCTGGGGAGACCAGGAACAATCCATGCTTTGGGGGTATTTGCTGTGTGCTGTGCTCACTTTGTCTGCTTCTTAGTGTGCCAGCGACAGGGCACAGACATGGGACCTTAGGCTGATCTGACCCCAAACTCCCCCTCTGTCATTTGCTAGCCACATGCCCTTGATCTCCTTATCCTCCTTATCCCTCAGACCCTCTGAGTCCGTCTCCACCGGATGGGGAAAATGATGCTGAGGTACTGCTGGGGAGATCGGTCAAAATCCGCTCCATAACGAGGCCAAGGTGCGCATGTCAAAGCTACGACCGTAGTAACCACATACAGTAACAGCCTGACTAGGCTTCCTATGGTTCTGTCCAATGACTGCTTGGTCAAAGTCACTTTGAACAAATGCACAGCTTGGAAAAAAGGTGGATGACTAACAGAACAATTTACAAAAGACAAAAATTTTATTAAAAATGTGCATGCCCACTAGTTAGCAGCTGAAACATCGACTGGAAATTTATCTTCCTCTGTGCAATACATTCCTCCTTCTTCCCTCAAGGGTTTTCCAGCGTGTTTTTGTTTTATTTCTAACACGCTTTTAGTAATTTATTTTTGCTCTTCATGAAAAGGCACGTCCACCTCAGTATCATGGGGCTGCACTCGGGGAGAGAAAGAGGCAGAATCATGAGACTTGCCATGTATTTTTATTTTCCTTTTCCTTTTCTCCATTTTACTGTTTTTGAGGTGATAAGGCATTGCATTTATTTAAGAAAAAACTAGCAAATAAAGCTCAACCTTTTTTTTTTTTTTTTAGTTTCTGGAATTTTTTTTTAAACTGTAAACTATCTCATTCACTTCAAACCAATTCTGACCTTTTAGATTTAAAAAAAAATATTTCAAATGTTTATGCGCAGGTTATTTCCCAATCTCTGAAATAGAGATAATAGTATCTATCTTGAACGGTGAGTGTAAGGAGCATGTGGTATGTGTTCCATACAATTCTGTGCGTGGCGCTGAGCTGGACAGTTGACCTAATGAGGCTTTGCTGTTGGCCACATAGCTGGGCTCTTCTTTGGCCTACAGGCTGTCACAGTAAATTCCTCCTAGAAGATGGTAAGGTGTTCTGCTATCATTTCTACTTGAGTGATGTGGTATCTCCTTAAATGATCACTGTCCTCCTAGCTTACTGCTTATTCCAAGAAATTCTTCACACAACAGGAAGAAAGGCAACCTGGATCACACCAGTTTTCAGTCTCGCAATGATTTTCCATCATAATAGATCAAACTTTTGACCTGATTGTGGTCCACAACCTCCTAGTATTCTCAGACCCTGGCTGTGTCTTGAGGGTCACATCCTACCTTGACCTCACCCACTTGCTGTGGACCCCTCTGGTCTCCTCATTGCTCTCAAATACACAAAGGCTTCCTCACCTCAGGATCTTTGCATGCCACATGCCATCTGATGTGTGCATGACTCATGTCTCAGTTCATTGTTTTTTGTTCATTTGTTTGTTTTTGAGAACAAGGTCTCACTATATAGTTTAAGTTGGCTTTAAATTCACTATGTAGCCCATGCTGGCCTTGAACTTTCAGCAGTTCTCCTGCCTCAGCCTCCTGAGTGCTGGGGTTATAGATGTATGCCATCACACCAGGCTTTGGATCAATTTTGACTGATAAGTTAAGCCTTTTCTATTGCTCCACCTGAGGTCTCATCATCTTTGTTTATCCTTCATCTTTATTAATGATGCTTAGTATGTGATGTTCTATATGTATCTGTTTTATGCTCTGCTCTTTCCCACAACTATGGGCTTCCCAAGGGGATAGAGTTTGTCAGCTTTGTCTTCACACACATGTCCACCTAGACCTCAGAAGGCCATATTGGACTTTCTGTAACCACTTGATGAATGAATGAATGAATAAAATAAGTGAATTAAGCCTGAACTTAATATCAGCCACAAATAATGTAAGTAGGAATGATCTCTGTAAATACATTAAAATAAAAATATCTTTCCTCTAGCAGGAGAAACAGTCCATGAAACATGCCCAAGATTGAGATCAGAGCAGTTGTCAAACCACCCACTGATGCAACACAGTCAATACTTGAAAAATCATGATTTCCATTTCCATTCAGTGATCATTTGCTCAATTATCAGGCTGACCAGCCTGTGGCAAGTTTGGCTTTCAACCACGTCACGTGTATCTGTGTGTGGGTGTGGCATGTGCCAGAGGACATGCTTGGGGTCCTCACTAGTCTCTAACTCTGCCCACCCCTACCCACGAGGGCCTCAAATCAAATCCTGGGATCTGGGTGTCTGTTATATTTCTGTGGGAAAACCACCCTTTCCTCTTCACACCTGCTTCACCTGCAGTGTCCCAGCTCAGGATAGCTCCTCTTTCCTGGAAGTGTGCAGGGTACCCACATTTTCATTCCTAAACAGGCTTGATAAGTTAATTTTAAGACTAGAACAGAAGCCAGGTGCTACTGACGAGCCTGAAGCAGGAGGCTCTCCACTTTGAGATCAGCCTGGGCAACTTTAAGGAGACCTCGTCACAAAATAAAATCTAAACTAGATGTGGTGGTGGACACACCTGTGATCTCAGCACTTGAGGGGCTAAAGCAGGAGGATCACTGTGAGTTCACGGCCAGCTTAGGCTACATAATGAGTTCAAGGCCAGTCTGAACTGGATAGTAAGATCCTGTCTTAAACAAAACAAAACAAAACAAAACAACATAAAAAGGGTGAAGGATACACTTCAGTGGTAGAACACTTCTAGATCCAATTTCTAGCAATAGAATTTTAAAATAAAAGTGACAGGGAAATATTTTCTGTTGGAAGAAAAAAAGATACACGAGTGTTATGGAAATCATGGTGGGAAGGAGTTGGAAGACTCCTTTGATCCAGTCTCCTTTGCATGTTTTGGAAATGAGTGTGTGTGTGTGTGTGTGTGTGTGTGTAACAGGGAGAAAGGCTCCGTGTGCCTATCTGTGTGAGTAGGTGTGCTATCTTCCCGTGTCCCTGTCCGTCTTGAGAGGGTCTGTTTATTAGCTGCGTGCCGCTGTGTGTACCCACGCCTGTGCTTGTGAAGTTGGGCCTGTCTGCTTTTATTGTGAACAGAGCCTGACACTTGGACTCGCGTGTGCAGAATCAGTAAATACAGCAAGGGGGAGGGTTGAGCTCAGCAAGCCGGGGTTCCACTCCTGCTGCCTTGAACTCTGCCCCTGGGCCTCAGTGAGTCCCGTGGGACAGTGACAGGGCAAGCAGGGAGCACCTGCCTACCATCAGAAGCTCTAGCCCTCAGCAAATGGTCTCCTTAGCGTAAGCATGGAAACAGAGCAGACTTTCTCCCTCCCGGAATCACCCCTGAGAAAGGGACTTGTCTTTCACGCTGAGCTCCTACAAAGTGTCTCAGTTTAAGGGGGGACTCTGTCATCTGCCATATATTGAACAACAAAGCGATGTTCCGGGAATGTACATTCACTTAAAACCACCTCAAACAACATGGGTTTAGGATGCTTAGAGAGCTGATCTGACAGAATCTGTAGCAAAAGGGAGTCAGAGACATTTTACACAGATTTAGCAATTCTTCCTCGGGGTATGACCTCAAATTACAAGTGCTGGGTGTCATGGCAAATAAGCCTTTGAAAGCTCTGCTCGCCGAATGGTTCTTTTGTGTTGAGCACGAATATACACACTCAGGGAACGAACAGAAACCCTGCCTGTACCTCCATCATGCCAGGGGACAGAAGCTGCCTTACTGGTGATGGCATCAGCCATGGAGCCAGGAAGTGCTGGTCAGAGGGCCTGGGTGGATGTGATGAGAAAGGTCAGGAGCAGCTGGCCTGATGGAGCTGTGTCCCTGTGCACGAGATGCTTTTGTGCCAGGACTGAATGAAAGCCATTTCATCAGGTGTTGCCTTGGAAAAAGTGACGCGTTAAGTGAATATTGCTGTGAAATTATCACTAGCTTCATATTTGCTTCTAAATTACAAAACTGAGCTAATAATTTAAGCAAGTACACACTGGCCTTGTGTACGTCCACTCCTAAAGGCTTCTATGCGCAACGAGGCCCCGCATCTTTTCTCTGTTGCTCTTTTGGAACAGGGACGGAGGATACTGCCTTATGTTGGGCATCAGCAGACAACAGTGAGGGCTTTTAGATCTGAAATAGAATCAACAGGAACCCAAATGCTTAGGGACTTGGTTTGAAAAATTTTCCCTCTTGGATGTATCTTTGTATTTGGAGAAAGACGAAGCACTGAAAAAGTACTCTCCTAAAGCAGAAAGAAATAGGAATTCAAGACCAAGTGTACCAGAAAGACTGTCATCAGGATGAAAGCACTGAGGCAGTGCAGTCAGTCACCTCTTCTCTCTTTTCATCTCTCTCCCCTCCACTCTCTCTCTCCCTGCTCCTCCCTCCTCTTCAGGGGCCTGATTCATTTAACGTCTTCTGCGGAATAATCACCATGGCTCCACCTATCGGATACTCACCATGAAACAAGCCTCTCTGCAAGCGCATGAGCTGGACTATCTTTTTTCCTCCCTCCTATTTTGATGTAGGTGTGCTCTTCATCTTCACTTTGTAGAGGAGGAAGCTGAAGTTGGAGAACTTGCCCACACAGCCGAGACTCGGCAGAATGAAGACTAAGACCAAGGCTCGATCTCTTAACTGTGGCCTTGTACCGGTTCTTACAAACATTTCTTACTGTTTGCAGAAAGTGAGTAAGTGATTGTATCGGAGTGGCAGGAAAGTGTTCAAGCCAGATGCTGTAACTAACCTCCTCTGGTCCCTCCTTCTTGACTGGGCTCTGAGTCTTCTCGCGTATTTTGTTATTGGAGAACTGGGGTCTCGAAACCAAATGCCCAGAGAGGTCAGGAAGCTCACATAGAGGACTAAGGCACCTGGGGTGAGCATTAGGGAGAGGTGGGGGCTTGGGAGAAACAGTCCTGGCCTGACTAAATTCCCTATCCTATTCACATAGTAGGGCCTGGTTGATGCTGAGGCCGAGGCTGTATTCTGGCCCATCATTGCCATTCAAACCATGACCCTGCTGTTAGCAGTCTTCAATATTTTCAGAGGTGAGGGGGCCAGGTTTGTGGGCCAGCATTAAGAATTCATCATTAGCTCAAAATAATTTTTTCAAAACACCTGTAGAGCAAACAACATATAATGGAGTGGGAGGGTTGCCTCTGGTTGGTGCATTGCAGTCTCTGGACACTGCCATACCATGGGGACAGCGGGGACAGAGGGGCACTGACATCCTCAAAGGTGGATTCACAACCCAGCGCTGCCTCACAGCTACCTTGGTAGCCTTCCTCAGCCACAGGGTCCTTTTTGCCACCTGGCAAATACGGATAGTTTTCACTTTGTGAGTTTGTTGAGAAAAGCACGAATGCATCGGAGTGTCTAAGCACAGTGCAAATCTAGTACCTCCAGCACAGATTTCCATCTCCTGCCTTTAGTGTAGTCTCATGTCCCCTATATCAGCGCATCATTATCCTCTTACTGACCCCTTTGTCAAAGATACAGAAATCTTCCTGCCCTGTTGCAACAATAAAGGCCTTGATTCCAGAAGTTTCTACTGGCTGGCTTCTCCTTGCCACTCGGGTCTCATATGCCACCTTGCCAGAGATGATAGTCTACCTGACGTAAGGCTGCCACCTGTTTCCCGAGTGATGGCTGCACTGCTGCCGTGTTGCCTTCTCTGTGGCCTCACTGTGGTCTCATTGATTCCCTTGTCTCCAAGCTTGTTGCCTGCAGAGCAAAGACCACATTGCTATTTGCTCGCGATTGCACTGCCAGTGCCCAGAGCAGGGGCTGGACATCTATCAGATGAGTGAATGAAAGAATCAATCAATCAATCAGTGCAGAGTGCTGACAGCTATGAGCTGGGTATAATAACATGGTTATTAGTACTTAGGAGCTGTTGCCTTGGAGAGCACAAAGGAGGAAAGCTGAGTCCTGGACTTCTTTCACGGGGCTTTGGGGTTTGCCTGGAATCGCAGTGTGCATCAATCAACACTGAGCCCTGCCCATTCTTTGCTCTCTAACCCAGTGCAATGTTTTTGCTTGAGAAGCTATTAAGGAGATAGAGATAATGCCTCCGAGAGAACAGATAGAATCGCAAATACAGAATTACTTTCAGCAGATAGCGAAGCTCACAGAAGCTGCTAGGCCACTGTTCTGGGAAGGGGGAGGAGCCTGGAGTGAAAGGAGGGTCAAGGGGTGGGCCGGGGAGGCCTCAGCGTCAACCAGGCCCTACTCGGAATAGGACAGGGAATTAGGCTTTAGTCTACTCCCCTACTGCTCCTTCTTAACCTTTGTGCCTCAGTTTCTCAGACTGTTTGAAAGGCCCCTCACTGTCTTCTGCAGTTTGGGGATATAGTTAAGGCGACCAGTTAACACCCCTTCTGGATTCACTTTTGGCCTAAAGAAGAAGTCAAGGTTATTGATAATTTGTCATTAATACTGTAACTTCTTTGAAACTTGCAAGTCTAGAGTTTTATTGGGGCCTGCTGGGGTAAGATTGAGAACTGAGTATTTTTTTACTTTGACAGTCTCTACCTGTGACAGTGTCATTTTCTTTCTTTCTTTCTTCGCTTTTGTTTTTGGTGCATACTAAGTGTGTGGACTACCAGGGAGCTACGTGACCTCGGGCACTCCAATTATATTCTTGCTACAATGTTTTCTTTTAGAAAATATGCCTATACTGTTGAAAAAAAAGAAAGAGTGGCAGTCTCATCTTAAAGAAAAATATTAGGTGGCAAACATGAGGTCATGAGTTGGATCCTCAGTACCAAAATAAATAAATAAAGAGAAAAATATTAGATAAATAAATGTGCAAGTGGAATGAGACAATCATGGTATTGATGATGTGGTGGGCATGAGTGGCTGAACCATCTCTGACAGGCAGCCCAGGTGCAACTTGCTGACTGTTTTTTTTTGTTTTTTTTTTTCCCCTTTCCCCTTGGTTTGGGATATTTGCTCTGAGCCTAACTACTTCCTGCTTTACCCAGGTCCCTGCCTCTGTCCTTTCCTTGATGCGTTGCCTTCTCCTGCCATGTCCTACATTCTCAGACCATATCCTACAAGATGCAACTCAAAGTCACCTTCTACCACTGATTTTTCTTAACTCTTTGTGGATAACTCTTTTAAAATAACTACCCTTTCAGCACACTGGTTTGACTGGTAGGATGGGTGATAGGAAATATCCATAATCAAAGCTCCAGCAGTTCTGGGAGATCCATCTCCATTACACCCATTTTACAAAGTTGGTGATGTTTTTCTCCCTCATCTGGGAGAGGCTGTGCTAGATTCTAACCCAGTAGCTCCTCCACCAAAGCACAGGAGCTTAACCTCAGTTTTGGTCATCCTTGCGCTCTGGTTATTCTCAGCGTGAGCTGGGTCTGTGTCTTCTGATGCTAGTTCTGCCAGAGTATCAAGGCATGTGTATGACTCATTCTCTAACCATGGAGAGTCTGTCACCTTCTGGGGATTCTATAGACCTTTGTACGAACCTTAGGCCAGATTAACCTGACATTTTCCTGATGGAGTTTCAGGCTGGGTGGAGCTGCAGATCTTTACTGAGAATCTGGATGGGGTAGCAAGAAGGGAGTATGTGCACTAATTACCTCGGGGGAAAGACTGTAGTTTCAGATCTTTGCAAAAATCTGACTCTCATTTCAGGTGGCATCCCAGAGGAATGGAACAAACACAGCTTGGGTTGAGATCCATTCATTTTCTCATTGTTTGACCCTAGGTAATCCTCTCCATCTCCCTGGGCCTCCGCTTCTTCTACTGTATAAAAGAGTTGCTCAGAGGCTTAAGTAAAATAAAGAAATTACAATGTCTAACACTCACCCTGTACCCAGAAGACCTCCTGATGTCACAACTGGCCTTTTGTCCACCTCTTTTTACCCTCCCTGCCCTCTACTTGCATTAGATAGGTTTTTGTGCACATTGGGTTTATTACTTACTAGTAGTAAGTACCCTTTTGGAAAATGCACTATTGTTTTGCCTTGTGGTGTTAGTGGGTTGAATCCAGGGAGGATTGTACCACTGAGCTGGATTCCCAGACTGGGCAATTCATTCTTAAAATTTCAGTTTTCTAATCTGTGCAATAAGAGTGATAATTCATTTACCCCCAAGGCTTGTTGTGAAGGCTAATAGGATAATAGAGGACTGTTAGAAACCGTACTTGCCATGTAGAAAATGCTCATTTCTCAGTCAAATACAAGTCATCCAGTTTCCCTTTAACTTCATAGCTTGTTTTCCTGTTTCTTGTTTACAGCCTAAGAACATCTCAAATTCCACAGTAAGTAATAAGTATGAAGATGTAGAGATAGGGAAGGAAATGCATGTATAAAGTTGAGGACTTCTAACAGCTATTAATGTAGGCTGAATTCCAGAACATGCAACAAAGACAAGAGAAACATGAATGAAATGTAGAATACACCTGAGAATCTCTTTAAGGTCTCCTTTGGTCTAAATGTTGCTAAGATAAAATAAATGCTTCCAAGTTTGGAAAATCTAGATTAGAATAAAATGGGAAAAACCTATTTAATGCAAGTCTTCACCTACATATTCCACACTCATGGTGCAGGCCAATAGACCCAAAGAAGAAGAAAGACCAGCCTGCATCTTCAGTCCTAATGAGAAAGACATACAGGGGAGGAAATACGATGAATTTTCTTGGCTCTGGGACATGAATAGGGGAGGTGCTGTCATAGGATAGAAAGGGACAGATCAGGGAAGCTCCAGAAAAGGCAATGGTCAAGTCAGTCGAGGAAGCCTGGACATTTCTGCTTGAGCTCTATTTGCTGGCCTAAGGGGCATTGTTCAGAACTCATTACTTGCCAAGAATGAAAACAGCTTTTCAGAAGCAAAGGCACAAGAGCAACGAATTGTAAGGACGCTGATTAGCTCACAGAATGTATAGGAAGCCAGACTCAAAAGAAAGCATAGAAACTGGGAACATTCTGGGAATCAAGAAAAGCAACTCTGCTGGATAGGTTCCAACTTTGTCTTTGTCAGATGGCTTATGAGTCCACATCCAGGAGAGATAACATGATGACCTTGCTGAGATCACATACCTACCTGAGACTACAATGCAAGGACACAGAGGCTCTACCCTCACCTACAAGGGCAGAGGTAGTTTCCCAACTAAGAATGAGGGTGGTATAAGGGTGCTGCATACACTTACCAGCCCTGTGTTAGGTGCTAGGAAAAGAGGCAAACAAGACTGGCTAGGAAGTAATGGATTACTAACGTAGCTTCTTTGATGCCAAGTCCTTGTCATCTAGGAGGAAAAGGCCTACGATGGAGGGAGATGTGACACAGAAGACACCTGGAGGTGGAGAGAGCACCAGGCATCAGCAGAGAGTGGGCACAACAGAGTGGTGACCCCAGGGACAGCCTGTAGTTGGGTCTCAGTGATGTCTAGTAAAGGTATAAAAAACAGATTGACAGGGCCAGAGAACCTTGCTCATCAGCAGAAAGTGTAAGCCATTTAGATTTCAAGCTTCGTAGACTCTCTGACCAAGTGAATTTTAAGACTTGTTTGGTTGAGGGCCACAGGGGTGAGGGGTCAGGAGACTTGCTTGTTTGAGATTTCAGAAGCTAAGAATGTTGGGCAGTACAAGGACAAAGTGCCCTGCGAGGTGCAGACCTATGGGCTCCTTTGAGGACTTGACATGCCTGAGGTGGTCTACTCTCCCTCCCAGAAATCCTCTGACAGGAGAACTCCACCCCCAGTCCGACCTGGGGAATTTCGGGGAATCTAGTCAGCTCAGTACACGGTTATGAAAAAAAGGAAGAAAGGAGGAAGAAAGGAAAGAATAGACAGAATGTATAAGAAAGGGAAGGGATTTTAAGAGGAATGATAAGAATATGGAAAACTGAATAGATGAATGAATTATGAAAAGAAAAGTGGATTCATGAAGATTTAAATATTCAGACTTGGCCATTTACTGCGTGTGTGACCCTGGTTCTATTTTATTACTTAGCCTCTTGGGGCTTCATTTTCTTCATCTGAAAAATGGGCTAAGTTTGGGTGTCTCTCTCAGAGCATCATTACAAAGATTAAATGAGCAGCTAACTTGGCTCAGGCTGAGTGCTCAAAGATCTCAGCTGTTATAACTAACAAGTTGCAAGGCAGAAAGGGAATGACTGATGAACTGAATATAGGAACGAATGAATGAATTAATGAATGAATGAAATAAAGATGAGGGACATGGGGCAAGGAGAGGGCAATGGGGAGCCTTCATCAGGTGCCCTCTGCACTTCTGGTGACCAGCCAGGCCCAGGAACTGTCTGCCCTGCAGACAGAGGAGCTCTCCTCCCTGCCAGGCCAGCCTGTGTGATTTCAGCAGGAAGATAAGATGCCTGCTTTTTCATCTTCTGTGTCTCTTGCCCCTCCCCTGTTGGCAATCTGGGCCTTCAAAGTCCCTGCTGGCTCCAGATCTGTAGATAATGGTTGACTGTAATCCTACCCAGGGAAAGAAGCTGATAAACTCCAGATGGAGTGTGAGGTCTTCAAACTCACTTTCCCTGAGCAGATAACACAGCCTGGCCGCTGTTCTTTGGAAAAAGAGGCATAGTGACCAGTAGTTGTGGAGCCACATGTGCTACAGGAATCAATTCTCTTTTAGTTATTCATTTATTTAGCTATTTGTTTTTTGAGACAAGGTCTCACTATATATATAGTTCAGACTTGCTTTGAATTCACTCTGTAGCCCAGGCTGGTCTCAAATTCTTGATGATTCTCCACTCCTGGGAAAACAGGCATGGGCCACCACACCTGGTCCAACTCTCTTTAATCAGGAAAACTTCTAGATGCCCTGAAGGTGGAGGTAGGTAAAGAAGAAGCACTGATTTGGAGTCTGAATTTCTTAGATTTCTTTCTTGTTTTGTACTGAGGATCAAACTCAAAACCTTGTGCTTGCTTAGATTTCAATGCTCTGTTCTCAACTAAAACAGCAGCATAGATTCCCATGTCCCACGTTGCTACAAGCACACAGGCAGGCATTTGATATGAAAGACCTAGGCAGGGGAAGGTTCAGGCCTTACCTCTGTACTATGAGGTCCTGGTTGGTTGATAAGGGCTCTCCAGGTGACCCAGGAAGCCTCCCTTAGATTTGAGCCACAGAATGGAGATCAACCAGAGTCCTGCATCTGCCCTTAGGAGGCACCATAGGTCTTTCCTGGGAGACAGACAGGCCCAGATTTGAATTTAGCTCTTTCATTCACTGCCTGTGTGAGGCTGGGCAGGATGTCAAAACTCTCTGAGTTTCAGTTTCCTCATCTGGAAAAAGTGTACTAATAATTCCCATCTAACTGGAAGATTGCAAAAGGCTGAAAAAAATAGCAGAGGGGAGTGTGTTGTGATGAGAAAAGGATACAGAAGTGAGAAGTCTCTCTTCTTCACTGCATTGGGGAGGTCTCTCAAAGTGGGTATACTTGATCAGACGATGACAGGGGAGTCTGCCCTGGTATGGCATTCAGGAGGGGTCAGTGGATGTAGGACCTCTTACCCATGCTCATTTGTCTACTTCTCCTAGTCATAATCTCCACTTATCCACCAATCTGATCTCTGAGCTTCAGGATCTGCAGAGGTCCAGAGGCCTGACTTCCCAGACTGGGGTGTGGCCCAGGAGTACTGTGTGGGTACACAGGGCAGCAGCAGCTCTGGATATGCCCTGCACAGGGGGCAGTTTGGGGGATGGCTAGGGGAGGGGATTTTGATTTAGCATGATCCCCTTTTTTGACTAACTCTCTATTCCTTTCATAAACCCATTATATAAATCCATCCAGATTCAAAATCTGACCCTACCTGCTTCTAAGAGGATTTAGGGTATTTTAAGATTAAAACGAGCAGAATAAGACTTTTAAAGAGATCGTCGGCTGCTCAATCTCAAAATAAGAAAAATGCAATCGAAACTACAAGAGATGCCTTTTGTACCTATCAGATTGGCTGAGATTTGAAGCCTGATAACACTTTAAACTGGTGAGTCTGTGCGGAGAAATAGTCATTGCTCGAGGAAATCAAATATGTATTTAGCCGCTGTTGAAGGTAGTCGTTAAAGTTAAAATATGCTTCTCTTTTGGGCCAACAATTCTACCAAATTTATCCTCAGTTGTACCTACAAACATGGGCAAAAGCATTGGCACAAGAACATTAACAGCACAATTATATGCTGAGGAAATTATAGAAATTACCAAAATGTCCATTTGTAGAAATTGGACACATAAATTGTATTATAGCTATCCAAACAAATAGTAATATGATCTTGGATAGAACAACATGTATAACATGATCTTCTGGATGTGTGCAAAGGATATACACAAAGTTAGTAGTGTGTACACACAGATTACCTTTGAACTGATCCTAATCATTGCCCTGGGGAGGGGAACTGAAGGCCTGGGGCTCAGGGGTAAGGGATGCCTTAAAATTTGCTTGAACTTTTTATTACATGCCTGCATGCATTATTAATGATAACTCCCAGTAAAAAGAAAACATCAACAACTACAATCAAAAAAACAAAATCAAAAGCTCATAACAATCCACAAGAAATTCATCATAGGATAACACGGCAATCTGCCTACACTCTCAATAAATATGAAGTTTTTCTTTCATTTGCATTAGGAAAAAGCAGAATAAATGCCTCCATACACGCACTGAAGAGTTTTATAGTACTTGTGCCATATATTCGGCTGTCAGCTTGCTAATGCAAAGACAAAAATGGCAATGCCACATAGTTTGCGTTCTCTGACATCAGAATGTCCTTACATGAGTTTGCAGAGATAACACCTCTCTTGAACCAACAAACAATTAGCAGCCCCCCACCCACCTCTGGGACCCTCCTCAAAAATCCCCAAGGCCTTTTTGTAGAACCCTATACTTACTACATTCCAGATGGAAACATGGCCCCATGTATACAACTCTTATTGCCAGCTCTGTGTGAATTTGACAAAAAACAAATGTCCTGTTGTTACTTGTACAGAGGGCAGAAAGGGATTGTTGAATGGTGAGAAGGCCTGGAGCAAGTGACTGAAGTTTGAGTTCATCTTGGGTGAATCTGTCTCAGTAACTTAATAGTTTCGATGAGCCATACAATATTGCTAAGCCTCAATAATCTAATCTATGCAATGTGGCTAAGGACAATAAATGGGATAAAGTCTATGTGAATGATCTGTGGGATCTGATGATCTCTATTCATTTTCAATTAACAGACTCAGGCTGTCTTTGGCACTGGAAAGATGGAATATTCACACAATTTGCATCGTTTTAGCACTGACCAGAGTAAATTATTTTGAGTTAACCACATCCTAAGATGAGGCACCACATTCTAGAAGGAATGCAGAATTGGTGTTGAATGGCACCATTCACTGGTATAGGTGGTGTCACCCAGTAAGCCTCAGTTCTTTCAGCAAAGCAGGCAAAATAACTTTTACCAAATATTGGAGAGATATTTGTCCCAGAACATAGTAAGTGCTTTGAAGGCACTCAATAAGCATTGGTTTCTCTCCTCCTTTAAGAAATGGAAAAGGCTAATTATTCAAAGCCAATTCTGTTTACTTTCACACATCACTTGATATTGTTAGTTTTCATTGTGGCTACAATAACCATCCTGCCACTGGATTGGCAGAGAATGTCCAGCCATATTCATACAAGAGGATGCTATCTCCCTGGAATTAGTTGGCTAACCCTGATTGTAGCGTTATAATTTACACAGCACAGAATCCTGACATTATTTCCTAGTTGCTGCCAATAAAACATATAGTGAAAATTTAAGTTAAACTATGCCTTGTTGATTGAGCTGAGGTTTTCTATTCAGGTGCTTTGAGTTCCAGATTGTCTTGTCCTCAGAGAGTCATGCTGGATAATGGTGCATTTGGCTGCAAGTAACAGCAAACCTAACTCAAGGCAAAATGAGCAAAGGGCCACCTCACTTCTGAAATTCTGAAAAAGGAAAGAGAGACCACCACTTTTCTTAACTTCATCTTGGAAGCAAGAAACTACAGAATTTGCTCAGTAGACTTTTCACATCTTAGTAACCACAATTATGTCACATAATCACATCCAGGCTGACTATAACAAAGAGATGAATTACCAGACTCAGGCCTGGAATGAGGGGGAGGGCTGACTGTGGGAGAGCAACCAGTATTGTTTATTATATTGTCATATGCAGACAAACTTTAAAATCACTGAGCATAGGCTGGAGTTATAGCCTGGAGGTGGAGCACATGCCTAGCATGCACGAAACCTTGGATTTCATCTTCAGTACCACAAAGAAAGATAGGTTTCCATGATCTCTACATCTCCACATTTTTGGATTAATTCACTCCTCTTGAGTGTAAGTGATGCCTTTGGCTTGTTTCTAACAAACAGAGTATGACGAAGGTGAAGGACTATCCATCCTATGATTATGTTTCATTATGCAAGTTCTCCTCTTGGTAGCCAACGCATTCTGGAGACTTCCTCTATAGAGGATGTCTTAGTGGACACAAATCAAAGTCTAATGTAGGAGCTGGCAGCAATCTGAGTAGAATTAGATTCGTATCAATTGAGGAGTTCAAGGTCACTCATAATTTCATTCGGAGGAGTAGATAATGCCTCCCCCAATGGGCATTAAGAAACTTCCTAAGGTTTGGCCTGAATTACTAAACAGAGCATCATTCCCAAGACAAGTTGTTTTGTCAAAGTATCTTGCAAGCTATCTGCTACTCACTTTCCCAAGAAAGGTATCTCCTAGCTCATGGCCCTATGATGGCAATATTTTATTAGGATCTGTGTCACACCTCTTCAGTGACTAGGAGAAAGGCATTTGAAATTCGCTCCTTTGATTGGAGAAAGAAATTTTCCAGAGAAGGCCAGTTTCTCTGGAAACAAAGTCAGGTTCCTGGATCTTCCTGGGTTATATCACAAAATACTATCAATAGAGATTAAATTCCCAAATAGGAAAACTATCAATGTTTTCCATCTTGTCTCGAGACCCAGAAACCAAGCCAACAAATCTAACTGATTATAATTAATAATTTACATTTTTTAAAAAAGCAAACTTGCTTAAATGCTTGGATTCATTTTCTTCTGTGAGAACACAGGCTCCCGAGTGGTATTTCAATGGGAGACTGAGTCAGGTCTTATTAAGTTATCAACAATTCCATAGTATATATCAATAGATATATTGATATATACTATGATATATAGAGGTGGAGGTTGTGTTTATTTATTTATTTATTTATTTATTTTGTTGCTTTTGCTATGTTCTTGTAAATGCATTCTTATCAGTGTAGATTGTTTCAACATAAATTACTCCCTCCTTTTGTCCTTCCCTTCTCTTTCCTCCTTTTTAACACCTGCTTCGTAGTTGAATATTCCCAGGATGTTCAAGCTACAATGTCTTAGAAACTGTCTAATGAGATTTCTAGGTAGGGAAATGGAGACAAAGAGAAGTGAAGCCACCTGTTGAAAGACACGTACCTTTGTCCATAATAAAGTTGCCTCAGTTCCAAGGCCTTGGAAGTTGCTTCATGACTCTATTGTGCCATCCCAAATATTTTGGAATGTGGTAACCTGTATCAGTTTCCTCTGTGAAGAAGAAATAGAACAATTACCTGATCAATAGATTGACTGATGAATCAGCTTTTTAAGACTTCAGTTGCATCCATTTATTGTTTGCTTCTTTCACTGGAGCCAAGATCTTTTTATAAGGAAAAACTTCTGCAGTCTGCCTAGGATGGACCTAGAATGAAGGTATAGAAAAGACACACGACAGGACTTAGTACACAGCAACAACAACAACAACAACAAAACTAGACAAAAGAACAGCAGCAATGGCATGAATGAAATCACTGAGTTTTGTGCTATCAGCACGATGCTCTAACCAACTGAGCTAACTGGCCTGTGAGTTTTGTTGTAAAAACTAACTGGCTTCAAATTCTAGGTTTTGGTTCTCTGGGGAAGTGGCTCATCTCTACCGATCTGGAGAGATACCACTCAGAGCCAATTACTAAAATCATATTACAAATTAGTTGCCAAAACTAATGAGCAGTAATCCCCAGGGTCATGAGTTCCTGGCACGCCATGGAAACAGGTTTCAGGGAGATGATTCCAGATCTCCAAATATTGATAGGCTGGCAGCTTCTTGGTGTTCAGTTGCATAGATTTACTTGATCCAAATTGCTATAAATGTTGCTCCCTCTCCTGGTTTGTTTTCAACCAGAATTTTCATCTTGATCTCAGCTGGAAAGAGATATTAGCAGCTGTGCTTTTGTGTGGTCGTTACCAAGTTGAAACCCTAGCCCTGCTGTGTGATGCAACACACATTAGTTAACCTTCTTGTGTTTCATATCCCCACCTGTTAAGTGGTGGTAATAATAGTACAGTTTTCCTTTGTAGCCTTATATTCACATCTGTGACTTCAACCAGTCCTGGACTGAAAACATTCAGCAAAAATTGTGTTTGTACTAAACATGGTCAGACACATTTTCTTGTTATTATTCCTTAAACAATATGGAATAACAACAACTTATAGAGTGTTTATATTGTATTAGACATTTTAAGTCACCTAGAAATGATTTAAAGCATATAAGAGAACATATGTGGGTCATACATAAGTAGTAAAGTAGTTTTGATAAGGGGCTTGAGTATCTATATTTTGGTATTCACTGGAGTCCTGGAACCAATCCTTTGCAGATACCATGGGACAATTACAGCTCACACAATCACTGGAAAGATGAAATGAAGAAATGTGTAGAAAGGGCTAAGAATACTGATTACCTTTATCAAGGCCCCAGAGGACATGCTGGATCATGAATACAGTACTATGGAGTATCCTTTCCACAACTGCTTCAAAAATTTTCATGTGGCTAAGATGTCCCACAGAGAGCTTCTAAAAATGCAGATTTCTATCCCTGGCTTCTATCCCTGGAGAATCTGATTTAGCACACTTTAAATTGAGGCCCAGACATCTCTATAGCTTGACCAGCATCTTCATCTGACTCTGAGGGCCCTATGAGAAATTGTACTTGGCTAAACTTCTCCTGCTGGTTGGCCTATACCTAGAAGAGAGAAGGGGGAACATTACCTCTGCCTGTATCACCCTACAGGGAATAGGTCCCACCTCTTGTCATAAAAATAAGTAACCTAAATACAGGACCCCAAACTCAAGTTATCACATGGCATAAAATTAGCAGCCTTAATGGGCCAGTAAGCAACAAGGACGCGGGTTTGTTGCAAAGGTGGTAGTGATGGACAGCAAGCTCACAATGTCCAGTGTTAATTTTCTTTTCCTTCTTTTTTTAATCCTAAAATGTAAATTACTGACATACGTCTTAACTTATTTGTCATGTAAATATTTTTATTTAAAGTTTTGACACTTACTAATTATAATTTATAATTCGTATTTCACTATTAAGAGATCATTGCAGAAATTTTAAAAGATAAATAATCTTTTAGAAAATGATGGCCAGGATTACAGCTCAGTGGCATAGAGCTTGCCTGGCAAACATGAGATTCTGAGTTCAATTCCCAGTACAAAAAAACAAACAAAAAAAAAAAAAAGAAAGAGAGAAAATGAAATCTTTAATTCTTCAAATGTTTGCAATTTACATTTTTGATGAAACAAATCTTCTGACTTCTAAAAGTTAGGGATCATTTACAATTTGTTTTGATGGTCACAGAGACCAATTCCAGAGTCTTGCACATGCTGAACACATGGCTTACCTCCAGGGCGCACCCCAGCTCTGTTTACAGCTAGGTTTTTTTTTTGTTTGTTTGTTTTGTTTTTTTGCTTGGGTGGGACACACCAAACATATCTGCGGGCCTGAAAAAGCCCATGAACTGACAATTGATGATCTCAGGGCTGAGGCCAGCTTTTCATTTGACAGATGATGAGATTGGAGACTAAAGAAGGGATAGGAGCTGTTGAAATCATGCCATCAGGAGGGTCCAGAAATCCTCTTTTGCTCTGTGGTATTCACTGCTTTCCAAGAAGCAGAGAGACAGCACAATCTTTGCCTCCAGAACCTCCACTAGGCTTCCTCCTGGGGAGGTCCCATGCTGTCTGGGCCCAGTTCCCAGATCCACAGGGAGACCAGGAGAGGACCCTCAGGCCGAGGCCAAGCCTAGGCTGAGATTACTCATCCTTCTTGCTGCCACCTTCCTCTTTGATGTCTTGATGTTCCAGTTCTGGCACCCTGTAAGGCAAGGGCACCAGGCTGCCTGCCCCAGCAGCCTCCTCACACAGCTCTTGGCAGAGGTTTCCAGGACTTCAAAGGCAAAAAATTGCCCTGGGAGAGCTTCACAAAAGTACCTCACCAATGTGAATGGCAGGGAGGGGAGAAGGGAGATCAAAGTGGGACCATCATTTGAATATGGGGAAGAGGACAACCTGGGCTCCTCTCTGCTGAGTTCCAGGCTGTGGCATTACCCACTCAGAATCAGAACCTTGTGTGTCTTGTACGTTCTCCTCTTTGTCTAGCCAGGCACCTGCCAGGCAGTGCCTCTGATGTTGAAGCATCTCACTAGGCCTGCTCAACCTGGCCTCTTCTCTGGCTTTTTTGAGCCTCTCCAGGTGTAGCCTTGTATTGGAGGAAGAGGAACCATTTGGTTTGATCTGCTGGGAGCTGAGGTTTGCATGAGGGTAGGGCAGCTGGCCAAGTGCTGATAAATCTCTTCCTCTTACGAGGTGCCAGGCAGCACCCAAAACAGGGAAGTAATCTGTGGGTGACCTGCTAATCGTTTATTGCCTGGTTCTGAGGCCTGGCATTGTGGCACCAGCTGCAGCCAGGTTGTCTAGAGAGCCTTCCCAGGGGGCATCTAGGAGCATGAGGTGAAAATCAGATTCCCAACTGCTGGCTGCCAACCACTGCCACAGCTGCTGCCATTGCTGCCCAGAGAAGCCTGCTTTTATTTGTTTTGTTTTTTCAAACTGGGCACAGGCTATGGAGCAGGCGCAGAGACCTAACAACCAGAGTGTGGAGGACTCTGCTGAGTGACAACAGCACTCAGGGGCAGGTTCTTCTGCGTGCTGTTAAAATTTGGAAGCTCTGTGCTAAGTAGCTGGACCACAAGGAGGAGCCCGCTCTGTCCCAGCTGACCAACTGATCCCAGCCACATTTTAAACACAAATGAGTGAATTGTTTATAAAAGCAGTAACTGCCCATGATGAAATGTTCAAACAGGCTTAAAATGAAAAGTCTCATTCCTTTTTCAGTCTCAGCCTTAAGACATAAACAATGTTGAAAGTTTCCCATTCTAGAAACGTGTATTTTTCCAAATGGTTTGAGAAAATGAGCGCTTATTGGGAATGTTTCTCTTCAACTTCATTGCTGTTTAATGTGCCTTTTCCATAATGATGGGCTACACTTTCTAGTGCATCCTCAGAATGGCACTCTAAGGATGGGCTGAGATTATTCATCAGTTCTTTGTGGATCTTTGTTACTTCTAGTTACTGTATTTTAGGATCAATTGACGATGAGCCTATTGTTTAAGATACACTTAAACAAGTAAGTCACATCCTATTCCGTGACTTACTTGTTTAAGTGTATCTCTAGCTTTATTTTTGGACTTTCACTGAACACATGCAATATTTTATTTAACATTTATAGAAAGAGTTCGTGGCACCCATTTTACAGGGAGGAAAGAAAAGCTCAGGCCACAAATCCAGATTTTAGAACAACATTTGTTTAACAGATGGTTATTGAATATGACAACTGTCCTTTTCAGGCTCAGAACTAGACAATGGAAAAACAAAACTGATGAATCCTGGCTCTTGGTTCTAGGAGTCTGGTGGGAGTGTGTAACCAGATTTATATACATACAAATTGTGCTAAGTGCTTTGACAGGGTGTTATAAAGTGACTGGAAAGGGAGCTAAATTTAGTCCTCCTGTAAAAAGTCACACCTGTCATGAGGTGTGTAAGAGGAGCAGGAGCTACCAAGGTAAGAACGTATGTGAGAAGGTTCCAGGTGGAGAGAGAAGTAAGTGCAAAAACCCCTTTGATGCCCCGCAAAGATTGGATAAAAAACCAGTACGTCTGGTGAGATGCAATCAAAAGGGGGACTGGGGAGAATAGAGACCAGTGAGAGAGGAAGGGCAGTGGCACACAGGGCCACAGAAAGGAATCTGGATTTGTTGAAATGCAGTGAAAAGATACTGATGAGGAGGAGAGACCCATTAGTTGTTTGATGTTATGGGCTTCCTTTAGGATACTCTGGGTGAGTCCAGAGTAAAAGCAAAGCCTCTAGCAAGGTTTTCATCTTCTGAGTAATAATAGCAATAACAATACTAAACGTTAATAGTCATTGACTGTGTGCACTATACTTAATACTTTTCATATGTTACCTATTTTAACCATCATAATGACCCTTTGAAGTGAGGACTTTGGCTATCATCCCCTTTTATAGGTGAATACATTGAGATCAGAGAGATTAAGCAATTTACCTAAAATTATCCAGCTAGATTAGTATCTATGGTACATACCTCAATATAGACCATGTTCCAGGCCATTGAACAGGTCTCAATAAATCTAAGGCTAAAAGTCACACAAAGTGTACTTTCCGACTACAGTGGGATTAATTTAGAAATGAACCATAAGAAGAAGATATCTAGAAATACCTCCAAATACCTCCAGTTCAAAAAGCACATCTTTAAGTGAGTTATAGACCAGACAAAATCACAAGTTAGATTAGAAAGTCTTTTGATCTCAGTGACAAACTAAAATGGGACATGGCAGAAGACGATTGTGGCGGTGGTTTGGGGGCTACATGGTGTGAGTTCAGGCCTACACTGCGTGCCTTCAGAGTCAGACGCGTCCTGGGGGAGCGATCTGGTTCAGCTCGTGGGAGAGTGGCGCTCTGTGAGCTGTGCCCCACTTTGGTAAAGAAAATGTTACTATGGTTGCAAAGATCTGGGGTCACTCTAAGCAGGTACTAAGAGATATAACTGACCTAGAGACCCCTGGTAAAATATCTTTCAATAAAAGCCTCTATGAGGGAATGAATGCAGAGAAGCACAGAACTAAGAAGCAGTCATCCTCCTGGAAGACGGGGCGGGCCGCTCTTGGCCTCTCACTGTTGGAAGTGGTGTTGGTGGGCTTCTGGGTTTGATCATGAGTATAATCACCCTGTGCAAGCGTGTCTTTTTAAAAGAAAACAGTAACAACTGAATTTGGAGAGCATGAGGAGGGCCCATGAGCAGACAATTCACTGGCAGAAGAAAATTAGGAAACACGGCCTCATTTATTGGAATCCTTGGACTTCTAGAAGCTTGGCATTGTCCTGGTTACTTTTTCCTTAATAATCTGGAGCAGCATTAAATAACTTGTAGAACACTTTTTTTTTTAAATCTTATATTGTCCTAAAATTATCTGTGCATTGTAAATGAGGAAATTTGGGAAATATTTGATATTAAAATCAGATGGTTTTCTTTGCAACACTGCCTTAAATATGCAAATTTTTCTTTATGATTTGAAGTAAATTTTGATGTCCATTAGGCCAGGATCTCATTCTTACATTTTGAGAGACTGATTGTATTCTTTCAGATGTATTTTGGTATCAGTTTTTTACATTTTACAAGAAATTGTTTGGATTTTAAGTGTACAGGTTAAGTTGGGGAAAACTAGTATCTTTGCAATATTGCCTTCTTACTCAGAAATGTGATGTTTCTTTATTTGATGAGGTTTAAAGAAAAGATACCTTGCTGCAAGATAATGGTGTTCTTCAGAGAAATCTTGATTTATGAAGACCCTTAGTTTTCTCTGTCTATAATGAAGTTCTTCATGACTTAAGACTTCTTTGGGCTGGGAAAACAGGCAGCTGCCAGTGTGCAGCTCTGGTAAGTGGCTGTGGCCTGGCAAGCTGCTGTGGCCCCAGGGCGGGAACCATATCAGCCTTTCCTGAGATCCATGATGCACCATGTTGGACCTTGGGGCACTGAGAAAATGGGCAGCCAGCTCACCCCTCTGGTGGGCAGCTGTGAGCCTACCTGGGTGCGGGCTAAGAATCAAACATCCATCCCCCACGCCCAGCAAGTGAGAGCCGGAGATCTGAGCATGTCCCGCGAGTTTGACTATAGGCAATATAGCAAGGCAGATTTTCTTCTGCCATCTCTTTGAAGGAAAATATTTTTATCTCTGTTTTGCTCTGTGCTGATCAATGGTATTACTCTATTCAATATTCTGTTTTTATAATTTTGGTATTTCCTTCGATATTGCTCTGCCTGATTGAAGGAACAACTATTGTGAAGAAAATCAGATATACTATTGTACCTATTGTTGTTATCCTGGTAATCTGCTGTGAGGTTCTGTACCTATTTCACTGCACTGCCTCAGTTGGCTGTGTCCTGTCTTGTTCTGCTGTATTTTACTACCTTCTAAATAAAATAAATAAATAAAATAAAAAATAATAATAAATAAAAAATTTTAAAAAGTAAACAACAACAATAAAACAGATCAGTAAGGTACTGAGCAACCCGAAACATGATATAACTAAACAGATAATGGACTTAAAAAGCAAAAGGAGGAAAAACAAGTGCTCCAAAGGATATAACTGCATGTATATTTAAGGATGTAGGATTAATAATTGTGTTGCTAAGTTTTTGTTAGATCATTGAACAGAACTGTTTGTGGCCTCACTGTTTGAATGCCCACTTTGTATGCTTTTAGTAACTTGAACAACTATATCTAAGAAGACAATATGTAATTTATCAACTAGCGATTTCTTACTGTTCATTTTTTTGCAATTCTGTATTGTTTCTGCCCTTTTTTTCTGTTTTGCTTTATTTTCCCCTCTCTTTAAATAAAATTTTTTTAAAAATTTAAAGAGATTTCTTGGAAGAACATGATAAAACCTTGCACCTGATTTTTTCATATGCATTCTCAAACCCGACACCTTGCATATACTAGACAACCACTCCACCGCTGAGCTATACTTCCAGCCATAGTTGTTTATCAATGCAAATCTGATAACTACCCTACTTTCAAAATGTAGTTAGAGATATTTACAATAGCTCCAATATGATTTGAAAGTTAATTTCTGTTCATATCCAGATTATAGGTATGAAGGTTGTTGTCTACATTTGTGATTGAATAAAATATTAAATTTCAGTAAAAAAAGTGACATATCAAAATCTATGGAATGCAGTGAAGACAGTGTTTAAATGGATGATATAGCTTTAAGTATCTATATTAGAAAGCAAAAAAATAACTAAAGTCAGTGACCTAAGTTTCTGTCTTAAGAAAATAGGTAAAGATGTGAGGAATAGTGGAAAATGCCTGTACTGTTACCTATTGAAGAGGCTGAGGCAGGATGATTCTAAGTTTGAAGTCAGCCTATATTACACAGTGAGAATTTGTTTCAAAACAAAAAGATAAAAAAGGACTGGCAATTCATCTAAATGATAGAATACTCCTGTGTTCAATGTACAATACTGCAAGGGCCAGAGATTTAGCTCAATGGAAAAAGTGCCTGCCTGGTAAGCACAAGGTAGTGAGTTTGATCCCCAGTACCCCCCCCCAATACAATACTGGAAAAAAAGAAGATAGACTACTATTCCTCAGAAATATAGACTCAAAAATCCTTAAATTTGATAGCAAATTGAGTCCAACAATACATATGTATAATAAATTTTGACTTGTTTAAAGCCAAAGTTAAAATATTTTTGTGTTTGAAAATCAATAAATATAATTCAGTAAAATAAGTAACTGAGAAAAGCTAAATGAATATTTCAATGGCTTTAGAAAATGCACTTGACCAGAGCTCCGACCACGGAGGGAATCAAGGGGCAGCACAGAAAGGCAATTTGTCCACCCTCTTGGTAAGCACTCCTGGCATGGGGTAGGAGAAGAATCACTCAGCGGCTCCCGTGAGCTTACGGGTGCGTGAGCTGAGAATCAAATATCTCCCCTACCCCCAACAACTGGGGACAGAGGTCTGAGCATCTCTTAGGAGGACGATCATATGCAGTGAGACAAGTATGAGGGATTTCCTTCTGTCTTCTGTCTTGAAAGCAAAAGTTTTCACTATTATGTTCTGTTAAGACTGTTTTGCTCTATTCAGTTCTCTCCAATTGGTTTTATGATGTTCTGTTCTTGGTTGGATTTTGCTATACCTAATGACAAGACAACTATTATGAAGATAGCAAGATATACTACAGTACCTATTATTACTATCCCAGTAACCTGATGTGAAGTTCTGTACCAGTCTCACTGCATTGCCTCCATTGGCTTTGTTCTGTCATGTTCTGTTGTATTTTTTACTACCTTCAAAAAAAAAAGAAAGAAAGAAAGAAAGAAAAGAAAAGAAAATGTACTTGAAAAAAATTTCACCCATTCAAAATAAAGCATCATAGAAACGTAGGAATGTTGAATAACTTCTTCAAACTACTAAAAGGCATCTATTAAAAAATCAGAAATAAAAAATAACATAGTCGGTATTATATTTGATGATAAAAGACTGAATTATTTCCCCTTGAGATCTAAAACAAAGTCTTTTGTTCCTGCTTTTGCCACATTGTCAACATTACCTTGGAGAATCTCGTCATTTATTTTACCACTTCTGTCCAGCATCATTCTGCATTTACACTTCTGTTCAACATTATGCTGGAGAACTTTAACCACTGCAATAAGACAAGAAAAATTTGAGAGGCATACCACTTGCAGGGAAGAAATAATTACCTGTGCTTGAAGTGCTATGACAATTTATAGTAAAATCCAAGTAAGTCTAAAAAAAAAGAAAAATAATTATTAGAAATAGTAAATGAATTTAGAAATGCATAGGATATAAAGTTAACATTAAAAAATTAGAGGCATCTTCATGTGCCAACTCCAAATCACTGAGGACAAAATTAAGGAAATAAAAAAAAAACAAAATTAAGGAAATAACCCTCATTTAGCACATCCATAAAAAAGAAAAGTAAACAGTTAAGAAGAAATTTAATTTAAGATATCCAGGAGTTCTACACTGAAAGGTATAAGGTATAATTTGAGAAATTCAGAAGGACTCAAATAAATGGAAGAATATATCACATTCATGGTATGGAAGTTTCAGTATTATCAAAACAATGCATTCCATAAAATCATGTATAAATTCAATTCACTCTCAATAAAAGGTCTAAATTATTTTACTAGAAACTGATAAGTTAATTCTAATAGTTAAACAAATGCAAAAGCTGTAGATTGATCTCTGGATAACTCACCCTCCTTGCTTTTAAGATTCACTGTAAGGTCACAAGCAATCAACAGAGCATGTATTAGTGAAAATATATGCAAAAAGAGCCCTGAGACAGATTAAGGTGTTCAGAAATAGACCCATGTATTGTAGGTAATTGTTTTGACAAAGATTCTAATGAACTTTGCCAGAAAAGAAGTTTTCTCAACAAGTTGTACTAGATAGATATCCATGTTGGAAAAAAGTGAATATTGACACAACCCACAAAATTTGATTAGACTCAAATTATGACAATTTATATTGAAAATCCAAGTAAGTCTAAAAATAAAAGAAAAACAACTATTAGAAATAGTAAATGAATTTAGAAATAGGATTAAAGTTAATATTAAAACATTAGAGGCATGTTCATATGCCAACTTCAAATCATTGATGTTAAAATTAAGGAAATAAAAAAAAACAAAATTAAGGAAATAACCCTTATTTAGACTCAAATGTAAAGCTTAAAACCATGAATGAAACCACAGGAAAATATTCTGGCAGTTCTGGAACAGGCAAAATTTTCTTAAACAGAACAAATACAAACCATAACAGAGAAAAATGATAAAAATTTCTCCTAAAACAAGAACCAAACCATTAAGAGAGACACCATGAAGAGAGTGAAAAGGTAAGTTACACATTGGGAAGAAAATTTTGCAACCTATGTATAAGAAAAAGGATTCAGAATATAAAGAAGTCTGACAATAATTATAAAAAAATTCAGTGAGAAAACATGTAAATATTTTAACAGTTCTCAGAAGAAGACATGAAAGTGGTTCTTAAGAACATGACAAGATGCTCAATTTATTACTTACCAGGAAAATATAAATTAAATGACAATGATACCACTACATAACCACTGGAACAGATAAAATCAGTGGTGTGCTGATAAATAATTAACAAGTTCATTTGGGTAATAAGAGTCTAAGAGGTCTGATTATTAGCGTTTTCCAACCCAGAATTGGGAAGAGATGCATACAATTGCAAAAATGGAGCAAGCTAATTTAGTCTATCATTTGCTAAGATGTTTAAAACTGTACCAAGTGATGACAAAGACTTGGACAACCAGAACTCTCAGGCACTGTATGATGGATGTAAGAAGATAAACCACTTGACAGAAAAGATTTTATAGTTTTTTAAAGTCTTAAATATTACCTGCTACATGACTCTGTTCATTCAACTCTTAAGTGTGTCTAAGTGCAGGAATGTTCATACCAGCTTCTCTTTGTGGTAGCCCCGAATTGGAAACAATTAAATGTCCATCAACAAACAACCAGATCCAGTGAGATACTCTTACCGTGGGCTACTAACAAGCAATAAAAAGAAGTGAAATATTGCTACATGCACTATGTGGATGAATCTGAAAACTATCGTGCTAATCAAATAAAAGTTTTTTAAAAGTGCATACTAATCAAGAGTGATAAAACACATCTGTAGCTCTTTAGCAAAGAGGAAGAGGGAAGGATGGGTCACACAATATCACCTTTGAAGGTAAAGGAAATACTTGTAATCTTCATTTTGGAGATGGATGCAAGGACCTACTACTTAATACATTTGAATCTTGAATGTCTCCCAAAGATGTATGTGTTGAAAGCTTGGCTCTATTAGGAGGTGGTGGGACCTTTGGCAGGAACAGCCTAGTGTAAGGAAGTCAGGATCCTGATCCTGGAAAGAAATAGCGGGACACCAATCCCACCTGTCCTTCATAGCTTTCTGGCTTCTATGAGGTAAAAAGACCTCCAACTGCCACATATTCCCAGCACAATGGCCTGTGCCACACCCTAGGCCCAAAGCAAAAGGGCCAAGTGGCAATGAACTTAAAATTCTGGAAGCATGACCTGTCCTCTTCATGAATTGTTTATCTCAGGTACTTTGTCACAGTAACAAAAAGGTGACTAACACATATATGTAAGTCAGCATTGATCAAATTGGACATTTTAAATTTGTGCCTTTTAGCAGATTTCATTGATATATCAATAAAGTTGAAAAATATTTTAAAATGGTTCAAAATTCAAGGCTTGGCTCAAAGCTTTCAGATAAGATCAATGAGAAAATTTGGGTTTGCCATTGACTGTGGTTTTCTTTTCTTCTTTCTTTCTTTCTTTCTTTCTTTCTTTCTTTCTTTCTTTCTTTCTTTCTTTCTTTCTTTCTTTCTTTTTGTACTGGGGATTGAACTCGCAACCTTATGCTTGCCAGGCAGGTGACTGTGTTCCTTAAGGGATTCCTACAAAGTGTGAGACCTACTGAAGAACACCTAACACCTAAACACTTCAAAGTGGGGTGTGAGGAGTTTTTACATGCCAATAATAGCATTTATACTTCCTAAATGTCTTAGCTTGCACTAGATGCTATCACCAGGCAGCTGATTTGCCTGAAATTTTCCTGCCTACAAGGTGCAAAAATAGGATACTTGACAGTCAGTGCCACTGAGAGCCACAGAGCAAGAGCCAGATCTCCTGTCCACAAACTTTCTAGCTGGGTGACTTCCTGTGAGGGTCCTTCCATGTCAATGGTCTACTGCTATGTATCCAAGTCTCTTCAAATGGTGTGTCTTTAAAAAATTGACTTCTTTTATTTTGCAGTTTGGTAGGGTGTGGTAGGGATGGCCAGTCTCTGTCCAGTGTAGGGTTAGCTGGATGCTTTGCTAGAAGCAACCACAGTGGAATCTTGACCAACTCAGGGGCTGGAGTGTTTGCTCCACTATGTAGTCACGGCTAGTTTTGAAATTCCTATGTCCCCCAGACTGAGCTTAAACTCACGATCCTGTCACCTCAGCCTCCAGAGTGTTTGGATTACACTGTCATACCTATCCCACATATAACTTTTGATTCCCTAACATGTATTTTATAAGTATTGTGGACAGTGAAAAATATGTGAAATCACTCCTTTTGTTTTTAGCTGCGATAGGCAATTCACTGGGGATGCAAAGTACTCATGCACGGATCACTAGCACTACATGACACAGCATGTTAAGACACTCCTTAACCCGGGAGCTCACTGGTAGCACTAATGGCCACAGCTTTATTCCAGCAGCACAGTGTCTAGTAAGTTCTATGCAGTTATGACTCACCACTGCATCTTTCCTTTATGTACATTTCTTGTCACTGTCAAAGATGTCATGTATGGTCTGTAAACAGATGCATTCATCTAGGTAAGTTTTGAGCTTTTTACAGTAAATCATCATTTACTATCTTTTATGGTAATAAATGATAAATAGGTCATCATCTAACCTATGTGTCTCTCTCTCTCTCTCTCTCTCTATATATATATATATATAATTGTAAAGAGAAAAAATAAAAACAATGATACAAAATTTCAAAATAAGATAATAGGAAATTAATAAAAATTACTATATTGCGTATTGTTGCATTCACAGTTGTTGCTCAGAATACAAGTATAGGCATGAAAAACTGATCAAAGAATATAAGAACAAAGTTCTTTTCAATGAACTAAAAGAAATTAGTAGTATAATTATCTTAGCTGTCTTGTGTGTGTAGGTATTTTTTTCCTTTCCCTCCTTCTTTTCTCCTTTCTGCCATCCCAGTTGTTCTTTCCTTTTGAGCAGTATTCTTCCCCTTTCACAATATCTATTTTATATTTATTGTTATTATTATTATTTATTGTTATTATTATTATTAACTATTATTATATTATTATTAACTATTTGAGTATCTTACACTAGGGAGACTATATGATGGTTACACATGTGTCTGATTTATTTCACTTATGAGTGTGATCATTTACCTGCAAAAGCCTCACATTTATCCTTCTTTATAGCCGAGTATGGCCTGGGAATATAGCTCAGCTGCATAAACACCTGCCTGGCAAGCACAAGGTCCTGCTTTTGATTCCTGGTACCAAACAAAAAAATAGCTGACTAGTACTCCATTGTATAAAAATATGTATCTTTTTAAAATCCATTCCCTGGTGAATGGACATTTGGGTTGTTTCCAAGATTTAGCTATTACAAATTGTGCTGCTATAAACATGGGTGCTCATATGTCACTGTGGTATACATTCATTATGTGCTTACATTTTTCTCTTTTTGATATTTATAGACCATAAGAATCATCTGCAAAGTTCTTCAAATTGTCACAAATCTCAAAAAAAAATCCCCCAAACAAAACAAAACAACAACAAAAAGAAACACACAGGTAAATAGACCCACACAGTTCAAACCAGTGTTGCTCAAGGGTCACCTATATACTTCCGTGCCACCTGGTGGTGACTGGTCCCTGAACTCTGACAGTTGTAGGCAAGAGCCTCCACCATAGCCATGTCTTGCTGGACTGCTTCAAAGATCTTCCTTAGCGCTTGAGGGCTGTGTCTCAAGAACCAGTGTTACAAAGGGCCAGGAGAAGTTGTGATAGCTCTTTTTAGAAACTATCCTTGGAGGTCATGAAGTGTTACCTTGTTTACTCACCGGCTTCCTCCTGTAAGGCGCCTTTTCTTGTGTTACCTGCTGCGAGCTACGCTGCTCTCTCCATTCCTCTGATGCTGTGTTTCTGTACTCGTTTGTGGATTTGCACCCGCTCCTTTAAGCTACACCCCACAGGTCTGAATCAAATTGCTTCCTGCCTTGAAAGCATCAACAAGAGCTTCCCTCGGAAGGACTTCCCACGTCCTCCTTCCTTCTCCCTTGCAGCTCTCGCCAGCACTGTCCTTCAGAGCTTCCCGCAGTGATGGAGATACTCTTGGTCCATGCTGTTCCGCTCTCCATGAGGCCATGGGATATTCAACATATGGCATGCGTGCTGTAGTGTTCAATTATAACTTGAAAATTAAATTTACACAGATAGTTGCATCTATTGTACAAAATGGTAACCATAGTTTAAAACAATATACTACCTACAGGTAAGTCACCAGGAAAGGAGATTTTAAGTGTTACCACCACCACAAAAAAAAAAAAAATGAGTTAAGGAGTACACTAATTAGCTTGATTTAGTCATTTCACAGTGTATACGTATACCAAAATATGATTTGTATACCACAAATATATATAATTTTTGTCAATGAAAACACAAAAATAAAAATAATATGACTTGTGTTCTGTGTAGGTATATATAATTATTCTGGAGAGAGAAAGGCTGAAATATTTCAGTCAGTTGCAGTTTCGGGTGTTAAATCCCCTATGATTTCTCTTTGTGCTTTGCAACTTATTAGTGATGGACCACGACAACTCAATCCTCACAGAACTTCAGTTTCATCATCATCAAAATGAGACACTACACTACTAATGCAGCTAGATGCATGGTTGTTAGAAAGTGTAACAAAAAGAATATTTTGTGCTTAGTCTAAATGTAATGAATGGCAAAAGAGGTCTTATTATTATTATTATACAGATGTCCTCCAGTATTCACGAGTCGTAGGTCTTAGGATCTCCTCTTAGATACCAAAGTCCATGATGCTCAAGTCTCTTATGTAAAATGTGTAGTATTTGCATATAATTTATGAATAGTCTCTCCTATACTTGAAATAATCACAGGTAATTTATAATATGAAATGCAATATAAATTCTAGAGAAATGCTTGCTCTACTGTATTGTTTAGGGAAAAATGACATGAAGAAAAGGACTGTGAATGTTCAGTTTAGATGATTTTTTTCCTGTTCTTTAGATCTATAGTTGATTGAATTCGTGGATACAGAAGACTAATTGTAAGCATTTTTTTTTTAACCTGGTCTTTGCAGCAGCTCTGTGAGGTATCTCCATTGACCAATGAAGAAACTGAGGTTGCAGGTGATAAAGTGAATGCCCATGGCCTCACAGGTAGATAGTGAGGAAGCCCAGGTAGAAACAGTGGAAGATTTCCCAGGTATAGTAGAGGGTGAAGACTGGAGTTTGGGAGGCACTGAGGGGAAGAAGAGCTCTTTCCAACTCTCTGTTCTAGGTAGATTCTTGCAACTGTCTAAGGAGTGGGAAAAAGACATTGCCCGCTGGACAATGGGGAAGTGTCCAGTGCCTGGCAAAGGAGTGAGTGTTTCTTACAGCTTGGAACTTGTCACTCACACCAATGCCAGAGGCAGCAAATAGTGTTTTTTAATGAACTTCAGTTCTGAGTTTGCATCCTAGGTGAGAGATCTTTGGTAAATTATCTAACATTTGGGTTTGGATTCCCTCATCGGTCACACTTGAAGGTATTTGTGCGAGCAGTTCCTTCTGCTTGTAATGCTGTTCCCCTATACATACACTGTTAGCTTTGCATCTCCCTTATGTCTTTACACACTTTGGAGTCTTTATGATCCCCATACTTAAAAGTGAAATTTGTCCTGGCCATTCCATGCATTTTTCATTGCTCTCTGTTTCCTATTGTGTTTATCACTGCCAGCATCACATCACTCACTTACTGAACTGCATTGCTTTTTGTCCTCCTTAGAATGTTAAATCTACCAGGGCAGTTACTTTAGCCACTTCTGCATTTCTGACACTGACAAAAGCAGCTGCACACAGCAGTAGCTGGTGCTATCACTGTAAACAAACCACACCACAGTGCTAAATTAGTAGGAGATATTCAAAACAAGCAATGTCATCCAGTTGTTCTGCTATTCAGCCCCCTGTGGAATTTGATCACAGTTTAAACATCAAATTCCTGTTATTTTTATTTCTAGCAGAAGGCCACCAAATATGTGAAGGACTTCCTTCATCTTTACTGTAGTTCCTTATCTGCCATAAGAGGATCCGGGGCACTGTAGAAATTCAGAATCTGGAGCCCCAGCTAGACCAACAGAATAAAAATATGCAATTATTAGGTTCCCTGACACTCAGGTGCACATTCAGGTAGGAGAAACGCTAACTTACTTGACTTTCTTTTCTGGAATCTCTTGCTTTTCCAGCTCTTGTACCATCATTCACGCCTTTTCTCCCCCTAGCTTCTGATTCATGTTAAAGGCTCTTTGCTTTGTAGAATTCATCACTGCAAGCAAGCGCACCCTCTTCAAAATAAATCCTTCTGAGCTCTTTGCTTCTGCTGCTCCAAAGGAATGCACCGCATTCCTTTGTCTTTTCTTAAGGGTATCTGTGGACATATCTTATCTCTCGGAGCTCCTCTTCTTGCAGTGGTAAGCTTTTTGAGGGCAGGGCCTTATCCTAGTCATCTCCAGATCCCACTGCCTTGACCTATTTAACTTAATTAGGATCTGTCTTAGGAGCAAATGAATTATTTCATGTTGTTGACTCCTCTGTTTATTCTTGAGATCTAAAGATGGTTAACACTGCACTGCTACCATGCATTCTTCAGTCTTACACAGCATGTTTCTAAGCACAAGACCATTTGGCTCAGATCTCTGTTTGTACACAAACTCACTTTTACTTTTTGTTCACCAAATATAGGGAAAGATTTGGACAGCAGTACCCAGACAGGGAAGAAGATTTGAATGAGACAAAATTCCTAGAAATAAGCTTACCATAATGGGAAGGGAGAGATGCCCTCTATTCCTCTACCATGGACACATTAATGGATCTTCCATGTAATCAGTGGAAAACAATCAAATACTAACTCAGAAATTAAAAAAAAACTAGCAAGTCAAATTGTAAAAATACAATATGCAGTTTTTAAAGACAGTGAAACATATAGAGAATTGCTACAGGGAAAGATCTCTAGGGCACAATGAACATAAAACATCTTGTAGAAAACCTGTCATTTGATACTGATTATGCTTCAAGTATACATATGTTTATATTTCCTGAGTACAAAAAAGATTAAAAGAACATCCAACAAACTAATGATAATGATTAAAAGTACATGATAGCTTTATCTGTAATGTTTGATTTTTTCTTAGCATGGAAATACACGTAAGTACTATTAGGGCCATTGCAGAATTCATGACAATTTTATTACATAGCAATACCATATTAATTCACATTAAAAATAATTAAATTTTGAGAACTAGAAACAGGGAGACATGGGGGATTTTGAAACTACTTCCTGTTGCTAAACTGTGATTGTTCCCATTTTATGGATGACCAGAAAAAGGCTTTGGTGACTTGGTTAGAGTTCCTCAGTTGCTAGACGGGCTAAACTGACTCTAGCACAGTACTTCACACTAAACATAGGATGGGCCCTGAGTGAAGGAAAAGGCAGAAACTTGTCTCCTGCTGCTCTTCAAGGTGAGGTGTGACCATCCCCATCTATTCTAATGCATCCAAATCTGATCTGCATTAATCCTTTTTTAATGAAGGCTTCTTTCCCTGATTCCAAGACTCTGGTCCCTAAGGCAGTGAGGATGTGGCAGTTCCCTTCTTCCCTTGAGGGTAACCACTTGCCAGTCATGGCTTTCTAGTATCTGCTTCCTACAAACTTCTACTGCTCCCTCTTCTCCTGTGCTGCATCTTTACAAAAGGAACTCCATAAACTGCTCCCACCTCGTATTATTACCTACAGCCCAGGAATTTTAGATAACCAGCTCCTTTTCTTACATTCTCAGCTTCACCACAAACCCTATCCTGGTTACCACACAGGCTGGTTGGACTAACCTCATCATCCCTGATCTGACATGGCTTCACCCTGGGGGATCCTGGGACTTTTTGTTTTTACATGTCTTGCATGTGCCAATGAAAATGAGCAGAATAAGTTTATTGGGAAGACAAACAGAGCATATAAAATTAAACATTAATAAGATCAAAAGCAAAATCCTTGACTTCAACAATGTCTGCATGCTCACTTCAAATAAAAATATTTCCAGCAGAAAAGAGAAGAGAAAAGAACGCATAAATGATCAAGAAAGAACCAGATAATGCATGTGGAGCCCTTATCATGATGACTGGTACATACCTGATATGGGAGGAGGGAGTCAGAGACCAGTTAACATGGTCCTTGAAAGTGCCCTGTGCATACACTAAAAGGAAATGAAATAAATTGGACAAAAAGGTTACTTTCTTTTTCAAAACAAGAACATCAAGCCCTGGAAGAAATGATGAGACAGCAGAATGTCATAAAAGCCTGAATGTGTAAATCAACTCCATATTGCACGTTTATTGTCAAGAGTGAGTGCGGTAGACATAGCAGAAACAGATTTGGAAACAGCATATTTAATTTTGTCTAGCCAAATTTGCCAAGCATAATAGGTTATGAGCTCCCATGGGTGTTCCCAAGTAATTATTCTTAATTGTTTGTGCAAATCAGGGGATCTATCAGCTACAAGCCCAATTAACTAAATGCAGACACACAAGTCAGATGGGGAAGGAAGAAACTGGGCTGTATAAGATTGCACAATTCAGCCTGTGTTATTTTACTTCGTTTTGAAAAGCCACAGGGAGAACACACTTAATAACAGTAGCTCATACGGAACACTCTGTCAGCATATGGGAAGGCAAGGAGAGAACTGGAGGAAGTGATTTAAAAATCAAGGGATCTGTAGTTCAAGGCTGTCCTAATGTGGAGGCCTAGTAATACTTAGTCTTTATCCTGGAGACTTCACATCCCATTGCGTGGGATAGAGGGAATGGATGAGTTTTTCAAACTGGCTTTCCCATACTTCTGCCACTCAAGGACACTTCTACAACTTTACAATCTTCAAGTGTCACTTGTCTTACTGTTTGCACTTTTCCTCTAAATTGGTAAGGTGATTTCCAAAACTATGGTGCCCTATTATCCCACTACCACTCTTTCTTAGCTGGGTATGTTTGGCACCTCTACACCAGTGTCATTCCTCAGATCTACCTTCCAACTTTTCCCACAGGTGAATTCCCAATCTCTTGAAACAAAACAAAACAAAACACAAGATATGCATGCCACAATTTCCCTTTGCTATTTTCCCTTCCCTTTCTATTCTATCCATCCTAATTTCCTTAATGCTATCATAGAATTAGTATTCACAAAATCATTGATTCTACAAACACTTTCCCCTGTGGGGTCCTCCTCATTCATATCAGCCATCCACCAGAGGCAAGAGAAAGAGCTAGCGGAAAAGTGACCCCAGAGAATACTGTGTTCTTCAAAATAGATACCGTTTGAATAGTCTCATAGGCCTCTAGGTAAGCTGGCTTACCTGGATTTTCCTGGTCAAGTCAGGTCACCTAGCATTTGCTGAGAAGGCTCAGTCCTATAATCATTTTTATAAGCCACATGGATTGTCTCTCTGAATTGTTCTCATTTAACTCTCTGCTCTGTCTCAGAACTGGCATTAAACTACCTTCCTCAGAGCCCTGCTTATGGGCTCTAATAGTGGATATGCATGCAAGGTTTTTGAGATCTGAGATGCAAGATAGAGATTTCTCAGAATTATTAGACCAGGACTATAGGTCCAGTGTCTCCATGCCCACAAAGGCAGTTCCAGTATAGCATGTGGAGTCAAGGAGACCCTTGAATGGCTGAGAGTAGGAGGTGATACCCAGCCAAGGACCACAAGACAAAAACTCTTGTTTCTCGTTTCCATTTACTCCATCCCCATGCAATCCCACACTTCTTCCCCAAGTTCTAGAATGAGTTTGGGCTTAGAACTCACATTCTGGTTCAGGAATCAAGGGAGGAGATGACAGAGCTATGACCAAAACATAAGGGATTAATTAAGCCATGGTACCAGATGGAAAGACAGCTTTATGATTCAAGCTCAAACAATGACACAACAAGATCTGAGAGTGCTTGCCACCTCATTTAGCTGCTTATTTGTTTTAACAAGAGTTCTCTTCTAGAACCAATGTCTCTTGCTGATCCTCACTGGAATATGCCTGAGGCATGCTGTCATCTGTTTCTTGCTCAAAATGGCACTTGGTTATTGCCAGCCTGGAATGTATGAGATAGTGTGTGAGCCATGATCTCAGATGCCCAGTGTTTTTTGGGTGCTTGCACTATACCCACCATTTCCTGCATTATGGAGGCTTGAAGGTGATCAGTGCTTTTCCCATAACTTTGCTCTCTGAAGGTGCTAGAGGTCTTTTCACATGCACAAGGTGATCTAGTAGCTTTGTGTAGATTCTATCATAGGGTGTCAGTTGCAGGACACTTTCAATGAATCTCTATGCTCAAGAGTTCTCGTTAAATTTGATGCTCCTAAAGGCACATAGTATAGAAAAGGAATAAACAGAGCTCTCAGAGAAAGTTCTCATTTTGAATTTCCCATTCTGCAACTAACAATAACACAAGGATAATAGTAAAAACCATTAAATATTTTGAACATCTGTTGTACATAGATTCTTTCTGTACATATCTCAGTTTATCCTCACAAGAACCTACAAGATAGAATTACTATTAGCCCCAATGTATAAATAAGAAAATTGAGACAAAAACCCAAGGTAATATGGCTAGAAAGCAGTAGGGCAGCATTACTCTCAACAGGATCAATTATTTTTAGGGTGACCTACCATCTTGGTTTGCTTAGAACTGAAGGGTTTTTCAGAATACAGGACTTTTATTGCTGAAATTGGAACATGTTAGTTATTATAAGTATATTCTGAAAGCATTTTACAACAAAGAATTACTTAGTCTGTGGAAATTTTGTTCATATAAGGTTTTTCTTTTTTTTTGGTGGTCCTAGGAGTTGAACCCAGGACCTTAGCAGTGAGCTACAACCCCATCTTTTTTTTTATTTTGAGACACAGTCACACTAAATTGATAAGCTTCTCAGGTTGGATTAGAACTTGTGGTTCCCCTGACTCAGCCTGGTGCTGGTATTATAATATATCAAGTTTTCTTAATCATAGCTTTGAGTTTGTTTCATAAATTCCAAGATTTTTCCTCATACTTTTTTTAAGTCTCAACTTTTCTGGTTGTGGATGTAGGTATTAAAAACTCAATTTGTGTAAGTATTATTCTACTTAGTATTATGATAAGTATAATGCTACTTAGTATTAGATAGTATTTATTATGAATTTCTCTCTCTCTCTCTCTCTTTTTTTTTTTTTTTTTTTTTTTTTTTTTTTTTTTTTTTTTTTTTTTTTTTTTTTTTTTTTTTTTTTTTTTTTTGGTACCAGGGCTCAAACTCATGACCTAGCACTTGCCAGGCAGGCACTTAACTAAATCCCTAGACCTGAATTGAATTTTTTAAAAAAGACTTGTAATTATACTTTGACCAGTGAACAAAACAATCATGTGCAATTCTCATCGATAAGTATGATTTTGTTTTGCTAAGCTTATTATAAATTAGATTCCTCTATGTATTTGTTGTTACTCTGCCACATCATTGAGAGAGTACAGAGCAAATCTCATGGTCAAGACAGTACAATTAAGCCCACCTACAGTTGAAATTCTTGATCAAAATGGCAGAGAAAAAGTGTCTGACTTTGTAAAGAAGTCCTCATATACATGAAATGTTTTATTCTTCTGAAAATCAACAAATATTATAAATTTCCTACTTTGTGTCTAATCCTCTGAAAGATGCTAGGATTCAGTGGCTAAAACAATAATTCTGATCTTCATAGTCTAATAAAGTACATTTTAATAACTAATTACACAATTGATTATTTGATCTAGTGACAATCCAGGCCACCCAGGGGTCTTGTAAAGACCACCAGGACATCTGGATGGGGGCACTTTATAAAATCCAGCAAGGATTTCAGAAACCTGGAGAGATTTTATAAGTTCTGTGCCCGAGTCTGGGGTTGGGAGATCACATAGGTATTTTGAGGCTTTGGGGAAATATAGGACACCTTTTGGCTCCAGGTTGTTCAAGAATTGTGCAAAGGTGGGAAAAATTGTAGAGTTGTTAGGAGGGGAGTTATGGAATGGGAGGGGAGCTGGGCAGACGAGACCTGACCGAGCAAACCTACTAGACATGATCACTGGTTCGGACGGTGTTAACTGTCCCAAAGCCTCCCAGAAAGTGACACAAGTGCTACCATTTCTGGGACAGTAAACCCTCACTCAAGTGAGAATATGTATTAGTTTGGAGTTTCAGTGAGCCCCAATCTTTTGGTCATCCTTCAGCCTGCCTTTTCAACCTTTAAATATACGTACTCCAGCACTAAAGAGATGAGTGAATACCGTGCTTTGCCAGTCTTTCTTGTCCAACATAGAAGTAGCTTCTCTCCATCTCCACAAGTAGCTTAATCACAGTTTATTATGACTTAAAAGCACAGCATGGTTGATTGGCTAGAAAATAAGCCACTTAGGAATAGATTTATTAGCATCAAGGATTGCTTAGGGTAACTGGGTCTATGTTGATGTTTTCATTCTTAATGGCCATAATAGAAGCTTTCTGAGAAGCTTGATTATTATTGGTTTCATTAATAACTAACTGTAAGCATGACTCTGATGGGACTGTGATCAATTCAAATAAAACAGCTGTTTTTCTGGTAATTGATATATGGCCAACAACACAGAAACAAAACACCAACTAAGAAACAAGTACAGATGCCAAGGAATCTTCCTACTTCCGGGCTCCTATTTTGAGACTGTTCACTGGCAAGACTGCCTTCTATTGTTTCTCAATTACTTAGTCACTTCTTACTCTGATTTTGATGGATGGCCTGGTTTTCTGGTAAGAAAACCTCTGGTGGACCCAAACCAAGACAATTTATGTGTCTATGTTGTGGTAATCTATGTGAGTATAGAAGCGTAGTATACTATATTTCAGAGTCCTTTCTTTTTTATACATTTATAAAAAGGTAATTTTTTTTTTTAATTTACAGGAGCACTTGACAGGGGACTAGCAGAAAGAATCTTCAGGTAATCTCAGTACTCCAGACCCAGTTGGATCCAACTACAAACTAAATACAGATGGTTGGGATCATACCAGCCTATTCGAGGGCTGGTTTTAATGCTGATTAACACCATGATGAACAAGCTTTTATCAGCACTCAGAAACTCCTGACTTTGGAAAGAACTACTAAGCACATATTTTTGCTGGTATTTGCTCCCTTGCTATAGCAAACTATTTTTCTGATACTCTTAAACTTGTAAGTAATTGTATTATTTTTGAAGGATGACTTGAATTTTTAATTTGTAATTCCTCTAACTGATTTCAAAACCTTGAAAATTAGCAATGAGTAGTTTTTATTCCAATTATTAAAAGATGCACACAGTTATTATATTTATTAATATTCTATTATTGCTGCAATGCATTACCACAAATTTAGTGGCTTAAGAAACCAAGTCTATTCTCATACTGCCTTGAAATCAGGACTTTAAGTCTAAAACCAGAAATTTAAAATTAAGATATCTGCGTTCCATGGAGAGACTTCAGTAAGAAGACATGTCCTCGCTTTTTCCAGAGGCTGCCTGCATTCCTTAGTTTCTTACATCAATCTTCAAAGAAAGAACCTAAGCATCTTTTCTTATCTCTGGTCTCTTGTCTGCTTCCTGAAGGGACTCTTGTGAATATGTTAGACTCACTCAAATAATACAGGATAATCTCAAGATCCTCAGTTTGATCACAAATGCAATATTCCTTTGTCAGATGCTATGATTCAAATGTAGCTTGCTCCTTCTCCTTGAAAACTGTGTTGAAATTTGACTGTCATTGGTTGTAGTAGATTTAGAAGGTGGGGGAGCCTTTAAAATATGATTAGGTGATTGAGAGAGACGGATGCCTTCCTCCTGGTTGTGGTTTAGTTATCACAAGAATGGGTCATTACGAAGCAAGCCCATCCTATCCTGTTTACTTTTCCTCCGGCACTCTCATACTTTTCTGCTTTTCCACCACGTTATCACGCAACCAAAAGCCCTTGCCAGATGCTGCTGCTTGATGTTGGACTTCCACCCTAAAATTATGAGCTAAATAAAATTCTTTTCTTTATAAATTATCCACTCTCAGAGATTTTATCGTAGCAATAGAAAGTGGACTAAGGCACTAGGTAAAATAACATAGTCACAGGTTCCTGGTTTAGGATGTGAACATCTTTTAGGACCTACTGTTCAGCTTACCAGTCCATGTAATCACTTTAACTTATATTCTTACCTAAACGTCAGCATATTTTTTCTTTGAAAACATGTTCATCAAAGTAGCAAGATCAATTTTATATGCATAGGTTGTTTTAGGTTAATAAATTAATATGCACAATCCTATGCAATATACTTATTTATATGTGTTTTCATTTATAAATTCAATAATATAAAGATGTCAGTAAATGATATTCTAAATATGGCAGAGAGAAAAGTTCTGATAATTAAAGAAAAATTGTAATTTTGGATTATATATATTCTTTCTTCAGAAGAAACCAAAGCATTAATTTTGTCTAATGTAGACTCAGTTCTTAAGTTTACTTTTCAATTTATATTTGCCTTTATACTTGCCTTTAACATGCTTCAGTTTTATCTAAAACAATAGGAGGGGTTCACAGTCTTAATTATTATTATGCAACTTCTGGTAATTCATTCCACTAACGTTCCCTTGTTCTTGTGTCGAGTCTGCTTTCCCCAGTACAAGCCCCCAAATTTGGAATCATAAAACTGTAAAGATACATTGAAACTCAAGATATCTTTGAATTTTTCTGGACAGCCTTTGAATAAACACAATGATTTCTTCCTTTAACTCATGAAAAGAAAATTAATAAAAATAATTAGGTTTATTTACATTCTCTAGATTTTAAGTAACTAAAAGTTATTATAAGAGTATATTTTGTTTACCAAATTTGGTTTGAGTTTGTCATATTTCTAACAGGATCTTGTGGCCTTTTTCTACTAATACACTATGCTATAATGTTAGTAACTGCAATTCTGATAAGATACTATCATGGAAATTAATTTCTGTTCTATTTGTACTTAATGTACCCATCCACAAGAATGACATCTTTCAACACAATGAGAACCCAGAAGAAAAGCAGGAATTGCTATCCTAATTTCAGACAACATAGCTCTTAAGCTAAAACTTATCAGAAGAGAAAAAGGTCATTGCATATTAGTCAAGACAATAATTGAACAGGAAGAGTTAACAATTGTAAACATAAATGCACCAAATACTAGTTCATCCAACTTTGTGAAATAAACATGAATAGACATGAAAAATCAGATTAACATCAATCTTACCAAAAAAGAAAGATATTATAGCGCAGTTATGTGTGCATGTCTATGTTTATACTGGGACAAATCAAAGTAGCAAAATCTTGGAAATAGTCTATGTGTCCCTCAACAGATGAATAAATTAAAAAATGTATGTATAGACAATAGAGTACTACTCTGCCATAAAGAAGGATAAACTTGAGCCATTTGTAGGAAAATGAATGTACTTTAAGACTACAGTGTTAAATGAGGTAACACAGGCACACAAGCTTAAATATCACATGGTTTCCCTTTTGTGAAAACCTACATATAGTTTTCATATGAAAATACTATATCATATAATAGTATAGTGTTTTATTCTGCACATGTTTTATGTATATATATATATATATATAAAATATCAACATAAAAGAGAGATAATAGTTAAAAAGAAAAAGAAAGGAAATATATTATAAACTAAAGTAGACAGTGTGCCCTGGCATAGTACAATTGTCTTATATGTTTTATGTGTTCTTTGGTCCATTATTATGGTTTTTAATCTGTATAGATGATAATTAACTTTCTGGTCTTATAAGAGAAATATGTGAATTTGATGCTGAAAAAGTAAAAGTCAGATAGAGGGAAAAAGAAAAAGGAAGGAACTAAATGTGTTATGTACCTATACCAATTCCCTGCAGTGACAGCAATCATTATGTACTGCAAACGTAGTAATAAAAGCAAAAAAGCAAGTCCCTGTTTAAAATAAATAAATAAATAAATACATACATACATACATACATACATACATACATAAATGGGCTTGGGACATCAGACAGTGAAAAGGCTGAAAGAAAAATGACAAGAGAAAATTCTGTCTTACAAAGTAAACTTTTACCAGATGAGAAGAAAAGCCTTCGTTATAAATACTGATCCTGGATCTTGCCTCTGAAATCAGTGAGGTCTTTTGCCTACTCAGGTCTTTTCTGGAGCCTGATGTGTTCTTGGCACATCTTTTATAAAAGTCAGCCTTGCTTTCTTCCTGTCGCAAATTGCATGCACATTTCTGCTCCCTGTGCTCAGCATCCATTTCCCAACCAGCCTTCTTTAGGCTTCCCCAGCCCCCTTTCCTAATGAGAATGAGCTGACTCGTAATTAAGGTCATATTTTACCAGCCAGGAAACATGGCTGCCATGGCTAGGGTGCTAGAGCTCCGCTCGGGTCCTCTGGTGCATTACCCATGGCCCACCACCTCTCAGTTCTGGTTTCAAGCTCGAGATGCAGGAATAGTTTTGATGGCTTGAAATTAACAACTGGATTTATAGCTTGTAAATTGTCCTTGTGGAGAGATCTTTCCTTTCCTCCTCTAATCCCTTCTTCCCATTCAGACTTTACTTAGCCAGTAGGCTCATTCCTAGAACTGAAAAGAAGAGTCTTTAGCATTTCAAATTGCTTCTTCTGGGAATTCCCTAAGTGGCCTCCATGGGGCTTTGATGTGCCCTCCTTCCATCCTTTCAGATGAAAACAGCTTCACTGACTCATGGTAACCTGGCTGTCTGAGTCCAGCCAAGAAATTGATCACTGGACTCCCACTCTTTCCCTTCTTGGCTCAGAGCACAGCAGTTTTTGAACCCTTCCTATTATTTTTAATCTATTTCTTAACATAATGGACTCTGTATGGAGACAGGCAGTTTTCCCAGACATGCTGGCTGTTATGATGGAGGAGCTGGGTTGGAAAACTGGTTACTTCCTCCAAACCATGAAAGTCATTATGAGCTGTTGGAATGACACTGAGAAGCCTGGTTGGCTTGTTCAGTCTTCAAGTTGCACTTGCTCTTCTGGCTATAAAGGGAAATAAACAGAAGTCACAGAGAGATCCACCCTCCCCCCACACACACATGGGGAAAGGAAGCTCCCATTAGAGGTGGAAAAAAGAACAATCCAAGTCCAAACAGCTGTTCTGGTTCCTTGGCTTGCAGATGTCTAAATGGGTGACCGTTCATTTGCAAACTAGACCAATGGTGCAGGACTGACCTGGGCTTGCTTTGTCTAAATCACACAGCTACTGATCCATGGGTGAGCACTCACCTCTGTTCTGGCATTCCAAAGATATGACATGAATGGTATTCAGTACTTGCTCACTTGTTTTCCATAGGAACATGAGTGTCTGTCTCTCTGTCTTCCCCAGCCCAGTGTCAGCTAAAAATGCTTTAGATTAACCTTGGGATTTCAAATGTGTATGGCATGTTGGCAAGCTCCTTCAGCATTATTTAGTCTTCTAATGTTGGATGTTTGCAGTGACTGTGCATTGTACCAGCACCTTCTGCAGAGTGACATTGACATCACTCTGCTTGAGTAAGTTAATTTTCCCATGATGGACTGATTCACTGGGCAGGAACCACAAGTTCACATACCAAGGCATGGACTGAACTTCATACCCTTGCACTAAACACTGAAAGTACATCATTGTGTTTTCATGAAAACATGCACCAGGAAGCAGTTAGTTTTGCTTTAATTTGATTTTTCCTTTTCTTTTTCATAGCAAACTGGCATTTAATGATGGTAAACTACAACTTATTCTTTTTGTAGCAGTCTCACATCGAAATTGAACTATTATGATTGACATTTTTTGGGCTCACTAACATTAGACTGTGCTAAAGCATTTTCCCTAGGCTATTATTATTTTATAATCACTAGGATAACTTATTGAAGTAGATGTAGGAACCTCACTGTGTCGAAGGTAAAACAAACAGATTCAGAGATTAGTTAACTGTCCAACTTTCAAGAATGCAAGGAGTACTGGCTATAAAAGGTTTGCTCTGCGAGGTCACATACAGGTGGCTCAAATGTGCTACCCACTCTTCTTCCCTTCACTGTGATCCCTCTCTGACCTGCCTCTGGAGATGGTTCTGAAAAGGTTGTGCAGGAGAAGGCTCTGCAGCTTCGGAAACACTGACTGAACAGAGGCCACTTTGCTGACAGATTCCTCAGAGTGCGCTCTGGCAGCTGATATCCAGGCATCAGCACAGCAGGCCTGTGACTTGCCCTTTATCATCTTCCTTAAGTTCAAAAGCAAGAGATGGTTGAGCAGGCACAGCATCAGGGAAGGCTGAATGGGCTTCAACACACTTGAGTCCACCCACCAGGCCATCCACTGACGAGTTAAGCCCAGCCCCAGCCCAGCCCCAGTACTGCACTTTGAAGCCAGCACACTTTTCCTTATTACTCATCTCTTCTGATTTCTGGCCAACTTTCCACCACAGAAGGGCCTTAGGCCCAGCAGCAAAGTGCCTTCTTATCCCCGGACAGGAAGTGTCCTGGAGAGCTGTGAAAATGCTTCTCAGGAGATCGCCCTGCTGGCTTTTCAGATCCATCAGCTTGAATCCTTGGGGAAACATCCAAAAATTCTAGGCTCTCCTCCAAATGGAAACTGAATCCCAAATCTTTGGAACTGTGTCCACATGCAGTTCAGACCACTCACTGTGAATTCAGTTATGCGCTGGTGTGAAGTTTTGGACTGACGGCCCATCATAATACTTGGGTAAAATATGAGATTTCATGCTTCCAGATTATGGTTTCCACATAGCTCCTACCTCCCAGATGCCCCTGCCTTTTGACAAGTCTTTGTAAAAACTGTTCTGCAGAATCAGCAACATTAGATAACTGGTTCAGACTCTTGAATCCATTAAGACCTTTCATGTCCAAAAAGCCAACGCAGAATGACTTAACGAAACAAAGTGGAATCGTTAGCTCAGAAGGTCAGAAGGTCTGAAGCTAGTGTATTAGGTAAGCTTGATCCAAGTGCTCACGTGGTATCATCAAATTCAGTTTAGTAACATTTTCCAGATTTGTCTTTCAAAATGTTAAAAAGTAGCCTTCGGCAGTGGCACGCTTTACTCCTCCTTCAAGTCCTGATATCAGAAAAGCATTTTTGGGGGTACACTATCTAGAGGAAAAGGAAGAGATTCTCACGGAAGAGAGCTGCATATTCTGGAAGCCCTGGCTAACCTCTCCCCTTATCTCCTTGGTAGCATTTGTGTTGTGGGATGTCATCAGACCAGTTCTGTTGGTGAAAGGGAAGAGATGACTTAGGGAAATGAGGATTCCCTGTTGGAGCTGGGACAGGTCCAATCCTACACAGATCTTATAACTAAGAAGGGGAAGGGGAAATTGCCAGGGAAAATTCAAGGCACCATTTCCAAGCAGAAAAGAGAGAGATGAATAGGAAAGGCCAATGACAAGTGCAGTCTACTCTCTTATGCTGCTTTTGTGAAGATGGAAAAGCAAAGAAGGGAAGACAGCTGCCCATGGTGTTTGAAGCTGTTTAACATTATGGCTCTCAGGACAAAGACAGAGGCCTTGGCCCTGATTTAAAAGGTTCTGAGTAATCTGGCTTGTCATCTGTGCCAGCCACGCCTGCGCCCTGTCTTGCATCTTCAGTGTTCCAGTCACATAGCCTTCCTGGTTCCTTGAACTCGTCGACTTCCCATTATAGCAGGCCTCTGCATGAGCTGTTCCCTCGTTTCCTCTGTTCTCCTTCTGAGCCTCTGTAACTCCTGCTCACCCCTCACCGCTAAGGCTTTTTCTTTAGGGCAGCCTTCCCAGGGCCTGACTAACCAGGACACTCTGATACTTCTGCTCTCAGTCCCTTGGTTTCTCTTGTAGCACTGTCCATGACTGTTACTCCTAGGAGGAAATTCTGTTGATCCTTCCAGAGACTGTTATGTGAGTAGTTCCTGTGGATCGGACCTCACTCTAATTGAGGCAAACAGAGCTATAAGCAAGAAAATCACCAATCCTCATGGAGCTTGGAGCTTACAAGCTACATCTCACAAAAGCTGGCTCTAAAAGGAAAGCAGAATTACTAGTCCAACCCACATCATAGACACCACAGTCCAGAGAAATGACTAAACCAGGTGTGGAAGATTGCTTCTGAGCGTCAGCCCTCCAAAGGAAACTGAGTGCTGTTATCAGCCCTAGAATCTGCTTTCTTTTGGCTTGTATTAAAAATGCCTGCTCCTGCGATGGTGACCTTTGTGCAGTGGGAGAATCCATGTTGGCTCAACCTCCATGTCCTTGTCTTTCAGCACACATGCCAGGCTCTGTCACCAACTGCTTTCTTCAGTAGTTCCTGGATTTCCTCCCTGAGTCAACCCCAGTGCTGAACCATTCCTGGCGGCCTCTTTGCCTCTCTTCTGGTAATTTTAGCTGCTCTGTGAGCATCTTGAAAGCTGCAATTTTGTCCTATTTATTTCTCAATTCCCAGTACATAATATGGATTCTTGAGGTAGTCTGTTCCCAAGAAATACTAGTTAAGTCCTTGCCTGCATCTGCATCCTCAGCTTCTCTATTTGCCACACAGATGTAGAGGAATCTCATCCCAACAGGTAGTGAGTGCCATCTGATGAAGGAGACATTAATTAATATCTGCTTTGCAGCAGAGCAAAGTCAGACTCTAGGAGGACAGTCCTAAAGGTCACAATGCTAAGGTCACAGCCTTGAAAGCATGTCCTGTGTCCATCTGCTGCTGCGTTAGCATCCTCTAATTCCACATTTTGCCCTATGGCAGAAGTTCTAATCCCAGATGAGTGCTCCCTGGTTGAGCTTCAGGAAATCCCCGAACACTCTGGAATTCCATGTCAAACGTGCATGTGTGTGCACACATTTGCAGAAGAGAGATTGCAGTTTTCATCAGATTTTCAAAGCTATTGGGAACCAAAAACCATTAAGAATGACTGGCCTGGGGATATTTTCTTTCTTTCTTTCTTTTGCTTTTGACTGACACAAATGCTAACACACCAGTGCCCCACACCAAATCATCTTAATTGTGAGTTTTGCACGTAGCAGGGGCCTCTCTCTTCCTGGGGCACCATCTGGCCATGTCCCTAGCATCTACTGCCAGTCCACTGGTATCTGCCACCTCAGTCACATTCCTAGAGCATCTGAACATTAGGGGAAATTGAGAATACAAGGAGCAAAATTTCCCAACAAGATAAATACTGACAGTAATATAATCTGTCCGTGAAGAATAAAGCTACTGTTAGAATCTCAATGCTTAAATATTTTCCAAATTACAGGGGCACACCCAGTTGGAATTCTGGTTTTCACAGTCTCTTTGCTTGTCAAATTTAATATCAAGGAAAATAAGCTAATTTGATTTGGCAAAGGCCCATGCAATATGGAATTGATATCTGTGGCGGCGACCTTTGATGTTCTGTATAAACAGCATTTTCCCTGCTGTGGAAGCAAGAGTTGAATAATAAACAGCGTCTTCCCTTCTGTACTCCTCCTCCTCCTCCCACCCCCTCCTCAGCTGATTCGTTTCATGGAGTAGAGTTTTTCAGCTGTGGCACGGACATTTAGGGTGGCATAATTCTTCACCGTGGGAATTGTCCTGTGTGTTACGGTGTGCTTAGCAGTGTCCCTGGCCTCTACCCACTAGATGCCAGTAGCAGCCTCTTAATGGCAATTAACTAAAATGACTGCAGATATCGCCAAATGTCCCTTGGTGAGTAGGATAAGAAACAGTGTCATGAAAATAGAAAAAGGTGGTGAAAGGAAATTTTTACCCTTTTCTTTTACTTTCACGCTCTACTTGCCTAGGTTTGGATTGTGTGCCTTGAGGCTCTAACTCGCTGTTCAGCAACTCTTTGGGGGGGCCTGGAGAGTCTTGGGCAAGTGGCTATCACAGGCTGTACCCTTTTGGTTCTCAGGAGCTTCAGACTTGCCCACCGCCCAAATGGATGTAGGACTGTAATTCTCATTTGTCTCTGGGTAATAAAGTGCTTGGTACTTTTGCTGAGCTCTTGATGATCTTTCTCCCTCCACAGATTCTGAAAGTTTAAGAATGTATTATTCCTGGGCACAACAGTTAAACTTCTAACTTGGTGCTCCATGACACTGTCTCAAAAAAGTGTTTATCTGGAGCTAAGTAAGTTTATGTCAGTGATGTTCTACAGTTGGCTTGCATCAGTTGTGAGAGTTGATGGTTATATCTCTAGGAATTCTGTAAGTCAGTTATAGGAGTATTGGTAGTACTTTGAATTTATCCAGAATGATGGGTAGATTCTAAGAAATGCGTCACTGGATGATTTTGTGTTGTTCAAACATCATAGAACCTACTTAGGTATTCTCATGTAGTCTACTGTGTGTCTAGGCTCTATAGTGTAGCCCCTTGATCCTAGCTATAAACCATAGTATGCTGCTAGAATGAATACTGTAGACAACTGTAACACAGTGTTAAATATTTGTGTGTCTAAACTCATCTAAAAGTACTGTAAAAATACTAGACCATAATAATCATCCAACTCTACTCTAATTCTATGAAGTCACTGTCCTGTACACAAATGTCATTCAGCAGAACAACATCATGCCATATATAGCTGTATTTGTACTACAGAAATTAGCAAATGCCGCAAATCAGAGCTTTGCTGCTCTCCATCCCTTGCTGGCCAGTTAAGTGTTTGTTAGTACATCACTGATTCAAGTCCAGGCCTAGAACTAGAGAGGTTGCAAACACTGTGCACTGCTTACCCAATGTCCATTTTCCCTTGTTTTTTACTCAAGGAATTACAGTTTTGTTTGGCCTGGCAGTGAGTCCAGCTAAGTAAATGCATTTCCTGTCTCGCTTGCAGTTAAGAGTACTCAAATAACATAGCTTGGGCCAATGGCATGTGGATGGAGTTTACTGGATAGGACTTCCCAGAAACTCTTTCAAAAACAGATAAAATGACCTGTGTCATTTTATCACTCTCTCATTTTCCTACTCCCTATTTAGACCATAGATGTTGCTGTAGTTTGGATAAGTAACCCTTGGAGATTCATGGGCTAAAGGTTGGTCACTAGCCTGTGGTGCTATCAGGAGGTAGAACTGTTTGGAGGTGTGACGTAGTAGGACTGAGTTGGTCACTGAACTCAACCACCTTGCTCCCACCTTTTCTGTCTACTCTGATGACTTGAGCAGTTTTGTTTCTCCACATGCTCCCACTGTAATATGCTCCCACTGTAATATGCACAGACCCCAAAGGAAGGGGTTAATTAACCATGGGCTGAAACATCTGACATCATGAGCAAAGTAAAACTTCCCTGCTTCTAAGTTGATTGTCTCAGGCATTTAGTCATAGTGGCAGAAAGCTGGTTAAAACAGATGCTATACCCAATGTGGATGAGGTATCTTGAAACCATGGGGTGATGAGTGGGAGGATGATGGTCCACAGGGAGCAAGGCTAAGCTGAAAGACAAGAGGTTCTTGGTCTCTGATGACATGGGGTGAATATACTAACGACCCCACCCAAAGCTGCTTGTTGTTGGGTTAAAGAAATAGGACACTGAATGCTATCACTAGGACCCTACACAAATCCATAAACTTTTACTAGCTGTAGTTTAAAATAGAAATACTTAAGCATCTATAAAACAGAAATGATTAGAAGAACCTAATTCATGGGATTTCTCCAACAATTTAATGAGCTAATTATGTAGAGAGGAGAGCTTCGTCCAGGTAATGGCGATGCGAGCTGCCTTTAGCTTCTCCACCACCTGTAACTGGGGTGGTGATTATGTGTTTGGGTGTTTTCCTCTCCCTCTCCTCTAGGCTTTGTCTCTTGAAGCACAACAGCCAGGTCTCCACTCTCCAACCATAGTCTCCCCTGTGTAGCCTGGTACATAGTGATACTGATAAAGTTCTATCAAAAGTAACTAATTATCCTTTGTTGGAGTATAACTCATACTTCTATCTTTCCATTTAGCTACAACTTAATTCACTTTATGGTTACTGAACAATCCTGAAGGATAAGACAGCAATGCTGGTGTTCGTCACACAATGAATGGAATTTAAATTTCCACCTATGCTAAGGATTCACACTCAAATTGGAGAATAAATCCCTACATATTTGTGATGCAGAAAGAAATATGAGGCCTCTCAGGAGACAAGGATGGACCAAGGGCTGCACATGGGCCACATAAGCACTGGAGACAAAGAAGAAGCTTCATAACAAAGGAGGTACCTATGCAGGCTTTGCAGTATGGTAGGTTGGGGGCATCAGGAAGACATCATGGGCTTAGGTAACTGAGGAGTATAGATAGTCCAGGATTACAGATACAGGCACAGTACAGCAGAAATTCTAGTTTATGCCCTGAAATAGGGCCAAGTAGAAGCCTGGAAAGTTGAGCAGAAATTTTGATTGCCAGACTGAAATATCTTCTTCTCATGCTCTGGGCAGTGAAGAGCCACTGATAATTTGAGAGCTCTGAGGAGTGACACATCTGAATTAAGATTTAGGCAGATTAATCCAACAGCCACATGGAAACTGGTTGGACAGCAAGACAAAGGAGCAGTAATTAGGCTACTGAGTAAGCTCCCCTAGCTCTTTCTGTTCCTTCATCTCACACATAACAGGCTTCCTAGAAATATAAGTAAATTTATATGCCTTTGGACAATAATTTGATTAATACTTAACTTTTTGTCTAGATGCAAGCCACATGGGAACAGGCCATAGGACTATCCTAGATACTGCTGTGAATCTTCACCTGCCAAGTGGCAGATACTCCATGAATAACTCTTGCATAACAAACCAAGTCTAAGGTAGCTGGGCTCTGACTGGTGTCTTCTGGAGAGCTCCAGATGGTCCCTCAATCTTGAAAACGTAGCCAATCACTGAGAAAGCTTGTCAATGCCATTTGGAGGAACCAGTAAAGAACTTTCAGTTGGATTCAGAGACCTGGGAATTTCAACCAAAGTGGCAATTCTACTGCAATTTACTCCATGAAGGTATTATTGGAATAATATAAAATATTTGCCTTCTCCAGGTTCCTATTTAGCATGAAGTGGAGATATATGAATTAGGGGGCCTCCCAATGCCTGTGTGTCTCATCGGCAATGGAAGAGATGAGACAATACACTACGTGTCAGAACACTGGGCCAAGAGCTTTCTCAGCATTTAACCCTCACAAGGACTTCTGAGATTGGTAAACATCACCCTGTAACTCCAAAGACATCTGGGTTACCTCGCCTCATGTTTTAAGTCACCTAATTCTAGAGAAGAATATAGGTTCTTCTCTATGGGCCTGTGGGAAGGGTGAGTGACTTAGCTTTTATGTAACTTGAGGTTTTTATGTATAAAAGGGGACTGCAATGCGCTGCTAATTTCATGAAAGAATTGGAAGAACTAAATGAAATAACACATTTAACTATTGCATGTTCTCCTAGCCTCACCTTTAAGCAGTCAATGACACCATATCTTAATTTTTAACGTCACAGCTTAACATAGTGATTTGCAGCATGGAAATCCAAAACCTTTTCCAAGGAATCTAAGCATTTATGGTGAGCTTAGAATCTCAAGATCACCTCCCTATAATTAAGTGCTTCTCTCTCTTTCTCTCTTTTTCTCTTTTTTCTCTCTCTCTCTTTTGTACTGGGGATTGAGCTCAGGTCTTTGCACTTGCCAGGCAGGCACTTATGCCACTGAGCTATATCCCTGGCCCATGCTGCTATCTCTTGAATATAATTTTTAAACTATCATACTTTCTACAACTAAAACAAACCTCTTTCAAGAGAACTCAGACTGCTACAATGGAAACTAGTGCCACTTGTGATTTGTGCCAGGTAACTGAAAAAATAAACACAGCTGCACATCACTGAAGTCAGGGATATACTCTAAGGTGCCTTGGTAGGCCATTTGGCTCCTGGAAGAATATCATCGAGGGTACTTGCAGAGACCTAGATAGCCTAGATCAGTCCAGTGTGATCAGGAAACTTGGTGAACATGAGACAGATGAGACTTGCTAGTGTAACATAATGGCAAGCTCCCAAGGCCTTTTTTTTTTTTTTTTTTTTGGTTAGAAGTAGAAGGAACACACTAAAATAATGATAGAAAATGTAATATAGTAAATACATAAACCAGTAGGATAGTCATGTATTGTCATTATCAAGAATTATGCACAGTACATCATTGGATGTGGTCTCTATACTACTGGCTGAGCATTGGGTTTGTTTACATCAGAATCACACAAACATGTGAAGAATGCATTGCGTCATGATGGCTTCAATGTCACTGGGAGCTCCATTTTAATCTTAGGAGACCCTTGTCATAGGCGTGGTTTTCACTGAGCAAACAGTAAAACAAAGGTAGGTCCAGCTGCCTGCCTCTGCAGTGTCAGGGAGGAGTTACAGGGGTAGTGACACTAGTTGGAAATCTGATTGAGAAGGGAATGGTCTTTTCATTTTTTGACCCTGGGTTGTGTAACGCTACAACTGCCACAGAGACCCGCATGTGGGAAATTCTTCACCAGGCTTTCACTAGTCTTGTGGCTTCTAGATGGAAGGCTGCTTTCCCTGGGCTGTAGTGATGCACACAGCCGGGCAAAACTGGCTTTTTTTGATTCCACACTCGTCTCTCTTTAACTTTACTTATTTGGCACATGACTGTGGGAGCAAAAAAGCCATCTATTCTTTAATCTCCTGCATCACAGAGGAATGTGCTTTAAAATCCCATTGCTTTTATCTTTATTCCCCATTTTAACTACTTAATTTGTCAAGTTCCTGAGAGCTACCTATTGATAATTGATAGATTGTTCCTTCCTTTCCAATTTCCTCTATTAGTTATCCCAGGAAGTTTATGCGGATTCTGCATGTAACCCAATAGTTGGAAGAGTGACGGCTTATTTGGGGCCTATGTAAATGAATACTGTCCAGCAGGCCCTCTGACCGGGAAGCTATCCGGTTGCATCCTGCCAGGCTCCTCTTCACTGAAACAGCCTATAACTGAGGCTCGGCTGGGGGCTTCCCCTTACTTTAATGTGATATCATTGAGCCCAGGCCTAGCTCTTCCTTCAAGCCGGGAAATTTTTCCTGGTTGCACAGATCCTGCTTCCAACCCATTCCTACAACTTGGCTTTGACAAACTGGAGGAGGATGTCTAGCTTAGGATGCCCAGTGGGGGACAGCTCAGCTTCTCAGCTTTCTCTAGGTACTCTTGCTTTTAAAAATTGTTTTGGCTGCAGTTTATTTGTTTTTCACGTGATTTTACAGATTTATTCAGGTAAAAATACCAACTGTAAACAAATATTCCAGGTGGGATTTTGATTTCAGTTGTAGGCAGTTATTGACAGACTATTTTTTGTTGATTCAGCAGTTTAAAACAACTAAATTAGTGAAAACCCAGGGGTTGCACTTAAAGCTTCAAAGTTTTTCCCTCTGTTGAGAATTGGAAAACAAGGCACCTCTTGAGCCAGATTTGGCTGGAAAACAAATGAAACAGCTGAGGAGGGGCCACTGGGCCACACTGACTCCAGCCTGAACAGTGAGCAGTATAAGGCCATGTGCTGAGATCAGTGACAGTCATGCATGACCCTCCAGAATCCTGTTGTTGATTGAATTTTAGACCCATATGAACCTCTGTTGGAGACTGAATTTCAGACTTTGGTTCCATGCAGCCCAAACTGTACATATTGAATTTGGCCAGATAGTTGTCATATTTCTCCATGAGTTAATTTTATTCATTAGTGACATAATGTTGGCAAATAATCTCTGGTTGGAAAGAAAGGACACCTATCCTAGACCTTTTCATTCCCTCGTTTTTATGGACTTAATGAGGCGGTCTTCTCTGTCTGCTCCAATGTGGAAATCCTAAAGTGAGTTACTTACCTCTCCTGATCCCAGCATGAGTGACTGAAAGCCAGGCTAGGAAGCTGTGGTGTTCTACAGCCAGATCTTTAGGATTTATCACAGCACCATCCAGGATTGAAGGGAGGGAGACTAGATCACGGGAGTGGCATGTTGCTGCCCACAAGGGGCTCATAGTCTATAAACACGTCAGCACGGTGATCTGCACTCAGGACTGGGACAAGGATGAACAGGGCTGCCTGGCCCTGTAAAGTGGAGAAAAGGCCTGAAGAGATTTTGAAGAGGCAACAACCATATATGGACAGGGACTTCAAGGATGAGTGTTGTAGCTTGGATTTTAAATGTTTCCTCCAGAGCCTTATGTGTTAGAGGATTGGTCTGAAGCCCGTGGAGCTTTGAGAGGTGATGAAACTTTTGGGACATGGGTGTTGGTGGGAGGGAGGTTACTAGGTATAGGTCCTTGCATGAGATGGAAAGGCCCTAATCTCTGTCTCTGACTCTCTCCCACTATCTTTATGCTATGCTCAGGCCCAAAATCAATGGAACACATGGCCCATGGGCTGAGGCCTTTCTAATCATGAGCCAATATAAACTTTCCTCCTTTAAGCTGATTACCTTAGGTATTTTGTCACTGATGGAAAGCTAACTGATACAGTAACCATAGTGAACCATCCTCAGAGGGGATAGATGCTGGAGAGAACAGAATTACAAAGATAGAGAATGAGAAATCCAAGCAACTCCAACATAGACGTGGATTCCCTGCTAGACTGTCAGCTGCCTCTTGCCCACTTGTATCCATGGAGTCTAGGGTACAAACTGGCATGGAGTAATCATTCAATAAGATAAGTTACACAAGTATATGTACCAGTGAAGGCTTAGCTATGGATCTAGACATGGAATTGAACAAGCTTAAATGCATTTGAGTGATGTGGCAGAGGATGGAGATGAAAGGATGAATGTGAGAGAGGCAGGGAATTAGTACCAATGGGTGAACATGTCTGCACAGGCTGTGGCTTTATCCTACCTGGAGTGATATATAGATTATGTAATGAGGAGCCCAAAGAACCCCAGACTCAACTTTCCAAACCTCAGAAGCACACCATCTCCTCATTTATCAGCATATGATCTGGGTCATTTGGATTGAAAAGATTATTCTGGACTTCCTTTGGTTTGGACCTGTCAGGCCAAAGAGTCAATAACAGTCGATGTCCAACAGAAAGGTAATGATTTCACTGGTTTACCTAGTGCTTGAGGCTGGGCGATGGAAAGGATTCAGGATTCCTCTATAGGAATCCTGCATATCTCTCATTGACCCAGTGAGTCAGTTATATGCAGCTGGACCTGTGCCTAATGCTTTTCTTGCATGAATTATCTACCACATGTGCCACATCACTGCAAGGCAAATGCTTTAGGTGTCAATGCTGCTTTACTGTAAGCTGAAGTCTGAACCCTGTACCTGCCTCTGACAGTCCCCATGGTTTTACCTCCAGCGCTCTGTAAGCCAGCTCTGCTCCCACTTGCAGTTCTCTTCAGCTCCTGAGCTGGCAAAGAGAGAAAAGCTTCAGAGAGCTGCCCTTGCTCATCTCCCCTCATTCTAAACCCATCCCTGCCTTGGTTTTCATGCCCTTCCTTGGAAGCATGAAAAAGTCCATTATTGAGAGAACATTCTCTCAGGAAACCTAGGAAAGAGCAGAGGAGGTCCCTTTTGGGTGATGGCAGGGAAATAGGATAAGTAAATGCCTGATTTCCAGAAAATTCTAGCCACAAACATCCCAGGAGGTACATGGGAGTGAGAATGGTCCCGCAGAATTGCCCTGCTTAAAGGGAAGGGGCCATGGACATGGTCAAGGGTGGTGAATACAGGGCCAGTACAGAAGGGGAAAGGGTGTGCAAGGGCAGAAAACTCCTGAGTCAACTCTGAGCAACCCAGGTAGCTCCCTGTCCAGAGCATCCTCAGAGAAGGGCAGCAGGCACCCACTGAAGGCATCTGAAGGGGAGGGATTTGATTTGCTGATATCTGCTACCTATCTGCTGATGGTGCACCATCATCTATCTGTGCACTATCTGCTGATGGTGCACCACAGGTAGATCCCTCCAGAGGTCACCATCCCAGCAAACAGACCTAGCTTTCAGTCATACCTCCTCCACTCATGCCAAAGCAAACACAGGCAAGTCACTTCACAGAGACTCAATTTCCTTTGCTGCAAAATGAAAAGCATGGGATAGTTTATCTTCTAGGACTGTCATAAGGTTGGAACAAGACTATGCAAATGTAAAGATTTGGCACCATGCCTGTTCCCAGGGACATTCTGGCTGACATTCATATAGTCTTTGCTGTCACTGTTGCTATCCTAATAGGTACCAAGTTGGAAAACATTCTGCTAGTGTGAACTCTGACTCTTTGGAGATGGTTCATGTGTTCCTTTAAAGCACATGTGATGTTGTGTTCCTGGGTAACACTGAAGAAATAGCTATGTGTATATGTGCAGTGTTAAGAGTGAACATTTTTAAGAGCTAAACTTGGTAGAAGCCTGGTTACAAATCTGATTGGCATTTGGCAGGTCATAGCCCATCCTTGGGGTCCAAGACTCCTGAGAAACACTTGGAAAGAAATGAGTTGTTCAATCACCATTGCCAAGTAACTGTGTCAATAGTCAACACCTTATTTTCCATGTGAACATCATGCAAATACATAGCTGTAAATTCCCTGCAAATTGCTCTGCTGCCAGGTGCCAGAGGGTTTTAGGATAAGCCTCCCTGTTTAAATTCCTGGCAGGATTCTGCAGTCAAATGTAAAGATCATGAGTATTAAATTATAAAAGAAAAAACCTAGTCTAGAAGGATCTGTCTTACCTAACATTTATTGCTTTCTTTTCCAAATAGAAAATCTGCTTCTATTCCTTCAAATTTACCCAAGATCTAAAAGTGTGTCTAAAACATAATTTTAAAGCTAAACTTAGTAAACTCAATTATTAAGTCCAATATGTGGCTTAAATTTTAGGGTTTCCATGTTTATAAAGATTATTTATTGGCAGAAAGCAGTTCCACTGTCTGACTTTCCCTACTGCCCAAGGATGCTACATGAACTTTGGTCTCATCAAAGGGAACAGGCATGTGATCATACTGCTCCCCAAGAAAGGAGGAGCTCTGGTTTAAAAAGCATGTCATCCTCTGCTGATTTCTATGGCTTTCTTTGCAACTGTTAAGAGCAGTTTTAAATAAGAATGGAAATCATCATTTTTAAAAATGAAAATGAATCTGCAGTGGTACGAAGTAGACCAGCAATGATGTACAAGTGGGAGAAAGGAGAGGGATGGATAATAAAGAGACATGAAGAAGTTTTTAGTGGTGGTAGACAAGGGCACAACTTTGATTTTGAAGATTTCACACGTGTGGCATACATCTGTCAATACTCACCAATTATAATTTAAAATATATGCAGTTTATTAGCTGTCATGTGTGTCTCAGCAAAATTATAAAAACAAACCGAATTCCTTGTTTACTTTTAATAATATGGGTTCTATAAATTGACAGTGGAAGTATTTCCAGCTTGAAATGTAAGAACATGAGACATTCTGCCAAGAAAAGACAGTGGGTTAAAGCCACGTACCTCAACATTTCCAAAGCCAGAGACTCTTACCCATCTGTGCCTTCCTTGATACAATGATGTTTTGGGAAGAAGATCTCAAACCCTATCAAAAACTTACCAAGATGAATTTGCTTGAAAATCTCCAAACAATGGACCAAGTCAGTTCCACTGACTGATTGTAAAGATGTGATAAAGTCATAAATATTTGCTGTGTTGAAAAGAAGGGAGCTGGGAAGATGGCAGATCAATAAGCAGCAAAATAAAGAGCCTCTCTGAGAGAAACAGCTCAGATGCTGGAATAAAACATCCTGGAGAAGACCAGATGGAAGGAGATAGATCCTCTAGACCAAGGAAGAAACTCAAGGGGAAAAAAAGAAAGAAAGAAAAAGAAAATAAAACCGTGGATGGAAGGCGCAGTCAGACACACTCTCAACGGAGCCAGTCCCTTTGTGTACAAAACACAGCTGGAATCCGAAGACACATGATTGTGATGAAGTTGGGGGTTGGCGAGCCTGAGGCCTCCATGGGAGGACGCAGTCACGGAGGGCAGCGGTGGAGTGGAGAACAGCACTCATCTTGGAGATCTGTACTGGCTTGTGGTGAGTGAAGGGAAATCAGTCCTCCTGAGGGAGTGGGCGATTGGCCAGGTGACATTTTGGAGTGGGGGTAGGATAAGCCCAAAACCAGAACTTCAGCAACTTCAGTCAGCCATTCCTAGTACAGAGCATTTTGGTGAGAAGTGCTTGAACTGAGTCCCACCCTTGTGTGCGATCCAATAGCCAAGGACGAGGTCTCCTTGAAGTTATACCTAACTAGCCCCATCTGCGAGGCACACACTAATGTGGTGAAGACTCCCAGCAGTCAAACAGCTCAGAAGGGAAGAGTAGCCTACCCCACCCCTGCTTGTACTTCAGTGGTCATCAGCAGGCTGGGGAGGGCAGCAGTCCCCAGCCAGCATGCTTCAGAGTAATCGTAGCCAATACAGAAAATGCTGGGGACCACCATTATCCACTTATCTGGATGAAACCAGACACATGACAAGAGGAAGAAACAAAAGGAAATCTCCAGCCCCCAACCCAAACAGTACTGGCCCAGGAGAGGTAAACACAGAAGAGATCAGGGGTTGCACACCCTGTGGTGTCTGAAAAAGCAGTATCTGACAAAGAAATATCTTCATGAAATTATAAAAGAACTTAAAACAGAAATTATAATTCAAATAAAGGAAGATATAAGAAAAATAATAAAAGAAATGCTAAACACCTCTCCAGAAGACACAGATGGAAGAGAAGCATAGAAAAGGTAGGAAAACCTTTGGTGAAGAATATTAAAAAAATCTGAATACATGATACAGAGTCAAAGAGACTACCAGGAAATTAAAAACTACATTGAAAGCTGGCAAAACTGCTCAAAAGAAACTAAAAATAAACTGTCAAACTTTGAAGACAGGTTTGCAACATGTGATCTTGAAAGGAAAAGATCTCTTAAAAATAACAAGGAATCAGGAAGTAACAATATAAAGGCTAGAAGATGAGTAAAGGATCTGTAACTTAAGAATAAAAAATGTGAGTGAAGAAGCAGGAGTAAACACAAATGAAATACAAAGGCTATTTACAGAAATAATTAAAGAAAACTTCCCAAGCATAGGAAAAGGAAATGATATCCAGATATATGAGGCATACAGAATTCCAGCCAGATACAACCAAAATAGATCTACACCCAGACATATAATAATCAATTAGAAATTCAATGCAAGAACAGAATATTAAAAGCTGTCAGAGAAAAGAAACAGATCACCTATAAAGGAAAACCCATCAGAATCATGACAGACTTCTTGACACAAACCTCAAATCAAGAAGAGCTTGGAGTGAAGTATTCCAAGCCCTGAAAGAAAATAACCTCCAACCCAGATTAATGTACCCTACAAAACTATCTCTCAAAATTAATGGAGAAACAAGATGCTTCCATGACAAAGAGGAACTGGGGGAGTTTGTGACCACCAATCCAATCCTACAAAAAATACTGAAAGACATTCTAAAGAGAGAGAGAAAAAAAGATCATGATTTCAAGAACAGCAACAGAGGAGGCTTACTGAATGGGGCAGACAGTGGAATGAAGGAGAAAAGTAGACAACAAATTGCAGAAAAATAGCATGGCAAAGATGAGGCAGAGAAGATTGGCCATAATCACTAACATGGATGGCTTCGATACACTAATAAAAAGAAGCACAGGCAGAGTGAATCAGGAGATAGGGTCTATCTAGATGCTATATAAGAAATATAATTAAGCTAAAGAGGGTTTATGGATTGAAAGTCAAAGATGAGAAAATAATACTTTATGTGACTGGGAACCAGAAAAATGTGGGGGTAGCTCACCCTTCAGCTGCAGATTGGTTGGAAAGACATAACACTTTTATGTAATGGAGGACTAAGCTATAAGGAAGAAAAACCTTGAGGCTCTTGTAGGTAAATGGATACAACTTGAGACCAATATCCTGGGTAAAACGGTTCAGAACCACTTAGGTAAATAGCGGGTTGCCTCCCTAATCTAAAAACTAAAGGAGTTAGTGGGATACAAAATGTGCAACGCACCCTGTGAAAATGAAAGGGGGAGGAATTATCTAAAAAGGGAAGGCAGAGGACATTGTTAATCTTGTATCATGATTTGAAACCCATATTGCTTTCATCACTCTGTTCCATTTGGTTATATTCTCTTCCAGTTTGTCTCCTTGTACTAGATTTGAGAGCATATACAGCTATTCCAAAGATAGCAGGATATACTATGGTAACCATTTTAAATTTCCTGTTAACTTAATCTGAAACCCTGTATTGCTTTCACTGCCTTGTTTTGACTGATTTTATTTGAATCTGTCTTCTTTGATCACTGTCTTGTCTTGACTGATTTTATTTGAATCTATTATGTTTGATAGTATCAAATCTGAGAGTATAGGCAAATACTCTGAAGACAATAAGATTCACTATGATACTTACTCTGGTTTGACAATTACCCTCTTTTGAAGTCCTGTAATGTCTCCATTGTTTTGTTTTTATTGATTTTGTTCCATACTGCTATGTTCAATTTTATTGTACCTGATGATATGGGCAATTATATTGAAGATAACAAGAGACATCATGGTAACCATTGTAGATCACCTTGTATTATGGTTTTAAATCATGTACTATGCCCATCCTTTTGTTTTGAATGATCCCATTTCTTTTTCTCATTTGGTTTTATTCTTTTCAAAATAAAAAAAGAAAAGAGCATTAAAATTTTATTTCTTTTCCTTGTTTGAACTGATGAGTTTTGAGCTTAGCATGAAGTTGAAGGGAAGAGCATGAGAGTTCTCCCAAAATCCTTTCAGTTCCCACTAAGTGCTTAGTAGAGGAACTGAGTTGCATGTTTGTGTCAATGTAAATTGGCATTAGAGCCAAATTCAGAGGATAAGGGGTCCTTTATTCTTGTTCTTTCGCTGCTGGCAATGGTGTTACCACACCTATGTTACCCCATTTCTTCTTTATAAGCTAAAAACAAGTGAAACACACTGGGCCACACATCATGTGGTGTTATTAGAAGAAATATCTTCCTGAATGTGGCAGCACATACCTGTAATCCCAGTAATTTGAGAGGCTGACACAGGAGAATTGAATGTTCAAGCTCAGAGTGGGCAATTTAGCTACTTAGTGAGAATTTGTCTCAAGATAAAAGAAAATAAAGATTAGAATTGAGAAGGCAGTGGATATTTGGGCCATAACAGTCACAGTAGAAAATAATAAGCTTGATAGTGTCCAACTCAATTACATTGAATAGGTCAAAGAGGTAAACAATAGCTCTTGGCAGATGCAGCCAAGAATATGTCAGTAGAAAATAACCTGCCTAAAGAGAGTCTCTTAACAATAAATTCTCTTCACTGTATTTGACCTCTGCTCTCAGCACATACACAAAACACAGAAACAAGAAAAAAACAAGGCAACAAAAGGCCTCTAGAGATTCTCAACTGTTTCAAAGAAGATGAAAGGGGCACTAGTGCAGAGGAAAACAAATACTAGACAGCCGAGCCATCTTAGTTGCTGTCTCATTGCTAGAACACAGTACCTGACACTCATAACATGAAGAAGGGAAGGTTTATTTTGGCTCACAATTTGTACAGGCTTCAACTCATAGTCAGCTGGCTCCAAGCCAGAAGAGCATGGCAGAGGAGAAATAGTTCATGGCATGGCAGTGGAAAGCAATCAATGATCAAGGGAAGAAAGTAGGAGATATACCTTACCAGGCAATACCTCCAGTGACCCACCTCCTTCAACCCAGCTTTATCTCCCAATATCACATTTGGCTGTGAACTCACTAGTGGCTTAAACTATTGATGAGTGTGATGCACCCATGATCCAGTCATCTTCCAAAGTGCCTCCTATGAGTGCATAAGACTTTGGGGGACATCTAGGTATAAACAGTAACACAAACTACATGACTTGATTAAAGAGAAAGTAAAGAAACTTAGTAAGTTCAAAAGATAGTGGTGATATCAAACAAACTGGGCAATGCACTTATGAAGAGAAACTAACAAAAATTAAAATGCTGGCCAAAACAGATCAAAATATAAAGATGAAATTTATTAAAGAAATGGACTCTGAGACCACCTTGCGGGACTGGGAACTCCAGCCAGAGGCACGCATGGGGCCAGGCTAGACCTGGGCTCCTCCCATGAACCCTGCCATCCCAGCAGACTCCTCGTGTGACCTGGGTACTCCAGGCAGTGGAGCGCACAGGGCTGGGCTATGCCCAGTTTCCTCCTGTGACCCCCAACTTCCTGGCAGACCACCTGGCAGGACCCAGGAACTCCTGCTGGTGGTGCAGGCAGGCCAGGACAGAACCAGCCCCCAACCTCCTGAACCTGGCATTGCAATAGATCTTTGGCTCCCACACCTTCCCCCAGAACCTTGGAGTGCAGTGGATTAACCATGCAGTGTTGAGGGGAGACTCAGTAAGAAGAACTCAGCAGGCTTCCATCAGTGAGGTGAGTTTGCCCCTAAAATAAGAATAGAGTTTGCCACCTTCAGTGGGTAAAAAGGAACAATAGTGAAGCCCCCTCCAGAAGTAGGACGTTGCCAAGCTTGGCAAGTGGGCAGGTGAGTCTTTCTTCCACACAGAGAATATCAGGTAGGTTGAGAAAAATTACAACAAGGCCTCTGCCAACCTGGAGAAAATTAAAAGGGACTATGAGGCACCCAGAGATACAGTAGGGTCCCAGCCAAGACAAACACTATAAACAGGGAGATCTGGTGACTCTGAACAACCTGAAGGCATAATAACAGCAAGAACTAAGGGTAGATTTTCACCACTGCTCCTATGCTTGTCAGCCTAGGAAGAATATAGACTCACTCAACAGGCCCTGCAGGGGAAATTCAGGTAACTGGCCCATGTCTTCATTGTGGGACCCAGCAATTGGACAAACATCAACCTTACAGTAGGGCCCCAAGATACACACTACCAACAGTTGACACTAGTGGGACTGACTGACCAAATATTAACCCAAAAGGGGAAAATGGTAAAGCAAAAAAACAAAATGCAATCTCAAACATCTAGTCCATTAGGAATAAGTACAGCAGACATTGAAATAGAGGACCTCAAAAGTAACATACTGGAAATCTCTGAAAATATAGCAAGTGAAAGAAAAAAAAAACACTCCATGAGGCTACAGAGGAAATCAAATTAGAAGTAATCTCTCATGTAAATACAGAAATAATAACTTTAGTAAAGGAGTTGCTCAGCACAGCTAGAGAAGAAATAGATAAGAAAAAAGTACAGGAGTATGAGAAACTGATTGAAACCCTGAATGAACAATATAGAAAAAAGCAGAATTCATGAAACAAACTCAAAGAGACATCCAAGAAACAAAAATTCTATTGAAATCTGGTAAAACCATTTAAATAAAGCTGAGAATAGAATTTTGGACCTTCAGGACAGGATAGGAATTAGTGATCATGAAAGGATAGAACTTTTTAAAATAGCAAAGCAGCATGAAATGACAATCCAGCAGCTTCAAGATGATGTCAAGGGAAACAACATGAGATTGATAGGCATCTGTAAAGATACAGGAGTCAATGCAAATGACATACCTAAAATATCCACAGAAGTTATAGCAGAAAATTTCCCAAACATGGGGAAAAAATCTGATACGCAGATAAGTGAAGCATATAGAACACCAAACAATCACAACCAACATAAATCTACACCCAGACACATAATAATTAAGATCCAAGACATGCAGCATAAAAACAGAATATTAAAAGCTGCTAGAAAAAAGACACAACTCACCTATCAAGGAAAACCCATTAGATTCACAGCAGACTTTTCAGCACAAATCCTCAAGTCAAGAAGACCTTGAAGTATTTCAAGCCCTGAAAGAAAATAATTTTCAACCCAGACTGATGTACTCAGCAAAACTTTCATTCAGATTTAATGGAGAAAAAAGATATTTCCATGACAAAGAACAACTGAAAAAATTCATGTTCACCAAGCCAACCTTAGAAAGAGTACTGAAAGACATACTAGATAGGGATAAAAAAATGACCGCAATCTCCAGAACAACAACAGAAAGAAACCACCAGGTAGGACAAGCAACTAAACAAGGGGAAAAGCAGAAAACAAACAACTGGAACATAATATGGCAAAGTCGATCCAGTACATATCAGTGATATCCATAAATGTAAATGGCTTCACTTCACCTATCAAAAGAAATATGTTGACAGAATGAATCAAGAAACATGATCCCACAATATGCTGTATATAAGAAACACATTTCACCCAAAAGGAAACTTATAGATTAAAAGTCAAAGGATGGAAAACAGTATTCTATGCAACAGGAACCCACAAAAAGGCAGGGGTAACTATTCTATTTGCAGACAACATGAACTTCAAGCCTAAAATGATTAAAAGAGATAAAGAAGATCACTACATACTCATTAGTGGAAAAATTCAAGGGGAAAAACTAACAATTATAAATATATATGCACCAAATACAGGAGCACCCAACTATATAAGAAGACAAATACTAATGGAAATGAAAAACCAAATACACAAGAACACAGTTATGACAAGGGAATTTAATACCCCATTGTCACAAAGAGATAGATCAACTAGACAAAAAGTCAGCAAGGAAATAATAGAACTGAATCATACCTGAGAGCAATTAGACTTACTACATGTTTACAGAATGTTCTGCCCAACCACATGAGAATACACATTCTTCTCAGCTGTTCATGGAACATTCTCCAAAATAGACCATATATTATCTCATAAAACATTCTTGAGTAAATGCAAAGGTATTGAAATTATCCCATGCATAATATTTGACCATAGCACACTGGAATTGGAAATTAATGACAAAAGAAATTGCAAAACCTGCATAAATACATGGAAATTAAATAACAACCTTCTGAACAACCAGTGAGCTACAGATGAAATTAAAGAAGAAATAATACATACAATTCAATGAAAATGCAGAAACAACACACTGTAATCTGTGGGATGCAATGAAAGTGGTCTTAACAGGGAAATATATAGCAATAAATTGTCATATAAGGAAAATAGAATGAGCACAAATAAACAATCTAATGCTTCATCTCAAGCTTCTAGAAAAAGAAGATCAAGGTAAACCCAAAGTTCACAGAACAGAGGAAATTGTAAAGATTAGAGCAGAAATCAATGCAAATAAAACTAAAAAAAAAAAAACCCGAAGAATTAATGAATCAAAAAGCTGGGTTTTTTGAGAGAATAAACAAAATTGACAAATCTCTAGCCAACCTTATAAAGAAAAAGAAAGAAAAAAATCCAAATTCATGCAATAAGGACTGAAAAGAGGGAAATTATTACAGATCCCATGGAGATTCAAAATATCATGAATACCTACTTTGAAAATCTCTACTCACATACAGTGGAAAAGACAGAGGAAATGTATAGATTTCTAGAAACATATGAACTACCAAAACTTAACCAAGAAGATATAGTAATTTTGAATAACCCAATATCAGTGATTAAAATTGAAAATGTAATTAAAAACTTACCAACAAAGAAAAGCCCAGGTTCTGATGGATTCATGGCTGAATTCTACAAGAAATTTAGAGAAGATTTAATACCAATACTCCTTATACTCTTCAATGAAATTGCAAAGGAAGCAATCCTCCCTAAATCATTTCTGGAGGCAAGTATTACTCTGATACCAAAACAGAGAAAGACCCAACCAAAAATCTCACTAACGAACATTGATGCAAAGGTCATCAATGAACTAGGTCAATCTCACTAATGAACATTGATGCAAAGATTCTCAATAAAATACTGGCAAATAGAGTGCAGCAAATCAACAAGATTACACATCACGACCAAGTGCGATTCATTCCAGGAATGCAGGGATGGTTTAATATTTGCAAATCAATAAATGTAATACACTACATCAAAAGAGCCAAAAACAAAAATCATATGGTCATCTCAATAGATGCTGAAAAAGCTTTCAATAAAGTACAACACATGTTCATGATAAAAACCCTTCAGAAACTCAGTATACACAGTGTCTACCTCAATCTTATAAAGGCCATCTATGACAAACCAGCAGCCAACATTATACTAAATGGACAAAAACTGAAAGATTTCACTCTAAAATCAGGAACAAGACAAGAATATGCACTATCACCACTCCTATTCAATATAGTTCTGGAAATACTAACCAGGGCAATCAGACAATAGAGAAATAAAAGGAATAAAGATGGGAAAGGAAAAAGTTAAATTATCACTATTTGCAGATGACATGAATATAGAAGACCAGAAAAACTCCATTAAAAAACTACTAGAGGTAATAAACAAATTCAGCAGCATAGCTGGATACAAAGTCAACACTCAAAAATCAACAGTATTCCTGTACACAAACAAAAAACTCATTGAGAGAGAAATTATGGAAATATCACCTTCACAATAACATCTAAAAATAAGATACTTAGGAATCAACCTAACTAAGAATGTAAAAGATCTATATGGTAAAAATTATGCTACACTAAAAAAGAAGATTGAAGAGGATATTAGAAAATGGAAGTATATTCCTTGCTCTTGGTTAGGAAGAACTAACATTGTGAAAATGGCCATACTTCCAAAACTGTTACGCAGATTTAGTGCAATCCCAGTCAAAATACCATTAACATATGTCACAGATCTAGGAAAAACACTTTTAAAATTCATTTGGAAACAGAAGAAACCTAGACTAGCAAAGGCAATTCTGAGCAACAAAGGCAAGGCAAGAGATATCTCAATTTCTTACTTGAAACTATACTAAACAGCCACAGTGATAAAATCAGCATAGTGCTGGTAAAGAAATAGACCTGAGGATCAATAGAACAGATTAGAAGATGCAAACACTCTACAAAGACACTCAGTCACTTGATATTTGACAAAGGTGCTAAACATGTTCACTGGAAGAAGGGTAGCCTCTTTAACAAATGGTGTTGGAAAAATTGGCTCTCCACATGCAGAAGACTGAAATTAGATCCATGCCTATCACCATACACTAAGCTAAAGTCTAAATGGATCAAAGACCTAAATATTAAAACAGGAACACTAAATATACTGGAAGACAAGGTAGGTAGAAATGTTGGAGTCATAGGGTTAGACAGAGAACTCATGAACAAAATGCACATTGCACGGGAAACACTTCAAAAAACTAACAGGGATCTCATATTATTGAAAAGTTTCTGCACTTCAAAAGAAATCAGCAGAATGAAAAGAAAACCCACAGAGGGCACTGTGAAACCAAGCAACCAGTTCCCTGCCCTGGTAAATGACTGTGGTTTGGCCGCCTGAGTGTGAAAACCACCAGTGTTTCCTGAGATCCGCACCATGTTGGAACTTAAGACACAGGAAACCAACCAACCAGCTCGCAGCCCTGGTAAGCAGCTGTGAGCTTACTGGTTCATGGGCTCACAATCAAACATCCTATATCCCCCTCTCCCCATTAGTAAATGGGAGCCAGAGGTCTGAGCTGCTCTTGGGAGGTTGACCATATGCAGTCTAGCAAATGGGGGGGATTTCCTTCTACCATCTCTTTGAAGGCTAACATTGTTATCATTGTTTTGCTTTGTTCTGATTAATTGTACTGCTCTATTCAATGTTCTGTTTTGATAAGTTCTATAATGTTCTGTATTTCCTTTGATTTTGCTATACCTGATTGAAAGAACAACTATTGTGAAGAAAACCAGATATACTATGGTACCTATTACTGTTATCTTGATAACCTGCTGTGAAGTCCTGTACCAATTTCACTGCACTGTCTCAATTGGCTTTGTTCTGTCTTGTTGTGTTGTATTTTACTACCTTCAAAATAATTTGTAAAAAAATTTTAAAAAATGTAAGAAAGTAGCCAAATACCTCCCAAAACTCCCAACTCCACCAAAGCTGATCCATGGGGAATGGATGAAGAGAAATTCAAAAACAAAGCAACAGAATTATAAAAGGTGATTTAAAAGTAAATAACAACAACAAAACAGATCAGTAAGGTAATGAGCAAGCTGAAACATGATATAACTAAACAGATAATGGACTTAAAAAGCAAAAAGAGAAAAAGAAAGTGCTCTAAATGATATAACTGCATGTATATTTAGGTGTGTAGGATTGATAACCATGTTGCTAAGTATTTGTTGGATCATTGAACAGAACTGTTTGCAGCCTCACTGTTTGAATGTCCACTTTGTATGCTTTAATTTTGTAACTTGAACAACTATATCTAAAAGATAATATGTAATTTATCAACTAGTGATTTCTTACTGTTTATTTTTTTGAAATTCTGTATTGTTTCTACCCTTTTTTCAGTTTTGATTTTTTTCTCTTTAAATAAAATTTTAAAAAACCAAGAAGTTACAAAAAAAAAAGAAAGAAAGAAAACCCACAGAATGGGAAAGAATGTTAGCCAACAACCCTTCAGACAAAAGACTGATATCCAGAACATATAAAGAATTGAAAAACATCAAGCCCCCCAAATTTAAAGTCCCTCTCCAAAAATGGACATCTGAGATGAACACACAGTTCTCAGAGGAAGATATGCAAACGGAAAATAAATACATGAAGAAATGTTCATCATCAGTGGTCATTCAGGAAATGCAAATTAAAACAGCATTGAGATTTCATCTCACTCCAGAAAGAATAGCTGCCATCAAGAAATCAACTGATAATGAATGCTGGTGAGGCTGCCAGGAAAAAGGAACATTGCTCCACTGTTGGTGGGAGGGTAGACTGGTGAAACCACTATGGAAATCACTGTGGAGATTCCTCAGAAGACTAGGATTGGAAGTTCCATTCAATCTAGCTATTCTCCTCCTCTATATTTTCCCAGAAAATGTCACAGTGATATATGTGCACCCATGTTCATAGCAACACAATTTGTAATAGCTAAATCTTGTAAACAACCAAGATTCCCATCAACTGCAGAGTGGATGAAAAAGATGTGTTATTTTTATATAATGGAATATTACTCAGCTATAAAAAGGATGACCTTGAGGCCTTCATAGGCAAATGAAGACAAATTGAGGCTATCCTCATTAGTGAAAAAAATAAGGATAATATTTATAAATATCACATTGTGTCTCTAGTGTAAAAAGTAATAAGAAATGTAGGAGTAATAAAAACCAAAATGTGTAACTGCTATTGTAAAAAAGAGAAGAAAAGAAAGTGCTCTACAGGATATAATTACATGTATGTTTAAGTGTGTAGGATTGATAACCATGTTGCTAAGTTTTTGTTGGATCATTGAACAGAACTATTTGCAGTCTCACTGTTTGAATGCCCACTTTGTATGCTTTAATTTTGTAACTTAAACAGCTATATCTAAGATGACAGTATGTAATTTATCAACTAGTGATTTCTTAGTGTTTATTTTTTTGAAATCTGTATTATTTCTACCCTTTTTTGTGTTTTGATTTTTTCTCTTTAAATAAAAAAAAAAGAAATGGACTTCAAGAAAAGGTATTAAACACAAATCTTGGAGAAAAAGAATCCCACTGAATTGATAAATAGCAGAATGCTCTTGTGAAGATAGGATTCCACAAATTGAGTAGAAAATAGAAACACATTATGATTTACTCAGAGAAGCCTTAAAAATGGTAAGACAGTAAGAAAAATTCACCCAACAACTACTAGATGACACTACAAAGACTAAATTTAGAGTTAGAAATAAATTAAAAAACATTACACATGGAAGTAGATGTTTGTTTACAGAAATCATGACAGAAAGCATTTTAAGTATGGGGAAAGAACTCATCATATAGGTAAATAAGGCTTATAGAACAACAAGTAACTATAATGCAAAAATTGCACATCCCACAGACCATTATAGTCAAAATTCAACACAAATATTGAATCTTAAAACCCATCAGAGAAGAGCAAAACTCATTAAGTTTATGGTAGATTTTTAAATACAAACTTTAAAGGCCAAGAAAACTTGGAGTAGAGTGTTCAAGCCTTGACAAAAGGCAACCTAGACTAACATATTCTGCACAAAATTTTTCAAAACAGATGGCAAAATAGGGCATTTCATAACAAAAAGCATCTTAAGAGATACCTGAAGACCAAAGCCAGTCCTTCAAAAAAATGCTCTAAATGCATATGAATTACCAAAACAGAACCAAAGAGGTCATAAAATCTCAAAACAATCCAATAACAGGTAAATAAAACTGAAGCAGTAATAAGAAACCAACCAATTAAGAAAAGTCCAAGACCGGAAAGATTTACCTATGAATTCTAGGAACTTTAGGGAACATCTAATGCCAACACTTTTTAGACAAAATAATGAAATTGAAAGTTAAGGAGTGTTTCCAAACTTATTCCTGGAAGCCAAAATCACTCTAATTCCAAAACTAGACTAGGACTCAAATGGAAAAAGAATACTATAGGCCAACTCTTTAGTGAGCATAGGTATAAAGAAATATTCAACAAGATGTTAGCAAATAAAATTCAAAAAATCATCAAAAAAGATCATATAGCATGAGAAAATAGGATTCATTCTAGGGACCCAGGAATGATTCAACATAAGCAAATCAATAAAAGTAATATAGCACAAAACAGAAGCATGGGCAAAAATCACATGAACATCTCAATAGATGGAGAAAAAGCTTTTGACAAAATCCAGAACACATTCATATAAAAACCCTGTACAGTATAAGTGTAGTTAGGACTTTATCTCAATCTGATAAAAGCCATTTATGACAAGTTTACTGCCAATATCATATTAAATAGGGTAAAACTGAAATTTTCCCCATCTAAAATTAGGAACAACACAAGAATGTCCACTGCCATCACTCTTGTTCAGCAGGGTACTCAAAACAGTAGTTATAGCAGTCAGGCAAGAGAAGGAAGTAAAAGGGATACATGCAGGAAAGGAAGAAGTCAAATTATCATATTTGTAGGTGACATGATCCTTCACACCGAAGACTGAAAAAAACCTTCACCAAAGGACTTCTAAATTGATAACTAAATTCAGCAATGTAGCCAGATAAAAATGAACACACAAAAATAAATAACATTCCTGTACAGAAATAATTAACTCATCAAGAAGGAAATTAGAAAAATGTACCACTCACAATAGCACCACAAAAAATGAAACACTTAGGAATTAATATAAACAAGGAAGTGAAATGCCTCTATGACAAAACTATAGAATTCTAGAAGAGAAAAGTGGAGCAGTGAGCAGCATCAACTCGGTTTTTCTGAGGTTTGGATCCAGACACTGGAAAATAATAACCTGGGGAAGGAGGAGAAGAAGATGCACAGGAATCAGGAAAGAACTGACAGGAGAACTGAAAGCTACAGAGAGATCGATGAGACAAAACTCAACAAGGAGAAGGGAATGAACACAGTGTGAACTTTCTCCCCAGCTCCCACCTTGCAGCTGGTGGAAATGGGAGACCAAACATGTAGAAACAAAGTACATAAAGAGATCTCTTTACTAGCCAAACGTCTTTTCACTATGTGTTTCCACACAACAGTAATAACTCACCAAGAAAAGCATTAGAGAAACAAGGCCTTTCACAATACTATCAAGAAAAATTACTTAGGAAATAACCTAACTAAGGACCTGAAAGACCTCTACAATAAAACTACAGTATTCTGAGAAAGGAAATTAAAGAGGATATCAGAAAAATGAAAAGACGTCACCCTGCTACTGGATAGGCAGATTCAACATACTCAAAATGGCCATGTAGTACTTTCAAAACTGTTAAACAAATTTAACATAATCCCATGCAAAATACCAATAGAATTTGTCACAGAACTAGAGAAAAATTTCTAAAATTTACATGCAATGGAAAAGACACAGAAGAGCACTGAAGATCAACAAGGCAATGCAGATGGCCTTACAACCCCAGACACAAATCTACAGTGATAGAAAAAGTTTGACAAAAAGCAGACTTGTGAATCAGTGGAACAGAACAGAGGATGGAAAAGGAACTCCAGGCATGCTCAGCTACCTTATCTTTGATAAGGGGACCAGATGCTTTTGCTGAAACAGTCTCTTTAACATATGGTGCTGGGAAAACTGTCTGTCTGTATGTCAAAGATTGAACCTCAACTCATATCTCTCACCACAAACTAAACTAAAACCAAAGATCTAAATGTTAAAATAGATCCCTTAATCTGCAGGAACAGAAAATAGGTAAAACTCTGAAAACACACGCATAGGCAAGAACTTTCTGAACAGAACCCCAGTTGCACAATACAGAAAATCAACAAATGAGGTTATACAAAGCTAACAAGCTTATGCACAGCAAAGGAAACCACCAGCAGAGTGAAAAGACAACCTACAGAATGGGAAAAATTTTTGCCAGCTATTTCTCAGACAAAAGGCTAATATTCAAAACATATGAACAACTCAAAAATTTAGACTTCCCCCCCAAAATAAAGGTCTGGAACCTATAGATACTTCTCACATGAAGAAATCCAAATGATTAATGAATACCTGAAAAAATATTCAACATCCCTGGCCATTAGAGAAATGCAATTTTAAATAACAATGAGATTCCAACTCACTCCAGAAAGAATGACTGTCATCAACAAATCAAGTGATGCCAGGGGGAGGCACTTGTCTGTAATCCCAGCCATTGGGAGGCTGAGGCAGGAGGTTTGCCATGAATTCAAGACAGCCTGAATTACACAGTAAACTACATAGCAAAACCCTATCTCAAAATCAAGCCAAGGCAAACCAAACCAAACCAAGAAATCAAGCCATGACATATGCTCGAGAGGAGGAACCCGTTTGCCTTTTTGGTGAGCATAAAAATAATACTTATACACAATGGGGTATGGCTCTGGTATAAAGAAGGATAAATTTGAGCCATTTGAAGAAAAATGAGTGCACCTTGAAACCATAATGCTAAGTGAAGTGAATGAGACATATAAACTTAAATATATAGTTTCTTTTATATGAGAAACTCAAAGAATAAATAAACAGCAAAAGAAAAGATATATAAAAGGAAACAAGGAGACAGGTATTTTGGAAAGAGGAAGGGAACCAAAAGATGGAGGGTGGGGGAGTAGGGAGGGAAAGGGGACATAAAAATACTAAGGTGTGTCATGCACATGTCCCACCTACCCTCAAGGAATGGAATCACTATACATCACAAAGATGCACTAATCAAAATAAATGAATAAATAATGTAAAATAAAATATGAAAAGGGTTAGGGATGTAGCTTATGTTAAGACTTTTAATCTCCAGCACCACAAAAAAAGGAATCATTTGTTAACATTTATCCAAAAATTCATTTATTTATCTAAAAACTCCTGGGCACCAATTCTGATTCAGGCCAAGTAGTGGATGCTCAAAACAAACACAGCTCTGCACATAGGGAGTTTACATTCATAGACATAGTAATCTCATGTAGAGCTGTTCCGCAGAACTCTCTGATGATTTGTTGCAGGACACCATGAATAACTACACGTTTAAATTCTTCATATGAAATTGTGGAGTATTTGTGTGGAGACGTTTAAATACTTCATATAAAATTGTGAAAAATTTGTGGATATCCAACCCTCATATTCTTGTGTAATTTAAATTGTCTCTAGATTACTTCAAATACCTAATGCACTGTAAATGCTATCCAAAAAGTTTTTCTGTATTGTTCAGGAAATAGTGACAAGGGAAATGTGTATTATGTTCTGTATAAATGCAATTGTTTTTTGACTTTCCAACTGTGATTTTGAATACTTGGAGGACTATTTAGCCAACAACTGAAGGTAATATGAAAACTGAGGTAAGTGCTATAAAGCAGAAAGCAATTATCTATGAAGAACAAGTAACAGGGATATTTGAATTTAGTCATAAACATAAGCAAGGAAATCTTCCCCAGAGAGTTGGTGAGAAGTTACTAAGAGCTAACCAGGTAAAGAAAGTTATGAAGAACATTTTTGGATAGAAAGAATGGTATATGCAAAGACCCTGTGGTTGGGGGAAGCATGGTGTGGTCACAGAACTGACAAAGGCCCATGTGGTTGGAACTCAGGAAACAAAGAACATCACATTAAAAAAAAAAACCCACAAAACTCTAAAACAAAACAAAACAAAATAAAAGGCACATTTATCAAGTAGCACTAACTTTCCTGGTCCTACTACAATAAAGGATAATTAAAATTCACCAAGTTCAAGTAATTCTCAAAAGGGAAAGGGCAGGAAGAACTACTGAGTAGGTCCTGGGATTAACGACTTTATAACTGGTTTTACTAGACGAAGAATTAGTTGGGATCGAGCAGGTTGATGTCATCATAGCCTTAGGCCTGTGGACACGGACACGGTGAGGGCACAGTCTGAGAGTGAGTCTTGTCATTCATCTTCAAACCTAAGCTCCTGCTGTTGGCTCAAAGACTCAGCTTCAAGGACCAGGTCCTTTTTAAAGCACATAGTAAATGTCTCTGTTTAAAATGGGCAGCAAAGCCTACCTAGGCCTAGAGTTGTTCAACACGGGGGCAGGAAGTTGGGTTGCTTTGGTGGTGAGGTCTGACTTCATCCTACGTGCAATGTTGAGTCAAAGATGGGCTCTGCACTGCTGCTGACCTCTGGCCTCGCTGTGGAGAGGTGGGTAGAGCCACTATCACCCTGCCACACCCACCCTAGCCCAGCGTTCTCATCTGTGCAGCAGTGACAGCAAACTGACTGCGTAGGATCTTATCTACAGCCACATTTTCCTCTTCTCTTGTCTCTCTGTGTCAGGAGCAGAGGAAAAGAACCTTTCTAGGCAAACAGACCCACACTCCTTGCCAGTACAGTCCTTTGCCATGTCTGACCCTTAGCCCGCTGTATAATCTCTAAGCACTTTCCTCATTTCCAAAGTGAGGGTGATAATGATATTTATTAAGTTGCAGTACATTATTTCTCAATACAGTTGTTCCTTGGTATCCTGGATTAGTTCCATGGCCTCCATGCACACCAAAATCCTAGGATACTCAAAGTACTTATGTCAAATGGTATACTATTTGCATATAACCTACACACATCCTTCTGTATACATCAAATCATCTCTGAATCTCTCATAATACCTAACACAGTGTACATGCCATGTAAATAGTCTTTGCATAGTGTGAGTTAGGAAAAAATGACAGAGAAAAATTTGTACATGTTTATTACAGATTTTATATATATATATATTTTTTTCTTTTTTTTCCCTTTCCCCTGAACATTTCCAACTCACATTTGGTTGACTCTGCAGACGTGGAAGCCATGGAAATGGAGAGCTATTTGCAGTTTAGAACAGCTGAGTCCAGGAACAGAGAGAGAGAGGACAGGCTCTGCGGCTGCATAAAGAGAGAGGACCCAGAAATAAAGGGCCTTGCTGGCTGGGATCGTGTTTTACAGATGCTCCTCAGCAAAGGGTAGGGTAATATCCCAGTGCGCCTATCACAAGGGAGAAATATCCTAAGCTGGAAATGCATCCCTCTTCACATAGACAGCTTGGGAGAAGCTTTGCATAGCTTTCTTTATAGCAGCTATAAATGATCTTTCGACAGAAAATCCATTTAATACACCCAACCTGCTAATCGCCATAGCTTTACCTGCCTTGCTCTAGATTTTCTGCATTGCTTGACACATGGTTATGTGCTAGAATTTTTTCTAAATCTCACAGTTTTTCTCCCTGAAACACCACTGTTTCCAGGTTCTGGTTGCACATATGTACATAGCTATTCTGTTCTCATATGTGATATCCAATTTTTAAGCTCCTACATATGAGAACCTGAAGTATTTGTTTTTCTATGCTTGGCTTATTTCATTTCATGTCCTCTAGTTCAATCTATGTTACTGCAACTGACAGAATCTCATTCTTTTTAATAAGAACATTGCATTGTGTGTGTGTGTGTGTATGTATGTATATATATATATATATATATATATATATATATAATATTTTCTTCATTCATCTGTTCTTGAACACTTTGGATATTTGCATATTTTGGATATTATTAATAGTGTTTTGGTAAACATAGAAGTGCAGGTATCTCTTGGATACGACAATTTCATCTCCTTTAAATGTATATCCAGTAATGGAAATGCCAGATGGTATAGAGTATCTGTATTTAGTTTTTTGATAAACTTCTATATTTTTTCTCATGATGGTTGTTCCAACTTACATTCCCATTGACAGTGTTTAAGAGTGAGAGAATGCCAGTTAGGAGATAAATAGGACAAAAATGCCTTAATTTAGCCACGAATAGTAGCACATGCCTTTAGTCCTGGCACTTGGGAGGCTGTGGCAGGAGAATCATTGCAAGTTCAAGGCCAGCCTGGGCTACTTAGTGAGTTTAGGGCCAGCCTGAATTACACAGCGAGACCCTGTCTCAAAAACAAAACAAACAAACAAACAAACAAAAAGCCCCTTAATTTGCCTAATATTTTGATAGTCCATATGTCATTCAATTTCTCTAAAAAATTGAAATTTTAAAAATTTGGTAGAATCCCAGTCAAGAGCTCATTTCTTTTTCAGTTTTCCCTTCATTGACTACACAGATAATTCTACCTCATAGTTTTAGATAGAGATGGTAGAGATAGAGATGGAGATGAAGAAGGGAAAAAGAGCGATTTCACTTTCAAATAGAGCAGTGTTTCTCAAAGTAGCGTTCTAAGACCACCTATATTTGGTTCATCTGAGGTACTTGTTTACAAGGCTTAGATCAACTGAGTTTTTCTTTACTTTCTCTGTCTCCCTTGCTAACTCTGATATTCAGTAACCTTTAATTTGGGAAATTAATGTTGGCCAACTGCCATACATAAAATCAGATACTATTCAACGTCAAGGTCAACACACTTCCAAAGGTCCCCATATTTTCTGAGGAGAGTGCTTTTGAGATGGTCCTTTATGGAGGCAAAATCTTTTGCTTAGATCCTCTAGGACTGGTATTTTTCCCCAAAAGATTTTAGTCCAGGGAACTTTTCAGATAGAGACCTCATTCTGCTTCTCATCTCTGTCACTCAAGAATCCAGGATCCCTAAATTCCTGGGGAGGGATTTACAGAGTTAGTCTGTCTTCTCAGTGCCTGTGGCTACTTTTTCTTCCCCAAAATCTTAGTAACTGTACTGGTAAAGTAGATAGAAAAGCCTACACTCGTTTATAAAATGTCTTTCATGACCCCTAGAGCATAAATATTTTCTACCTTTCCTTGACATAGTGGGGAAAGCTTGGAGCTTTAATAGAAAATAACTTGATAGGGTCTTTTGCCCTTGACTGAGGAAAGTAACTGATGTAGCCTCTAGGAGTTTGGGATTGCTTCTAGAAGCAAAGCAGAGGAAGGATAGGTAATAAAGAGGGAGGGAGTGAGGGAGAAAAAGGAGAAAGTAAAGGAGGAGGGTAGGATAGAGGAAAAGAAAACATTTTCTACTTTCTTACTCTCAATACTTCTAAACTAACTCAACATTCCCCAGGGTGCTGCAGTAAACTCAAGGCATGTTCCAGGCTATTCTAAATTTCTAAGAAAATACAGGATCCTTGACATCCACAGTACAACATATGAACTCCTAGCGTGAGGTAGCTCCTAATTTCAGCATTAGACTTTGTTCTATTCCCCTTGATGACATCAATGCTTTTGTCTCAGTAATGCTGCTAGAAAACACAAGTACAACCTGGAAGTGCCTGTGGAATGGGAAATGAAGGTGGTGATAGTCATTCTGTTCTCCAGTGTGTGACTAATTGTGGAGCACCCAGCCGCCCACACACTGCTTTCTGAGAACAGCTGGCCCTCTGGGTTTCTGCATTCAGCTCCCTCCAATTCACCCACCTCCACATTTGGCCAATTGTGGATCAAAAGTATTTGAAAAACAGATGTGTCTGTTCTGAATGTGTACAAGCTTTCATGCTTGTCTTTATTCCCTAAACAATACACTTGAACAATTATTTATGGAGCATTTACATTGTATCAGGCTTCGTATGTTATCTAGAAGTGATTTAAAATATAGCGGAGGATGCACACAGTGAGAACAGGCACAGGTTCTAAGCAAACGCTGTGCCATTTTATGTTAGAGACTTGAGCACTTTCAGACTTGACAATCCAAGAGGTCCTGGAACCAACTCCACATGTAAATACCAAGGGATGGTTGTGAATATGTCTATTTCAGAATGAAATAAAAATATTATCCTTTTGATTTATGTGTACAATTTTTCTTGAAAAGGCTACTAAGTTGTTACATCTCAGAAACTTATTAAATCCTTTGGAGCTAACTGTTGAATGAATGGATGCTTATTGTTATTATTATTTCAGCCTGGAGGAATTGCAAAAGACATTACTGAGATGCTCGTGGTACTGAAACAGAGAAAGTTTCTGAGCTTTTCCCGTTTTTGCAATATTTAATTCATGTAAATTTATTTCCTGCAATGACACTGTTTAGTTAAGCATTATTTACTCATTTTGTAGCATTTTGGAGAAACCAGGAGCAGTGAAAACCAACATCCTACAGTTAATTAGTACTAGAGGCAGAAATGAATTTTGATTAGCCCAACAGATATCTGTGTCCTTAGCCACTATGATACATATGATGTACTGCATTCTTAGCACTTAGATATGCTGAATGTCCAATTAGCCAGTGCTCTCTCAACATCCGAAAGGCTTAGTTTTATCATATTACTAATAAAGTTGCACTATTCTTTCATCCTATTAAATTGCACTTATGTTTTACCCTCCAATTTGAAATCCCTTGATGTCTGGACTCTGTGAGTCAGATTACTGGCTTCGTGCTGTGCTCACGGAGAGGAACAGAGCCTTGTGCACCAGAGGAGCAGCGCACCCTCTAAATATGGTCCTGACTGGGCCCTTTTCAGGCACCAGAAGGTGTTCTTCCTAAGGAATGAGGGTAACTTGGAAACAGTTCAGAAGGCAGTGGCTACTGTAAGAATAAAAAAAAAATACTCCTGTGTTCAGAGCCAACTAGCCAATCTCATGACACCAGTCTTGTCACCAGTGACAAAAGAGACCCAGAGGTTTGAGTCCAAGGCCACAAAGCAAGTTGGCAGTAGAGCTAGGGTGAGATGAAGCTCTCTTGATGTAATTCATTGGGCAAAAATCAAGCTTAAGAACAGTACTGGAAGGCTTAGTTGGTGACTCAGACCTTCCTCTATGTGCGTCGGCAGCCAACCTTCAAGGTGACCTCCAAAGGTTTCCCCTCGGGTGCTGATAGTTATTGGGCCTGAGCTTCTATTCCGTATCTTAAAGGCTGGGTATTCCGACCCAGCTTAGGTCACAAGTATTTCAGGTTTTAATACATTTCCTATGCATAATGAGATGGCTTAGGAATAGGATACAAGTCTAATAACATGGGATTTATTTATCTTTCATATTCACTTCACACATTTATCTTGAAGATAATTATATGTAACATTTTTAGTGCATTTATGCTTTGACCACTACCTGTCACATGAGGTCAGGTTTTATATTAGAGATGCTCAACCTATATAATACTGTGAAGCCTAATTCAGCGGCCTTACTTACAGGCCAGGCAGTAAGGTTCCAAACAAAGAATAATTGAAAGCTAGAAAGGAATTAAAACAAGACTCAAAATCAGCTCACTTTGGTTTCCTTAGCACGGATATTTCTTACTACATCTCTTGCTATGCTCTAAGTGAATAGGAGAGTATTATATGAAGCTGTTAGCTACCATCACCAACAATACCATCATTCTGGGGAGTTTTCAGGTCCTGTTGAACATTAACTCTGAACATATTCAGAGAATTCCAGGGCTGTAGTACAGCTCAGTGGTACTGTATGTACCTCTAGCATGTAGGAGGCCCTGGGCTCCATCCCCAGCACTGCAAAAACAGATTCCAGACAGAAGGCTTCTGGGGATTTCCAGGTGGAATTAGTCAGCCTTCCCTCTCTAGCTGTCTATAGTGCAAGAGTTAGAAAACTTCCTGGAAAGAGCCAAGGAGCAAGTGCTTGAACTTTGCAAACTCTATTGTTACTGCTACTCAACTGACAATGTGTAAATGAATGGATGTGGGTACCTTCCAATAAACCTTTATGAAAGTATGTGATACGCTGTAGTTTGCTGACTCCTGCTATAGTTATTCTGATATTTCTGATATTCAACAATTTCTTTTTGATTTAGCTTAGATCCAAAATGGAAGCCACATCTTGAAGATGGAAAAGCCATCTTACTGTCTGAGCTACCTAGTAAGAAATAAAGAAACTTTGATCTTGTTAAAGTCACTGCATTTTTGAATCTTTTTTTTTATGGCACCAAAATCTGCTTCTAGTATGATCCTGTACAAAAATCAAATGTGAGATTTTTGTTAAAGAATTATTAAAGACCATGCATGATGGTGCATGCTTATATTCCAAGGATTTCAGAGGCTGAAGCAGGAGGGTCCTTACGCATTTTGGGCCAGCCAAAGCTACACAGTGAGCTCAAATCCAGATTGCACTGCATAGTGAGACCCTGTCTCCAAAAAACTTTTTAAAAAAGAATTTCAAGAAAACGAAAGTATAGAACTAATGGTTCATTTACACTTTCTTTTATTTTGAAGAGAATAAAATCAAATGAAATAAAACAGAATACAGTCAATCAAAACAGAACAATGAACATGGTACAGGACTTCAAAACAGGACAAAAGGAAATCAATAGTGGCTACCATAATGCCTCTTATTATCTTCAAAATAACTGTCCATACCATCAGGGATAATAAAATCAAACAAAACAGAACACAATAAAACCAATCAAAACAAAACAATATAGGACTTAAAAACAAGATAATAGGAAAATGACAGTGGCTACCATAGTACCTCTTGTTATCTTCAAAATAGCTGTCTTTACCATTAGACATAAAAAAACCAAACCAAACAAATAGAATACAATCAATCAAAACCAAATTTATTATGAAAGCAATAGAGGGCTTTGAAATAAGATATTAGGAAATCAATACCAGCTACCATAGTAAATTTTGCTAACTTTGAAATAGCTGTCCATGTCATCAAACATAATAAAATCAAACAAAACAAAGCAGAATAAAACCAAGCTAAACAGAACAGTGAAAACAATACAGGGCTTCAAAACATGATAACAGATTAACAATGGTCACTACCTTCCCTTTATAGACATTTCCTCCCCTTTCACTTTCACATTATCTATTGCACATTTTGGATTCCATTAAACTCCTTTAGTTTTTTTATACTAGGGAGACAACACAATGTTCACCCATGTGACTCTGAACCATTGCACCCATGAGCATGATATCAAGTTGTATCTATTTACCTACAAGAGCCTCCAGGTTATCTTTTTTTTTTATATAGCTGAGTAGCTTTCTGTTATATAAAAATGCCATATCTTTCTTATCCATTCTGCAGTTGATAGGTAAGCTACTCTTACTTTTTTCTGGTTCCCTGTCACATAGAACATTGTTCTCTCTCCTTTGACTTTTAGTCTGTGAATTTTCTTTTGAGTTAAATATGTTTCTTGTATAAAGCACAATGATGGACCATGTCTCCTGATCCACACTGCCTGTGTTTCTTTGCATTGGTGAATTGAGGCCATCTACATTAATGGTTATGGCCAACATGCACTGGCTCATCTCTGCCATGCTGTTTTCTTGCTGTTGGCTGCCTACTTTTCCCCTCCATTCAATTGTCTGCCCTGCTCAGCGATCCCTCTCTGCCACTGTTCCTGGAATTGTGGTCATTTTTATCTCTTTCTAGAATGTCCTTCAGTATTCTTTGTAGGGTTGGTTTGGTGGTTATGAATTCCTTCAGTTGTTCTTTGTCATGGAAGTATCTTATTTCTCTATTAATTTTGAAAGATAGTTTTTCAGTGTACATCAGTCTGGGCTGGAAGTTGTTTTCTTTCAGGACTTGAAATACTTCACTCTAGCCGCTTCTAGACTTGATGGTTTGTGTTGAGATGCCTGTCGTGATTCTGATGGGTTTTCCTTTATAGGTGGTCTGTTTCTTTTCTCTAACAGCTTTTAATATTCTGTTCTTTTGGGATCTTGATTATTACATGTCTCGGTGTATGTTTATTTTGGTTATGGCTAGTTGCAGTTCTATATGCCTCACTTATCTGAATGTCATGTCCTTTTCCCATGCTTGGGAAGTTTTCTGCTATTGCTTCTATAAATAGATATTTTATGTGGTTTGTGTTGACCCCTGCATTTTTCACTGACATCTATTATTCTTAAGCTATTTGTCTTTGCATTACCTTGTATCCATTGAATTGTTAGTTCCTGATTCCTTGTTATTTTTGAGAGATATTTCCTTTTGCAATTGCAAGCTACAAACATGTCTTCAAGGTCTGAAAGTCTGTCTTCAGTTTCTTTAAAGCAGTTTTGCCAGCTTTCAATAGAGGGTTTTTTTGTGTTTTTTTTTTTTTTTTTGTACCAGGGATCAAACTCATGACCTCGGGCTTGCCAGGTCGGCACTTACACCACTGAACTAAATCCCCAGCCCTCAATAGAGTTTTTCATTTCCTGTGTAGTCTCTTTAAATCTGTTTCATGCATTCTAAATGTTTTTTATATTGTTCTTTCAAGGTTTCCCTTATTTTCCTATGCTCCTCTATTTTTTTTAACTATGTCTCCTTTAGAGGTGCTTAGCAATTCTTTTATTATGTTTTTCATTTCTTCTTTTACCTGAGATAGTGTTTCTGTTCTAATTTCTTTTATAGCCTCAGGAAGTTGTTTCTTTACTTCAGTAGCCATCACGTCAGAAACTGGTGTGTGACTCCCGGTCTCTTCTGTGTTTACATCTCCTGGACTTGCTCTGTTTAGGCTGGAAGCCAGGGACTGCCTTTTGCTTCTTTGTTTTGACATTTTCCTGTGTTCTCTGAGACAGGTGGGTAGTGGGGTCCCAGGCACCTCTTGCATAGTCTACAGTTTCTCCAAAGCATGACTGTTTGGTTCTCCTGTCCACTGCTGGCCCCAGGTATCCGATGGTGGCCATTGGGTGTGCTGGTGTGGGGCTGGCTGCTGTTTTTCCCAGCCTGTGCTGCCTATTGGCAGCAGGAAGCATCCTGGATGGTGGCTGGTGTATGCGCAGGCGCATGGCTAGTTTCTGCCTTCCAGACATGAGCTGGTTACTGGTGGGACACCTCCCTGATGGTGGCTCAATTTCCACTTCTTTACACCTGAAATCAAAAGTCTTTGAGGCCAGAAGTTACAAAGTCAGGTTCTAGAGTGCCTAGATTTTACCCTCTGTTCCCATTATTTACCAGCTGCATCAGTTCTCATTTCTTCATCAGTAAAATGACAATAATGGTAATAAAACACTCTGCCTTACCAGTTTGATATAGAGGTTAAATAAAATAATACAGATAAAGTCCTTTGGACTTAGTGAGCTTTTTATGAATGTTCACTTCCATTACTGACATAAAAATGTATGATAAACTACATTTTCAAAATTCATTAAAACACTTACTGAATCTTCTTTGCCCTCCTCACTCCTTCATGTGACTTCTGAACTTTGATTTGTTGTTTCTATCTACTCTCTTTCTTTGTTGCAGTTCTAGACTAGGCATATATTTTGTTGTTATCACCCTTGTTTGTTTATTTGTTTTTAAAAAACAGAGCAAAATGATTATATTTAACTGAGCATAATTTATTAAAATAATTGCCTTAATGAATACTAATTATTAAATTCTCATTTAGTTATGTGCTTCCCATTGCTGATGCATGTACTTCATATTAGTCATTATGAAATAAGACATGCAGCGAACTGTGTAATTACAGAAAATCATTGAAGATACAAACTAATAAAAATCAAAGGTAGGAAAAAATGCTTTGAAGAGAGCTAGGAAGTAGTTGGGACTTCCTGTTCCCTACCAAGGACCCATAGCAGGAAGTGGCGGCAGGACACAGGGTCTGGGGTGACACAGAGGAAATGAGAAGAAGCCAAAAATTCCCCCTGTCACATCTCTAAATAAGTTAAAAGAGATGAACTCCAGGCCTATAGAGCCCTCTCTTCTGAGATAAGCACCAGAGTACAGGTGGCAGGAAGCCCTGTTTGGGAGGAAGGGTCCTTTTTCCTCTTCACCTTAAATCTTCTGTGTGATTATTATGGCTGAATTGTGTCCCTCCTGCTACGTTCATATATCACAATGCTCAGAATGTGACCTGATTTGAAGATAGACTCTTTGTTGGGGTGGACCCTAATTTGACTGGTGTCCTTATAGTAACTGAAAAACTATGTAAACAATAGAATTTTATAGTATCAAAGTTCTGGAAGGAAGCAGTCCAAGAACAAGATGTCAGGAGGGCTGGTTTCTTGCAAGGGTCACATGAGAATGTGTAGTTTCCTCTCCCAACTTCAAGTAGTTTACTCTCAATCTCAGGTGTTCCTTAGTCTATAAAACAACAGTGCCCTGAAGCCTGCCTTCATCTCTGCCTGACATTCTTTCTGTGTAAGTCTTCATCCAGAATCCCCTTTTATAAAGGACACTAGTCGTGTTTGATTACACCTAGTTGCTTCAGTTTAACTTGATTACATCCACAAAGATCTTACTTCCAAATAAGGTCCCATTCTGATATTCAACTACGAATTCTGGGAAAGTGGGTAGTAGATATAATTCAGCCCATCATAGTGATCTTGAACAAGTATCTTTCTTTCTCTGAGCTCAGTTTTTCCAACTGAAAAATAAAATGTGAGTAGAATGCCTCCAACAACTGGCTATTCAGTGCTAAAATTTTGTGTAGACTAAATACAGCCCAGTCCCAAACTGTAGATGAGGTAGATACAGTTTTGCCCAAAAGGCTGCACAAATAAAGGTAAAGATTGATTGAAGCTACCAGTGGCAAAGGTGCATTTTTTGGGAGTCATCTCTGTGCCTTGCTTAAGGAGGTCCCAATCACTTTCCAAATCTTTGTGCTTGAGGACTCTACACTGGTAGAAAGAAGAGACAAGGATCTGTCGATTTCCAGGGTGACTCAGGCTGGGGCAAGAGCCCACAGAAATAGAATTAGCTTATTCACAATTTTCCTCTAGGTCAGTCACTGTATTAGTCACTGTCTTTGTTACTTTTCTCTCACTGCAGGGACAAAATACCCAACACCCTAAGTCAAGGAAGGAAAGGTTTGTTTAGCTCACAGTGTGTGGATGTTTCAGTCCATAATCAGCTGGCTGTAAAGCAAGTATGACACAGGGGCAACACTTTAAGGTGGCAGCAGACAGAAAAAACAGCAAGAGCAAAAGTGGGGAGGAGTAAGAGTCTTCTCCTCCTTTATAATGTAAGTAGGTTCTCACTCCCTGGGTGGGGATGTAGGACTCACATCATCTCTGTGCCCTCCTCTTACACAGGACCAGGATGTTACCCAGGAAGGACCCTGGACCCCTGCTGAATCACTCAGTTAAACTTCTGACCTTATCAAGTTTATACAACCATTACAATCACTTTCCCATCAGTAGAACAAAATATCAACACCCACAATTTAAAGGAGGTGAGGATTATTTGGCTCACAGTTTCCAGTTGATTTAGTCCATGGTTGGCAGGCTTAATGTTAGAAAGGGCATGGTGGATGGGCATGGCAGAAGAAGAAAGCTGAGTGACTGATGGAAGCCAGGAAACAGAGAAAGAAAGGACAAGCTAGGGACAATAATATACCTTTCCAAGTCATATCCCAATCAGGCTTCATGTCCTACTAGCACATACATCCTTGAATTCATTAGTGGATTCATTCCCTTATGAGTAAAGTGCTCATGTTATGCAAGCACTTCCCAAAAGCTCCTTGTTCGATTATAGGAGACTTGAGAGATGTATTAGTTATTTTTTCCTCATTGCTGAGACAAAATATCTGACACCCAACATTAAAGGTAGAAAGATTTATTTAGCTCAGTTTGTAGATGTCTCAGTCCGTAATCGACTGGCTTCAAGGCAGAGTGGCCAGAAGAAACAGTGGAGAACAGCAAAAGCAACAAGTGAAGTGGGAAAAATCTCTTTCTGTCCCTTGTATTGTATCCAGTCTCCTGGAATTAGGGAAGTATCAGTCCAATCAGTGGACTGATTCAGCAGTCACCCACCCTTAATCCTAACACCTTTAACCCCATCATTGTACTACAAATCAATCATATGCTCTATATTCAGCCACCTCCAAAAAAAAAAAAAACCCTATGGCTGCATGAACCTTTGGGAAACATCTAGACACAAACCATAATCTCTTCAAGACTCATACACATCTCTTTGTACAGAAAGCATTTAACCTATCTCTAAGAATTGCCAGTGTTCTAACAGTTTCAGCATTGCTGAAAAGTCCAAATTAAGTTTCCTCTGAGATTTGAGACAAACTCTTAGCGATGAGCCCCTGTACAAATGAAAAGAAAATTTAACACTTCCAACATTCAATGGCACATGATAGATATTTCTGTTCCAAAAGAGAATACAAAAGAATGGGACCAAACCAAGTCCAAAATCTAGCAGGGCAAACATTACCATCCAAAGCAATCTGTGGCAAGATGTGAACTCCAAAGGGCATGTGTGAGTCATCCCTATGGCAGTTCCAATGCTTCTGCTTCTCAAAGTTCCTTTCTTGGTCCTTCTATGTTTCCTCCTTGGAGGTTTTTTTTTTTTCAGACAATCCATGGTTCTGGGTTTTCCAAACTTCTAGGGTCTCCACTGCTCTTCATACTCACAGCTGCACACACTGCCCTCTCAGGGAAATATTGCCTGGTTTTCTAGATTGTCTTCCAAAATTAGAGTGGGAGCTTTCCTGACCCCACAACTCCTGCATTCTGCATGTCCTTAAAACCAACACCAGGAGGAGTAAAATGTAGATAAACAATTTGTCAAGCCATAACATGCATCATCTGGAGTCCAGAAGCCAATGCAGTCCTTTTTCCCAGCAGAAATCTCTCAAACCTGGTGTTTACCAGCAGAATTTTAGCCTTCTGTTTTTCTGAGCTCTGACCAGAACCTCTCATACAGTACAGCTCTACTCTTTAAGCTGGTATCTCTGAAGCATTTCTAACTCTTGTCCTTCCTACAAGACAGTTCCAAAGGTTCTTGAGCTACATTGGCAAGTAATGTTACAGCAATGACCCTATTTCTCTGTTACCAAATTCTGTCTTAGTTATTTTTCTCTCATTAAGGAGACAAAAACCATATTAAGAAGGGAACATTTTGAATGCAAACCATAAGAGCATCTGAAAGCCCTGGCACAGGAAATTACTTTAATCACCTGTGCTCAGCTGCACCCAAGTCAAGCGATTGTCCTAAGGGGAGCAATTGCTGGTCCCTTGATGCATTATTTTACTTGTATTGATTCCCATCACATGGTTCTGGACACATCTGAGATTTTATCTTGGACCCTGTGAATACTGGCACCTCACAATGGGAGAGAGGTTTTCAGGAGCTCAGGCCAGGTGCTCCTCTCACAAATGTTTCCCACCATGCTTGAATTTGCCCATGAAGAATGGATTCTGATAGATTAAGACACAATTTTCTGTCTTACATAAACCAAAATGGTAAGGTATGCAGGTTAACCAAAGATGCCTATTTAAGTCTGGGTTTTCTGGATGCTTCTTTATGAAAATGGATAGTGTGGAGTTTCCTAGGGAGAAAGGCTGTGACTACATGCAACCACCTGATTTATTTAGGTCAAGTCATTGGTCAAGTTCCCTTCCCAAGCAACCCCCTACAAAAGGGTCAAGTCTACCATCCTCAGCCTTTCCATCTTCACCTAAATACACCTGTGCTGTACGTTATTCTCCCTCATGTGTTGCCACAAACCAGTTGCACTTATCCAGGGTCGAAGTTTCTTGGTTGTACAATGGGGAAACTGGGGTGACAGCACAGAGTTAGCTCATCTGGCCAGAGCAGTGTTCAGTACTGACACAATTCACAGCATGAATAAAACCAGAAGATAAAGCCAGAAGCTCAGACATGATTTGTGATTCGGCCTTACAATTATTTGTGCCACAATGTACTCATACATTTTCACTGTATTGACTGTGTTCTTTGATGAACAGCAAATTTAAATTTTGAATTAGTCTAATTGACCTATTTTTACATTTGTTGCCTTTGCTTTTGGTGTTATATCTAAGAAATAATTGCCAAATATTGTATTATAAAGTTTTCCCTTAAGATTTCTTCTAAGATTTTCATAGTTTTATGCATTAGATTTACTTTTGACACACTTTGAATAATTTTTGTATATTGTTAAATCAAGAATCTAAATTCATTCTCTTCTATGTGGATATAGAGTTTTCTCAACACCATTTATTGCAAAGACTGCATTTTCCTTATTGAATAGTCTAGGCATGCTGAAAAACTGACCACATGTGTAAGGAATTACTTCTGACCTCTCTCTATTTTTCTATACATTTGTTATTAATCCACTACCACATTGTTTTACAGACTGTAGGCTTGCAATATGTTTTAAAATCAAGAAGTATGAAATGTCCAAATTTTCTTCATTTTTAAGATTGTTTTGGCTATTAATGGTCACTTTAGAATCTATATGAATTTTTGGATGAATTTTTCTATTTTTGCAAAGATTCCATTGGAATTTTGATAAGAATTGCACTGAATCTCTAGGTTTCTTTGTATAGCATTGATGTTTTAGCAATATCTTCTTCTAATTTACAAATATGAGATATTTTTCTATTTATTTGGGTTATCTTTATTTTTTCAGCAATTGAAAAATTTTAAAAATTTTAATTATTCATTTATTTATTTATTGAGACAGAATGTCACTATGTAGTTCAGACTGAACTTGAGCTCACTATGTAGCTGAAGCTGCCCTCAAACTTGTTGTAAACCTTCTTCCTCATCCTTGTTAGTGCAGGAATTACAGACATGTGCCAGCATGTCTATGAATCACTTGAGTAATTTGGCTGTCTATAATGCATAGACATTTCACATCCTTAGATAAGGTTACTTCCTAAATAATTTATCATAGTTGCTATTATAAATATATTTTTTAAAATTCCATGTTTTTTATTTTCATAGCACATAGAAATGCAAATGATTTTTGTGTGTTGATTTTGTATTCTATAACTTTGGCAAATTCACTTGCCAGTTCTACAAGTTTTATAAGACAATGTCTTCTGTAAACAGAGAAAAATGTTCTTGCTCCTTTCCAGTGTGGTTACCTGTTATTTCTTTTTCTTGCCTTATTGCTCTAGCTTGGACTTCAGTACTGTGTTGAATAGCAGCTGTTCAGCACTGCAGTACTATGTGGAAGTGTCAAAGATGCTTATTATGCTTTTTTTTTCTCATCTTAGAAAATGTTTTCAGACTCTCACCACTGATTGTCTTGTAGCTTGTGAAATTTTTATAACTGTTATATCAACATAATTTCCTGGTACAACTAGTTTGTTGAGATTTTTTTTATGGACATACATTGAATTTTCCTAAATGTTTTTCTCTTCATCAGTTGAGATGATTTTTCTGGCTCCTCCAATCATTGTCTTAATGTAGTGTATTACACTGATTAGTGTTTGTATGTTGAACCATACCTGTATTATCTAAATAAATCTCACTTTGTCATGGTGGTGCCTAATCCTTTTATATACTGTTGAGTTCTTTTTTTTTTTTTTGGTATATCATGCTTGCCAGGCATTTGTTGTATTCCCAGCCTATGTTTCTTTTTTAAACCTTTTTATGTTTAATTTTTTAATTTTTAATTTTAAAGAGAATAAAAGAAGAGAGAACAGAACAAAGCAAATCAGAACAGAACAATACAAGCAACACAGCACTTCACAAGACAACCGGATATCAACAGTAGCTACCATAATGTCTCTTTTCTTCAAAATAGTTGAGCATAGCTTCACACACAATAATATCAAACATAACAAAGTAGTATAAAATCAGAATCATTCACAAACCATGAATTTCATGGTTTCTATTGACAAGTCTGCTGTGATTCATTCAAGATAATGAATGCATTATAGGACTTCAAAACCAAATAACAGGAAATAAACAATGGCTACTATAATATTGCATTTTTCTTAAAAAATTTATTTATACCATCACACACAATAAAATCAAATAAAACACAACAGGATAGAACCAACAAGACAGAAGAACAAAAGCATGGTAGGACTTCAAAGCAAGATGATAGTAAATCAGCAATGGCTGCTATAATGTCTTTTTTTCTTCAAAATAGCTATTCATATCATCACACATAATAAAATCAAACAAAACAGAATAAAGCCAATCAAACCAATGAATGAAAGCATTGTAAGACTTCATAGCAATATAATAGGAAACCATGATTACCATAAAATATCCCATTATGTTCAAAATAGCTGCCCCTACAATCTGACAGCATAAAATCTAACAAAACAAGACAGAACAAAGCCAAACCTAACAAAATTGTGTAAACAATGCAAGAGTTCAAGATAAGACAATAAGAAATTGACAGTACCTTCCAGCTTTCCCTCCCAGATATTTCCTCCCCTTTGCTCTTACATTAACTATTTTGCTTTTGGATCCCATTAACTCCATTTCTTATGCTAGAGTTCACACATATGTGTTTGAACTGTTTTGGCCATGAACATGATCTCCAGTTGTGTCCATTTACCTACCAGAGGCTTGAGATTATTCTACTGTATAGCTGGGCAGCTTTCTACTGCGTGAAAATTTTTCTTATCCGTTCTGCGGATGACGGGCAAGTTACTATTGCTTTTTGTTTGTTTGTTTGTTTTGTTTTGTTTTTGTTTTTGGTCTCCTGCCACATGGAACCAGTTGTTTTCTCTCCTTTGGTTTTCAGTCCATAAATTTCCTTTCCAGTTGGATGTGTTTCTTGTATACAGTATATCAATGAATCTTGTTTCTTGATCCACTTTCCCTGTGTTTCTTTTTATTGTTGACCTGAGGCCATCTACATTAATGGTTACAACCAGCATACAATGGTTTGTCTCTGCCCTGCTATCCTGTTGTTGGCCATCCACTTTTCCCCTCCATATAATTGCCTGTTTTGTTTGATGATCCTCCTCTGCTGCTGTTCCTGGAACTATGGTCAGCTTTATCTCTCTCTAGAATATTCTTTAGCACTCTGTAGGGTTGGTTTGGTAGTCATGAATTTCTTTAGTTGTTCTTTATCATGGAAGTCTCTTATTTTTCCATCAATTTTGAAGGATAGTTTTGCTGGGTAGATCAATCTGGGTTGGAAGTTGTTTTCTTTCAGGGTTTGAAATATTTCAAACTCTTCTTGACTTGATGGTTTGTATTGACAAGTCTGCTGTGATTCTGATTGGTTTTCCTTTGTAGGTGATTTGTCTCTTTTCTCTAACAGCTTTTATTATTCTGTTCTTGTGCTGAATTTCTGGTATTTTGGTTATTTTATGTCTGGGTATAGATTTACTTTGTTTATGGCGAGTTGTAGTCCTATATGCCTCACTTATTTGCATGCCAGATCCATTTCCCATGTTTGGAAAGTTTTCTTCTATTACTTCTGTGAATATCCTTTTAATTTCATTTGTGGTGACCCTGCATCTTCATTGATATGTATCACTCTTAAGTTATGCTTCTTTGCATCATCTTGCAGCTGTTGTTATTTCCTAATTCCATGTTATTTTTTTTTTATTTTAAAGAAGGTAAAATTAAACACAACAAAACAGAACAAAATAGGACATAAGAAAGCAATGTAAGTGACATAAATTTCAAAGCAAGGCAACTAGAGATCTTCACTATCTATCATATTGTCTCTTATTTTCTTCCAAATAGTTGTCCATATCTTCACATACAGAGAATTCATACAAAACAACATAATATAAAACTGATCCAAACAAAATGAAGAAGGCACTCTAGGTCTTCAATACCAGACAATAGGGAAGTCAATAATGGCTGTCATAGTGTCTCTTACTCTCTTCAAAATAGCTATCTATACTTTCGCCTTTGTTGAAATTAAACAAAACAAAACAGGCTATAATCACTCTGAACTAAGAATAATAGTATTGCTGGATTTCACATCACAACACTACAGAATCATCACTGGGTATTATAGTGTCTCTTTTTCTTTAAAGTAGTTGTTCTTTTCATCATGCATTATATAATCAGTTCTCATAAACTGTTTATTAGTTCTACACATGCATGAGTCTCTACTTGTATTTCTCTCCTTTTTGTATTAGAGGAAAAGAAAAAAACAAAGCAAGACAAAACAAACCATATTTCTAGAAAAACATGAAATGAAAAATCCATATAAAAACACAGTACAAGGTGATCTACAATGGTCACTGTGTTGTCTCTTGTTATCTTTAACAGAATTGTCTATATCATCAGGCATAGTACAATTGAATATAGCAGTACATAACAATATTAATAAAAATGAAACATTGTAGCCAGTGTAAGACTTCAAAAGCAGGTAACAGTCAAACCAGAGTGGGTATCCTAGTGAATCTTGTTATCTTCAGTGTAGTTGCCTATACTCTCAGACTTGATACTCTCAATCATAATAGATTTGAATAAAATCTGTCAATTTAAAATTGTACTCAAACAAGATTCAAATAAGATTAGTCATGATAAGACAGTGTAAGTTATACAGGGATTCAGATTAAGTTAACAGGAAGTTAAGGATGATTATCATACCATATTCTGCTATTTTTCAGGGTAGCTCTTTGTGCCCTCAAGTCTAGTACAAATAGACAAACTGGAACAGAATGTAATCCATCTATACAGAGCGGTGTGAGTAATGTGGATTTTAAATCCTGATACACTATTAACAATATTGCCTTCCTTTTTTAGATTACTCTTCCCCTTTCACTCCCACAGAGTGCACTGTGCACTTTGGGTCCCACCAACTTCCTCAGTTTTAGATTCGGGGGGGGCAACCTGCTATTTACCTAAGTGGTTCTGAACCTTCTCACTCCTGGACTTGATCTCAGGTTGTATTCCTTTACCTACAAAAGCCTCAAGGTTTTCCTTCATTATAGCTGAGTATTTCTCTACTGCACATAAATATCATGTCTTTCCAACCTATCTGCAGGTGCTGGTCAAGTTGCCCCTATTTCTTTCTGGTTCCCTGTCACATAGAGCACTGTTTTCTCATATTTGATTTTTGGTACATAAACCTTTTTTTAGGTTAATTATATTTCCTATACAGAGCATCTCAATGGACCATACCTCCTGATCTATTCTGCCTGTGTTTCTTTTTGTTAGTGTATCAGGGCCATCTATGTTAGAGATTATAGCTAACCTTTTTTGCCTCATTTCTGCTATGCTCTTTTTCTGCAATTGGTTGTCTACTTTTCTCCTTCATTCCACTGTTTGCCCTGTTCATTGAGGCCTCTTTGCCACTGTTCCTGAAATCCCAGTATTTTTTTTTCTCTCTTTAGAATGTTCTTCAGTATTTCTCTGTAGCTTTGGGTTGGTGATCACGAATTTCCCCAATTCTTCTTTGTCATGGAAGCATCTTGTTTATCCATTAATTTTTAGGGACAGTTTTGCAGGGTACATTAATCTGGGTTGAAGATTATTTTCTTTCAGGGCTTGGAATACTTTGCTCCAAGCTCTTCTTGATTTGATGGTCTGTGTTGAGAAGTCTGTCATGATTTTAATGGGTTTTCCTTTATAGGTGATTTTTTTCTTTTCTCTGATGGCTTTCAATATTCTGTTCTTGTATTGAGTTTCTGGTATCTTGATTATTATATGTCTGGATGTAGATCTATTTTGGTTGTAGGTGGCTGGGATTCTGTATGCCTCATACATCTGAATACCATTTCCTTTTCCTATGCTTAGGAAGTTTTCCTTAATTATTTCTGTGAATAGCCTTTGTAATTCCTTTGTTTTTACCCCTGCTTCTTCATTCACATTTTTTATTCTTAAGTTAAAGATCCTCTTGTCATCTTCTAGCCTTTGTATTGTTACTATTTCCTTGTTATTTTTAAGAGAGCTTTCCTTTCATGATCACTCATTTTAAACCTGTCTTCAAGTTTTGATAGTCTATCCTTAGTTTCTTTCAATCAGTTTTGTCAGGTTTCAATGGAGTTTTTAATTTCTTGGTAATCTCTTTGTATCTGCTTCATGTATTCTAGGTTTTCTTTATAGTCTTCATTGAATGTTTCTCTCCTTTTTTGTGTTCCTCCATTCTTCCATCTGTGTATTTTTGAGAAGTGCTTGGCATTTCTTTTATTAATCTTCTTATGTCTTGCCTTACTTGAATTAATATTTCAGTTTTGAGCTCATCTATGAAGTCATGAAAATATCTCTTTATTTCTGCTGAGGCTGTGTCTGATATTGCATGTTTGTTGCCCTCAGTCTCTTTTGTATTTACCTCTCTTGGGTCAATATTTGTGGGTTCATGGGCTGGGAGCTTTTTCTTATTTCTTTTTCTTGTCATGTTTTTTTTATTTCTTCCATACAGGTGTATAGTGGAGGTCCCAACCCCTTTCCTTGTTGGTTATGGTTCTTCTGAAGCATTCTGGCTAGGGATTTCTGCTCTCTCCAGTTTTCTGTTGGTTATTGAGGTATAAGCAGGGGCAGCATATGCTGGCCTCTCCCCTCTGAGCCAGTCAACCTGCAGGGGACTTCGTCATGTTAGTGTGTGCCATGGGTATGGATTTGGTTTGGGGCAGCTTATTGGGTCCCGGCCAGGGGTGAACCAGGCCAAGCAGATCCCACCAATCTGCTCTGGGTAGGGAGCAACCAATTGAGGTCCTTGTTTATGCCCATCCTGCCTGATTCCAACATGTCATCTAGTTGGTCACCCCTTTCCAGTGGGAGGGTTTTATTCCTAGCACTCACTGTGGAATAGTGCAGGTCCCTCACTGGCTCCATTCTCCATTGGGCTCACCAACCCCCATCTTCATCATGATTGGGGCTCCTATGAGTCATGGTGGGAGTGAGTTCAGGTGGCTCTGTGGGTCATGGTGGGTCACCACGGGTGCAGGTATGGGCAGCTCGGCACATTGTGGTGAAAGTGCTGTGGCTGCTAATGTTAGCTGCTCCAATGGTAGCCCCAAGACTGCATGTTTGACCAGATTTTTTCCTTTTAGTTTCTTCCCGTGTCAAGAGGATCCATCTCCCTCTGTTTGGATCTCTCCAGGATGTTTTATTCTGGCATATGGGTTGTTTCTCCCCCGGAGGCTCTCTATTTTGTTGCTTACTGATTGGCCATCTTTAGCTCCTCTCCATGTTATTTTTAAGAGATCTTTCCTTTCACGATCACTAGCTGCAATCCTGTCTTCAAAGGTTTGAAAGTCTATCTTCAGTCCCTTTCAAGTGATTTTGCCAGCTTTTGATTGAATTTTTAATTTCCTGCATCTCCCTTGAATCTGTTTCATGCATTGTAACTCCTTCCTACTTTCATTCAATGTTGCCATCATTTTCCTTTGCTCCTCATTATTGTCTGTGTCTTCTTTAGACCTGCTGAATAATTCTTTCAGTATTTTTGTGATTTCTTCTTTTACCTGAGACATTATTTCTGATTTGACTGCTTTTACAATCTCATGAAGTTGTTTCCTTATTTCAGTTGCTATCCTCTCAGAGATTTCAGGTGTGTGACTTCTGTTTTCTTCCATGACTCTACCTCCCAGACTTATTGTGAGTGGGCTGGAGGTCTGAGAGTGCCTTTTGCTCCTTCATCTTAACATTCTCCTGGGTTCCTCTCAACAAGCTGGTTGTGGGGCTCCAGGCACTTCCCACGTTGGCTGCCCCTAGGCAGTGTAGGGGGATGGGACAGGCACCTTGGCTCCTCTAATTCCAGATTTACAGGGAGGTAGCAGGGTGTGGAGCAGGCTTCTCTGGAGCTATGCATCTATATTGTGGCTTTGCTGAAAATCAGGTGTGGATGCAAGCGGGGCTGCTTCTCTCAGCCTGTGTGGGTACACTGGGACTCCCACGATGGTGGCAGCCACACAAGGCTGTGTTTGTCTGATTCTGCTAGTGGATAATGGCTATCTGAGGGAACCAAAAGCCTCCAGTGGTGGCCTATGGATGCACAGGGCTTACCTGGCTGTGTGTCCCTGCTCCTGCTGGCTGCCTGCAGGAAGGAGCCTTCTGTTAACAGCTCCCTGAAGGTGAAGGTGAATCTGTGGCTTCTCTCTGCCCACAGTGGCTGCCTGTAGGATGTGGCCTTTTGGTGGTGGTACACAGTAGGCAGAGGTGGGCCTGTCTGTCTCCTTTGGCCCATACTGGGTGTGCAGAGAAAAGGGCTTTCTTTTGGTGGCATCCAGCAGGCAGAGGTGGGTCTTCTGGTTCTCTCTGCCCACAATGGGCCTTTCCCAGCCTCTGTACTATTGAATTCTGCTTGATTGTATTTTGTTGAAGATCTTTGCATCGATATTTATCAGAGATATTGGTTTGTAGTTTTATCTTCTTACATTGTCTTTGTCTTTAATACCACAATGATGCTGGCTTCACAGAATAAATTTGGGGGTATTCTTTTCTCTTCAATATTTAGAAGAGTTTGAGGAGTACTGACATTATTTTTTCTTTAAATATTGGGTACAATTTACCAGTGAAGTTCCTTGGTCCTGAGCTTTTCTTTGTTTAGGGGTTATTGATTACTGATTCAATCTCTTGATACCCATTGCATTTAATTCCATTTGTTGTAAACAACTTGCTATGTCTACTTCACCTTTCTAAGGAGGGAAGGAATTATTGAAGTTGTGTTAGAAGGCTGCCTGCCATAGTCTTTCTCTAAGTAAAATGGAACTATTGTCAGTCAACTTATAAAACGTGGTATTGTATAGGGCACCCTCACTCTGTGCCTCTGTCTCAGCAGTACTTGGGGAATGGAGATTCTCCCTCCTACCTAACTGAATTCACAATAGGTTCTTGTAGATGTGCCTGAAATTTTTTCTGATGCCTTGGATTGCTGGCCAATGAAGTTTTTCTTCCTGTTGATAAAAGATTTATACTTAGGTGAAAGATCCCTGTTTTTTTTTTTTTTTTTTTTTTGTACCAGGGATCAAACTCATCACTTTGCACGTGTCAGGCAGGCGCTTCTGCTGCTGAGCTAAATCTCTGGCGATCCCTATCCTTTTAAGTCCATGAAATTTTTGTAGGAATTTCAGTCATATTCTGTCTTCATGTTCTTAACATCAAACAATTTTGAGAAAAATATCTTGGGCCTGCTTTTATGATTGTAATTGTAGCAGTTTCTGTTATCTTTAACCCTTAAACTTATAGCTCTATGATTCAGCTGTATGATTTTTTAGCACCATGGGCTTCTTTTCATACAATGTTTTTCAAGCAGTACGATATCAGGGTTGTGTGTGTGTGTGTGTGTGTGTGTGTGTTTTGTTTTGTTGGATGATTAGCTAAGGACAGAAATGGTGCCTGTCCCTTCTTTTGTATTCCTAGCATTGCTGGGAGCAAAGCAGATCTTCAACAGAGATTTGTTGCTTGCAAACCAACCAACAAGCATAGTACCAATGAGTGAGTGACTAAATACTGCAATTGCCTGTAAGCATACCTGTCTTTCCTGCTAGTCTTGGAGCGTGTGACTCATTCAGTATGCTTGATGTCCAGCCGATGGTCTGACCAGAAAAGAAGCTCAATGTGTGTCACCTGTGTAAGAATGAGGTGGCAGTGCTCACTTTGGCAGCACAGATTCTAAGAACAAAGTGGCACTTTAGCACCTGCTTGCTTTGTATCCATCGAATATAATAAAAAGACCATTTTCAAACCATACAAGGAATTAGAGAGGAATAGTCCCCAATTCTTTGTGATTCACCTTACAACTTTTCAATTTGTGGTCAATCTGCAATCAATAGGAATTTTACATTGAATTTCAAATTTAAATCTCTTTCTAGGCCAGTGAAACCCAATTCCTCTTTGAGATGCTGGGCAGCAGCAGGGAGCCTTGGATCTCAGTCTTCCACGCAGTCATGAGGGGAAACAACTAACATTGCCGTGGGCTGAGCCAGGACGTTCAGTGAAGTTAAAGATTCGATGCACTTTCAAGTTATGATATTTTAAACTTACAGTGGTATTATCACACATAGCACCACGTGTACACAGGAAGCCTGTGTACTTGAGACACCATCTCCCTAGTGTCCTTATTATAAGAGTGAGAGTCTCAAAGCAAGATCCCTGAGTCATTTTAGTGTAATTTTATTTTTTTCAAAGATGTACACTTATTTTATTCCAATACATGTGCATAATAAGTTAACAAAAATAATAAAAATATATTTTTTAAAGTGCAGACTGGCACTGTTAACCCATTCCTGCAGCAGTCTCAGAAAGTCTAGTCCTGCGGAATTTCCTCTGTCAGCAGTGAGCATCACCATTCTCAGGAGACCTCAGGGTCTGGAGACCTGTGTCGAGCAGGCCTGGGGTGCAGCTACCTGAGTGCTCGTTGCTAAGGTCACAGTAGATCCCTCTCACAATCTCCTGGACTTCATGTAGGTGGGGATCGAGCCATGCTGAGTCAACCCTTCAAACCTCTGGTACATGTAATTGAGAAAAAGCCAGTTTGTGGATTCGTAGCCTGGTTCTGTGGTATTTGGCACTGGATGTAAGGTATTAGACTCAGGGCAGTCATCAAAATTTGAAGTGTCATCAATGATTTTGATTTCCATAGGGATCCTTGCTGGCTTTCCCTTTATGTGTCCCCAGCCTACACCTTCAAAAAAGGGATGGCTTTCTCAGAGATAGGTACTTCTGGAGGAAATACTAGTTTCTTTCCAGTTCATCACTTTTCTGTGTTTCCTGAGGAGTTTTAGAGCAGAAAGGTGGATCGCCCATTAAGGTTTCATACATAAGCACTCCCAGGGACCAACAGTCACACCATTTGTATAACCAGTTGCAGGAAGAAGACTTCTAGAGCAATGTAATCTGGTGTCCCCGCTGTGGAATATGCCAGCTGTTCTACTCCCAGGTTTCTGCTTTCCTCTTTGAATTCATGTTCAAAAATGTGATGTCACTTAGTGGATTGTGAGTGAGGTTTCTGTAGAATTCAGTTCTGTGAGCTTTCTTTGGCCCCATGCATAAACCAAAATCAAATAATTTTACATATCCCTTGGCATCCAATAAGAGCTTGTCTGGCTTAATATCCTGATGGATGAAATCCAACTGGTGGATTGGATCTGAGGCCAGAACAGTCTCTGAATTGTAGAACTGTTTCCTCTTCAGTAAAGGGATACTTCTTCATTAACAAGGTCATCATGTCACCTCCAGGGAGAAATTCCATGAAGGTTCTTCTTATCTTGAAAACCGTAAACTATCTTCACCACCCAGGCACCATCCACTTCTACCAAAATATCTCTTTCTGCTTGAATATGTGCCACCCACTCTTTTTCAAGCATATCAGCCTGTCTCAATATCTTCATTGCATAGATATGGTCCTTATCTTTCTTCTGGACCAGGCTCACCTCTCCAAAACCTTTTTTGCCTATAACTTTCAGAGATGCAAAGTCACCCAAGCCAAGCCTGGTCCTCTTGAACCTAAGAACCCTTTCTTTGCCAGCATGTTGTGATTGACCTAACTTTTTCTTGTCATCTGCTAATCCTTCTTCTTCCATAGCCACTTGTAATTTCATCTGCTTGGTTTCTCTTCCTTCATGTGGTAAAATTAGGTTGCTGCAAAACTTCTCCAATGTGAGCTTGGCTACAGTCACTCTTGGGTGTGGTTGCTCATGGGAAACATTGTTGTGGCCCCTGCCTTCATGGCCATAGTAAAAGAAACTGCCCGCAGAGCCCAGAGGCTGGGCCTCCCTTGATCAGCAGTCGCTGGCTTTCTTGCCTTGCCCTGCTCTCATGTTAGTATAATTTTAAAAGTACATAATTTGCAGCTGGAGCCTCCTAGAAGCCAACAGATTTGAGTGTGGGAAGTTTAGTTGGGAGAGGATCCTAGGAACATAGCTGGAAGCAGAGAAGAGAGCCAGGGAAGGGACCCAGCTCAGATCGTGTTAGTGAACGGGTGACTGAGGTATGGGTTCACTGGGGACTGACTGTAGTACAGTACATGGCCAGGAGTTGCTTCCTCTAACCAGCCCAGAAGCTGTGACATTCACACCAGCTCCTGCCTCCACCTGTTGCGGGCTGCACTACTGAACCACCCTTAGGAAGAGTCTCCGAGGCTTATGAGAAAAAGTCATCTATGAAAGCGGAGTGCTGAGAGGCCTCAGAAGGGACAGTGACGACATCTGCTGCAGAGATATGTAGCCAGATCTACAGACCTGGATCTGAGACTGAGTTTTGTCCCTGACTCCCAATGCAAGTCCCTTCAAACTCCCCAGGCCTCAGAGTGCCAACCTGGGAGACTTTTTCTGTTCTTAAAGCCCTGGGATTTCACTACTTCCACAGAGACAGATAACATGGGATCCCCGAAGGCCATCTGTGTCCAAGCTCAGGATCTGCAGTCGCCAACGAGGCAGCTTCCCTCCCTTTGCCTGTGTTTCAGCCTAGTCATTCCAACTGAGCCTCTGCAGAATCAGGCTGCTCTTCGCAGCTGACCTACGTGTGTGTAACCACAAACATGAGTCACACATTTCCATAGTGTGGTGTTTATAACATTTGAAACTTTGATTGCTTCCTTCAAAATGATATCTTTTGTTTATGGGCATTTGTTAAATCCCCAGAAATCTCTGCTGTCCCACCCTTTCAGCTCCTTACCTTCTGGACAAAGTTCAGTCTCCTGTTGCTGGCTGTAATGATGGAGAGTGGCTAAAGTAGTCTCATCAGTAAGTCACAAGCTTATTATATTTCTTATATTCAGGATCAAAGAAAGAAATGGAACAAACGCAAAAAGTTTTGGCCTAGTTTTGTTTGCAGTTATGGATATGGATTTAGGTATTTGGAAAACCCCATTGCAACATGCATCTTCCAGTCCCTGATGCTATCTCTCCTCCTTCTCTACACATGTTCCTAATTAATAACAGTATCAGATAATGCCTCCTGGGTGTTCCATGGGGTGTGAGTAAGTATGTAGGGAGGAGTTACATCGTCTCATAAATGTGAGGCGTCTGAAAAGTCAAAACACATCTTTGGTGCTAGACTTCTCAGAGCCTGATTCTCAGTGAAGATTCCCAGGCAGTAGTATTTTCTAAATAACTGCTCCCAGAATATTTCAGATAGCTGGGGAAATGCTCTGCAGAGTGAAGTTTTTCTGAAGCAAGCCTTTGCCATAGAGCTAGGAAGAGTGAAAATTCAACAGATCACAGCAGTTTGCAAGGGTCCTATGGTGTAGCAGGCTGCTGCCACAGTTGCAGAAAGCTTCATGCTGGGTGCTTAATCATAGAAAAAAAAGACAAACACCAACACCAACACCATAAAACAAAAACAAAACAACATCAACATCAACAAAAAACAGTATACTCAGGGAAGACAGAAGTTAAAATACTCTTAGAGAGAAAACGCTTCCTGCTCAGGCATTTGATGACTTTGGGAAGAGTGGGGGACTCTGTGGTCAATCTTGATGGGGAGGACTTGCTCCCCAGGGCCTGTCTTCGGCACCAGGATTGGCTCCATCATTTGCAAAGACTGGTGCAAAATGAAAAGATGGGACCCCATGTTTCAGTATAATTAAGCATTTGAAAACAATGACAGCAGAAAGGCAGAACACAGATGACAGCCCTGTTGCACATGGGCTGCACCCTCATGAAATCAACCATGAGGAGCCCTGGTCTTGGGTAGGAGCCGCAGCTTCAGTTCTTTGTGAAGTCAATCAGGTTGTGCTGCTCCAAGGCAGAACATCTCCCACTCCACCTCAGCAAGAAGCCAGTCCTGCCAGCTCTTAATGGGTCAGCTGAGGGTTAAACAATATGGTGGGAGATTACCCAAAAGGAACATGAAATCGTGGCAAGAGATTGGGGGTTCAAACCCTCTCAAGGATAGTAAGCAATTTTATAACCTGTCTTTCACCTTAGAAACATAGTCTTTGTTTGGAAAAAGAGGTTGAGAACAGTGTCTGTGCTGGGATCAGATCATACCAAGAGCCAAGGAGGCTGTGACATATGTAAACCTTGTGCAAATGCCTTTGTGCTTCCTAAGGGCACAATTATTGCGTTTCCTCTGCTCAACTCTCGGCTACTTTTATATTTCCTTACATGTCCACTCAGCTGCAGTATGAGAAGGAACTAACTAGGCAAGGAGACAGGGCAGCCAGTGGGATGAGACCTTTCCACTGGAAGGTGTGCAGTGCACAGGGCAAGAAGACATCTGAAGCCAGACAGCATGCCCTGTACCTCATCACTGCCCCTGCATCTGTAACAGCTCGCCTGGCAGAGGAGACGGAGGCTAATGGTAAACAAAGGCCGTTGGGTTGTCTGTGGATTTTAATCACCCTCCGGTCCCTACTGCACAGTGGCCCAAATAATTGATGTTTGGCCACCAACCAGCTTCAACCTCTTAGTCCCTTCAACTATCTCCAGCAATTAAGCTCAGTGTGACAATTGCTTCTGGAATAAGCAGCTGAATGAATGGAATTAATCTCCCTGATTTAAATTCATTACTGCCTGTGATATACTGGTGCAGGCATTTAAGAGCCACTTCACCTCACCCGGTCATGCCCAAAGGGTCACGGGCTGACTCATAGTTAATAGTGGGGAAGACTTTAATGGAGGGGCAGCTTTGAAGAAGTGCAGGGTGTGTCCAGAAGCTTGGAGATTTAATGCATTTTTAATTAAATGTGCTTTAATAGGATTTGGCACCAACTATCATGTCACTGCGGATAGATTCATTATATTTGTTCAGTTAATTACGCATGTGTTATTTCCCAAGTGTACTCTGTGATGACTTGGAAAGAAGCTTGACTTCGAGGGACATACAAAGGTTCTGTGGACACTTTCAGGATTAGATTCCACCATCCCCTACTTCTCGCTCCCGTGTGTACTCCTCTGTGTGCACACCCACACCCACACACGGAGGCACACGTGTGTGTACCCACAAAGACACTCAGACGCATGGATACACATGTTTCTCTCCCTGTCTCTGTCTTTCTAAAGAAAAAGAGATAGGAGGAAATATTAAAGTTAAGAAAATTGCTTCTGACTCTCAGTGTTCTTGTTCTATAAATGATAGTAATAATAATGATAATAATCATGCTACTAAAATTGTTCTAGGCTCCAAGGGTACACCTGTACTGTGTGAAACAATAGCACCAAGAGCCTGGTGCTATTGGTATCAGTTGTAACTAATCTGCCGATACCAATTGCATAAACCCACCTGTATCCACGCTTTGGACTCAATCCCTCTATACACACCCATGTATATCCATTCTATAAACTCAGAGAATGGGTCTCCTGGTTTATATGTGTAAGTGTTTGCATGCCAAGGGTGACCTCACTTACTTATTCAACACACATGCACTTGACCATACTCAGTAATGACTTCATGGGTATCTACCATATACTCAACTTAGGCTTTCACGTATTTTTCACACCTGGTTACTTCTCTATCAACAACCAGGTGAGAATCTGTATGTTATAGATGGGAAATTAAGGCCTTGATGAGTCAGTACTATTTATTGCATCATTATTATGTGCTATGCATTATGCCAGGAGTAGGGATAAAGAAGAAAATGAAACAGATGTGGCCTTTGCCTTTGAAGACCTGTTCTCATCACAGAAAGGTTCTGAGTGTCCATGAGCAGTTGTTTTTGTTCCTGGTCCGTTGACATTTGCTGGGGTCCAGTCACAATAGTCTGGACTGTGTAACTCATATTGTGGAAGACTGAGCATCTTGCAGCCCCATTCTCCACAAAGGTTAAATTCAAAGTTTGTGGAGAGGAGGTGATGGTGGGATTCTGGGGAGAAGATCCATCATTCCCAGAGGAGGCTCACCAGAGACACTGTGGATGAACCACAAAGGCTGTGCTTCTCAGACTTTCCCGTGCTTAGAGCGCCCCTAGGATTGTTAGGGTAGAGGCTGTGATGGTTAATCTTGTGTACCAACTTGTTCAGGCTGTGGTATTCTACTGCATGCTCACACACAAGTCTGAAAGCAAATAATGAGGATTTTTTTAAAAGATAAGAATAATACTTAAATCAGTAAACTATGAGTAAAGCAGATTATTCTCCCATAAATTAGGGATGGCCTGACCCAGTTAGTTGAAGGCTTTAAAAGAAAAGACTACAGCTGGGTATGGTGAGGCACACCTGTAATCCCAGCACTCAGGATGCTGAGGCAGGAAGATTGTTGAGAGTTGGAGACCAGCCTGGGCTACAAAGTGAGCTCAAGGGAAGCCTGAATTGCATAGCGAGACTCTGTCTCAAAAAGACAGAGAAAGAGGAAGGAAGGAAGGAAGGAAGGAAGGAAGGAAGGAAGGAGACAGAGAGAGAGAGAGAGAGAGAGAGAGAAAGAAAGAAAGAAAGAAAAAAGAAGAAGAAAGAAAGAAAGAAAGAAAGAAAGAAAGAAAGAAAGAAAGAAAGAAAAAAGAAAGAAAATACTCGAATTTTCCAAGGAAGAAGAAACCTTCTCCATTATTGACCTGAGATTCATGTAACATTAGTTCTTCCTGGGCCTTCAGGCTGCAAACTTGTCCTGCATATTTTGCAGTCATCAGCCCTCCTATCAGGTAAATTAGTCCTTTAAAAAAGAACCAATCAATATCTATATCTATCTATCATCTATCTATTTGTCTGTCTGTTTATCTATCTATCCATCTATCTATATCCTGTTGGTTCTGTTTCTCTGGAGAATCCTTAGTATTGGTTAGGATTCTGCATGCCCTATAAGCTTCCAGAGATGACAATTCCAACTGATACCTGAACCAGACTTTATGTAAAGTCATAAATAAAAGTGACATCTGCAGATAGAAAGTAATCACGTGAAAAGCCAGAGAAAATCTTCAAGTTGTTCAAAAGACCTTCAGACATGAGTTTTGGCAAGATTAATTATGCTGTGTTTCCTCCAATAATTAATTTCTGCAGGCTCTTTTGAACCCAACACTTTGTCCAAGCTGGTGAGCAACGTAAGTCTCTAAGAACACGCCCCCACCACTTTCAATTTCATGGTTTTTGGTTACATAAACGCAGCTTGTCGAGCACATTCTGAAGTAATCAGAGGCAGCAGAACACAATGGCAAACAGCTGGATGAAAGCAGAAAAAGGAGAAAAAAAGTGAGAGTGTGTGAAAGTGTTGCAGCAGCCCAGATGTCTGGCATCCCACAAACTCCAACACTGGCCTCAGCAGCCCTCGGCTGCTCCTGACACTTCTTGAATGTCAATAAGAGCCGGCCTTCTCTTGGAGTGCTAAAGTAATGAAAGCCTAATTTTAAGTTGCTGTAAATGCAATGTAGAGGGTGGGGATTGGTGGGTTTCCATGTCTTCCTTTGCTTGTAAAAAAGCACAGCAAAAATTACAAATGAAAGAGGAGGCGGCTCTGGATGTGACAGCTAACGATGTAGCCATAGACCCATGAGTTGATATTTACCACTTGCCCCAGCCTCGCCTGAAAATAAAAATTATGCATGTGGGGTAATGTTTTACTGTTTAAAAGAATGCTACAAAATCCAGTCAGGTAAATGCTCAGGGTGAAGTGAATAACATAACATTGGTTATACTCAAGCAAGCACCAAATAAGCAAAGATTCTTTAAATAAACAAATTGAGTACATTTCCACAATATGTTAACTCTGTGGGTCACAGAGGAGGCTAAATAAAAGCTTGTTATGAAAGTGTCTCCCAAAGGGTGCAGTCTGTTGTTCCCCAACCTGTTGTTGGAGGAGGGGTGGCTCTTGGGGCAGGCATTGGGGGACTAAGAAGTAGAGTATAGTGGACACTTGGGCTGTGGACATTTCCATTCCCCACCACCATTCCCACTTTGTTACACTCAAGTGTTAATCTCATGTGCAGACAGACTATTGGAGGTTTTGCTTTCCAGTGGGGAGTTTCCTCAGTGTCTCAATGGAGACTTCTGGGAGACACTGTGCAAACCTAGAAGTGACCAGAGTACAGGTACTTGAGTGGTTCACTTCTTTACTTAGCTTCTCTCTTACTCCTTCATGCATTGATTGATACACACAACATAGGCTCTCTGGCAAGCAGACCCAAGGTTTATTAGGGAGCAGTTTGTAATCAACACTTATAAAAGGCAGAGACAGAAGTGATATGAGGCTCATAGAGACACAGAGCTGTGATATAATCTCAGTGGACACTTCAGCCCATTTCAAGAGAGTCCCAGAGGTGGGATGAGTTTTCAGAGCCCTTTTGGGCAGACACAGAAGGCCACACCTTAAGATCGGGGCTGTGTTTTGTCTGATGCACTTCCTCCCCCACACAGCTCATATACTGGAAGCCTAATCTTCAAATTCATAGATGAACAGATATAGAGCTGGTGTTTTAGGGGTTAAATAGGATAAGAGACAGTCACAAGGTGGAGCTCCAGCGATGGCATTAGGGGCTTTACAAGAAGAGGAAGAGACCTGAGCTGGTGCACTTGCTGTGTCTTACCACGTGATGCCCTCTGCCATCTGTGATACAGAAAAAAGCTTCAGCCTCACTGAGCAGGTGCCAGTGCTACATGCTTGGACTTACCATGTCTCCATAACTGTTAGCTATAGAAACTTCAATTCTTTATAAATAACCAGTATTGGGGATTTTGTTATAGCAACAGAAAACGGACTGAGGCCCAAAACAAAACAAAACGTCTGTTGCCAAGAAGTGGAGTTGTTTCTATACCTGGAGCTTTTAAACATGGAAATGGCTAAGACACACTCCTTGCTTGTCCTCAGATTTGGGCTGCCCTGGGACGGAAGTATGACAGAGGTCAAAGTGGTTGTCTGTGAGAGCTGAAAACTGTCTGCTGGAAGCCATTTCAGCCTCTGGAGTCCTTTATGCCTGAAAGGCCATCAGGTGGCACATTACAGTGTCTACTAAGCCCATGCTTTGATATAATCACTTACTCAGGAGCTCTTGTCTCTGGGCTTCACTTAATGACTCACTTGGCCATTTATTCATTCATTTAACTTATAAATGCCTCATCTCTACCTAAACCCTCTGATGGTTGCTCTTGGTACCTTAAGCTCTTCATGCCCAGGGCTCTGGCCCCTTTTAAATCCTTACTGGGTAAGACCCTAACCTTCATTTATTGCACTAGGAGCAACCATGGCTTCTTCCTTTTCTTCAAATGCACCGAAGTGTCCCAAGGTTCAGCTACCATTGCACTTATTTTTGTCTATCTGATCTTTGCATGACTGGTTCCCACTCATAACTTGGGTCTCAGCCCAGAGCGTTTCTCCTCTGAGGAGCCTCTGTGATCTTGTCTGCAGTGATTCACCCTTCATCAGTCTTAACTGTCTCCCATCTTCCCTGGTTTATTTTCTTTGCACACTGTAACTATCTGAAACTACCTTGCCCATTTCTTTATTTCTCCATTTTCTCTCTCTATCTCCACTGGAATGTAAACTCCATGAGGGCAAGGTTTTTGTCTGAGTTTAATCACATAAATTACTGAAACCTTTTAGCTAGAAAAAAATGAATGATTCATTAAGATTCCTGCTAATTAACTCCATTCATTTATATATTGAGTCTCCTCTTATTGGTTTTTTTGTTCATTAATTTTCTTATATATTTTCTAATATATATATATATGCATATATATTCACACACATATATGTCACACTTACCATGAGCTCCATAAAGTTATTCTTAACATTATTGTCAATGACATAGATAAAATTAGGCAAAAAAACAAACTAGAATAACCTGGAGCTTGTCTAACTCCAGTACCTGGCCAAAGAAATTATAGAACATAGTATCCAAAACAAAGTCCTTTTGCAAATGACACTCTGCTATGACTTCAAGGCAGGTCCATGAGGACCATGGGTAAGGCAAGTTTGACAAAATTATTGCAGATATGTTAATGGCATCTACTTTTTGATAAAGACTAGAGGAACCAAGCAATAATAAGTGGAATTACTCTGAAGGAGGGAAGTGTGGAACATTTTAATGGTTTTCAAATATTTTCTTTAATGCTGTATCACATTTTTTCAGTATAAGAAAGATTCTTCAAAATTGTACCTACCGCGCAAAATAGGGCAAGATGCTCACTCAGAGACTTGGTGAGAAGATTGCAGCTGCTACTCAGACTCACAGTTGCCTACCCACAGATTCAGATGATGGAGGATCAGAAATATATTCAAAAATCTCATCTGTAACACATAATTACAGACTCCTCTCCCATCATTATTCTTTCAACCACACAGTGCAATAACTATTTGCACAGCTTTTACACTGTATTAGATATTTGAATTATACAGGAGAACACACATGGATTACATGCCAACACTGCACCATTCTATAGGAAGTACTCGATGATCTATGGACTTTGGTATCCCAGGTGTCCTGGAACTCATCCTTGTGGATACCAAGGGATGACTGTATTTATAAAGCTCCTTTTCTGTGTGCATTTTTTGGTATGTAACACTCAAAACACAATCTTATGAAGAAGGCAATATCATCTATCTATCTATCTATCTATCTATCTATCTATCTATCTATCTATCTCTCTAGCTATCCATTAATTCGGAGGATGTGGTCTCCCCCTAAATTTGTCAATATGTTAGCATTACCTGACAAAGAGGACTTTGGTGGTATGATTAGTTTAAAGATCTCAATATTGACACATTGATTACCCTGAACTATCTGGTACTTCTGCAATAATCACAAGGCTTTGCTTTTTTGCTCGTTTGTCTGTTTTGAGACAGGGCCTTGCTGTGTAATTCAGGCTGGCCTTGAGCTCACTGGGCAGGCCAGATTTGCCTCCAACTCTCAGTGAGCCTCCTACTTCAGCCTAACACATGCTGGGATTACAGGCATGAGGCACCACATCCAGCTACAAGGGATTTTAGGAGACAGAAAGACTGTCAAACACAGTATGATGTGACAATAGGAGCAGAGCTTAGACAGATGAAAGGACACAAGCCAAGGAAAGAAGGCAGTGTCGACGGGGCTGGACAAGGGAAGAGAAAGGATTCTCCTCCATAGTCTCTGGGAGAAATACCTACATAATTTAGATTTATAATCTGTGGAACTGTAAGGAAAAACATGTGGGTTAAAGACTGTGGTAATTTTTTTTCACAGCAACAATATAAAACAGATACAGTGAATAAATGGATGTATAAAAAGATGAAATAAAAAATTCAAGGCCAGGGGAACTGCCAGGATTGACTGAAAAGGCATAAAATTGTGACCTATTCTCCCTGTCTCCAGTTATCATTTCTCTCTGGCGTGTGACTGAAGCTGGAATTCTTTCCAAAAAAGTACTAGGTACCTGAAGGTATCTGGTTACTGCCTTACTCTTCAGGGATTGAATTCCAAGGATTGGAGCATGAATACATAGATTTCCTGTCCTCCTTTTCTGTTTTCTTCCTTCATTCCCTTTTCCTCCTGTATATTTACTGAGCACCTGCTTTGTGCCGGGCTCTGTCCCAGGTTCTGAGAACACACTAGAAATGAGCCGCACCAAGTCCTTCAGGACCTCATGCTGAGGTTTTGCTCAGATTCTCTGTCCAGCAGGGAGAGCAATATTACTCAGGCCATCTGCTGCCCAGGGGTAGCAATACCACCAAGAGAGCACTTGTGAAGGAGCCAGGGGCTGCGGTGGGTCATGGATGCAGCCGTGATCTGGAGCGAAGAGTGAGTGATCACATGGGAGCATTTACGGCCAGTTGTTGCTACACAGCCTGTGTAGACAAGAACCATTCTTTGCCACAGGTGGCGGTAGCCGTCAGGGTGCAGAGGTCTGGCTGGATAGCCGGTCATGCTCCCCAGCAGCAGACGCACTCCCGTATAGCTCCTTTGTACGGGGGAGTGGAAAGCAAACAGGGCACAAGGATGTGTGAGACCTCAGTACTAATTCTCTTCTCTGAATCTCAGGGCTCCCGTCGATGACATGGTCAGTCATGTAAGCAGAGGGCTCTGGGCCGCATTTCAACTGCGGATGTTAGAGTACTGGAGTGGGGGGTCCTTAGACACTTGACTCTATAACGGAGGAAAAAAAAAAAAGAGAGACTTTTCCTTAAGGGGTCTCTTGGTTTTTGGTTTCCTGTCAAACTTCTGAGGTCTGGCAATCCCAGGCCTGGCTTCCTAAGGCTGCATATGTCCGGCTTTGTGTTCCTCCGTGAGGGCCACAGTCTGTGCCCACCTGGATACTACTGCCACAACCGAGTCGCTTGTCCTCCAGCTTCTGTGCTTCTGCAGAGCATTCCAGCTGCCAGGTCCTGCTATGGTGGCATCTGCAATTCCTGAGTCAGGAATGTGACAACCTCAGCAGCCAGGCTCAGGCCCAGTGCTCATCTCAAGGGACAAACAGGCAGAGCTAAACACAGCCATAGCTCTTGGAGGTGGGAACTGACCAGTCAAAAGTGGCAAAAACAATGCCTTTTTCTCCTATTACAGGGACTCATGGAAGCCACTTCTTGGGCAAATCTTTCTTGTTTGGGCCTCAGTTTCCCTATCTGCAAAATCAAGTAGCCAGAACTAGATATCTCCAGGGCTTTTCTAAGGCATAGGTATTTTGATCCTCTCTCTTCACACACACACACGAGTGCACGGAGTATGTCATATTCTTGCACGTGGACACATTTGGACATCTTCCTGTCAGTGGTTCCCCTTCTTCCCTTAGAAGCCCTAGAAGCCCTGGGATCGCCTCCAGTCAGTGGCATGTCTTGCGCCCCTCCCTCTGCTGGGCTCCTTTATGACTAAATCCAGGCATTAAGCTTCAAATTAGTTACCTGCTGTCATTGTGTAAGGGCAGCAAGCAGAATTAGTCACTTAATCTCCTGCTTATCAGTGTTCTCTCCCGGTAGCAGACAATGTGAGACTGTCCCTCCTGCAGGGACAGGGTTCAGACAGATCCCAGCAGTGATAGTGCAGGGAGGCCAACCAAGACTTTGTGCTCCTCTATAGATGGGTGCATGGACTTGTAGGAGAGAATAGGATGGAAGCAGGAACAGCAGCTTCCCATCCTGGCCCTCGGTAAACCTAGGACAAGCCCTTCACTTCCGGGGCTCTTGCTCTCCCCTCTGCATAAAACTGAACGCTCGTCTCAGACTCCAAGAACTCAGGGGATCTCCACAAGAATGGAAGGCACTTTCTGTTTGGACATTTTCTTTGTGGGCCTTTCATAAAACAAGGTGAGTTTTTGAGAGCCTGGAGATGCCTAAAAATAAAGACATGCTAAATCAGAGTCAGAAAGACAGTAACCCTCCCTTAAACATGGTGGGGGGTGTTCCCAGTCCCCTGAAACCACAGATCGTATTGAACTCTATACTTATAAACTATTTAATCATTCTATTAAAAATTATTTTTTTCTTTAGGTACTTACTTATGAGAAAGGATTATTTATGAACGAGGCACAGAGATTAACAATAATAACCAATAACAGAATAAAATAATTGTAACAACCGACTACAATAAAAGTTATGTGAAAATTCTCTCTCTGTGTCTGTCTCTGTTTCTTTCACTTTGCTGTACATGTATTTGGAACACAATGGCTTTAACTGAAACAATGGATAAAGGGGCACTGGTGACATTAATTCACATAGAACAATTCACTCTATGAATCCAAACTGCTATCATGTACCTGTGTTGTTCATAAGGTAATAAGTATATTTATTTAAGAACTATTAAGTAGGATGCAAGCAGGAGACGCACAATAAAAACTGTGAAGTGAACATCCGGTCCTTGAAACCCCCAAAACAGCTGTATTGTCTTTTCTGCCAATTAGTCTAAATTTCAGGTGCAGCCTGGACTTGAAGCCCACTCAGGGCCTGGCCTGTGTCAGCTCAGGATTTCACGGCCTTGCCTGGCTACCAACAGATCAAAATTCCCTATGAAATGACATCCCTTTGAAGGCCACTTCATGGTGTCCTACCAGGGGGCCATTTACTTATCCCAAAACCCTCGTTCCTGCTCTTATTTTGTTAGACTCTAAGCCTTCTCAGGAAGAATCACCAGAAAGTGAACACAGTCCTCCTACTTTGCGTGTGAATTGGTTCCTGTGCTCTGCAGCCATGTGGCAGACAACTGAGACAGGTTCTCCATAAAACACAAGCACAGGGTACCACGCACAGGACAGTGAGGCTTGGCTTGGTTGGTTGCAAAATGCCACAGACCCAGTGGCCAATCTCATGTGTTCTACTAAGTTTTAGCCCTGAGCCTGCAGGCAAATCGTTTGAAGCCTCTCCACCCAGGTGCAAGAAAGGAAATAAATGTATCCTTCACAGGGTGAAAATTCAATTAGTTCTCCTAGGCACTGGGTTTATACGACTAAGTCTCCTTTCTCTCAACAAGGTTGTGAGAGCAGCCAAGCGAGAAGTAAAATTTTCACATTAAATGGTGCATGAGATAAAGATGATGAAATGTGATATTTAAAAATAAAATGACTGGAGTGGAGAAGCAACTTGATTTGGTGACAAGGAAATTGCTCTTTAAAATGATGTTGAAGGCCAAGCATGGTGGCACCTGCCTGTAATGCTGGCAGTTCAAGGTCAATCTAGGAAACCTAGCAAAGCTCCTGTCTCAAGAAAATAGATGAAAGGGCTCAGGATGTAGCTCAGTGGTGGGATGCCTTGGGGAGGAAAGGAAAGGCTTTTCCACATCGTAGAGACATTTCAGTACCCACTGGGACTAGTTCCAGGTCCTCCAAGGACACCAAAATCTATGGATGTCAGTTCCCTTATGTTAAAATGGCATAGTATTTTCATATAGCCTGAGTATATCCTCTGGTATACTTTAAATCATCTCTAGATGGCTTATACTACCTAATACTATCCAAATGCTACACAAACAGATGTACTGTATTGCTCAGGAAATAAGGACAATAAAATCTGTATGTGCTCAGGACAGATGCATTTTGAAATTTATTTATTTGCTGATTTATTTTAGTCTCTCACTGAGCTACATTTCCAGCCTTTTTATGTTGAGATAGAGTCTTATTAAATTGCTAAGTTGTGCAAGTTAGGCTCAGTTTCCCAGAGTACTGGAATTACAGCCACCCTACTGGGCTTGGTTGGAATATATTTAATTACTGACCAGTTATCCCCGAGGATGCCTCTAAGGATAGAGGGCTGAGCGTATATGGAAGGAGGGCTGGAGGCACAGAGCTGTGTGCACCAAGGGTTTGAGTGGCCATGTGAGGGTCTGAAAAACAGCAAAGCTGTCACTATGGCCGGAGCCATCTAAGTGAGAGGCCATGTGGGTTTGGTGAAGTGGGCAGAGCCCACAGCATACAAGGCTTCATGGCTCATGCTAAGGAATTTCCTTTTTTATTCCAAATGAGCTAGAAAGCCACGGGGAAGTTAATATACATGGAAACATTTTAATATAGACAAAAGTGTTTTGCAAACTCAAAAGTACAAAGGAAAAGCATTATTATTATTATCACTATCATATGTGTGTATAGTAACTCCATTCCTCATCAGCAGACCCAACCAACCAAGGATGGAAAATACTTGAAATAAATTGCCTCTGTGCTGAACATGCACAGACTTTCCCCTTGCCATTATGCTCTAAACGGTACAGCTATTTATGTAACATTTATATTGCATGAAGTATTATGAGTAATCTGGAGATGAATTAAAGAATACTGGAGGATATATGTAGGTTCTATGCCAATACTATTCATTCTATAGAAGACACTTGAACATGGGTGGATCTTGGTATCCTGGAGGTGAGAGGTCCCAGACTCCATGCTTCACCAATATCAAGACATAATTGATTAACACTATTAGATTGGCAACATGACCTTCTAATTGTCTCAGTGAAACTTTGCAGGAAGAGGTCCTGGCACCACTGGATCTGAGAGGAATCCTGGGCTACGTCTTAGGTCAGAGGCTGCTCAAAGGGATTGCGGTGCTCTGAGCTCAGCCTGGCAGCAGGAGCCCCATGGGGACACTAACCCTGCTGTGGCATTTATTTCCTCACCCTGGCAGGGAGGTGACAGAGGTGTGTGATGACTGGTCACGTGCGTCAATTTCATGGACTGCTAAAAATGTCTTTGAGCTTCTGGGCCATCACCCAAGTACTGCCTCTACTAGAGAAGCCACCATTGCCTTTGGCAAATTGGTTTTTCCATGATGGCCCCAGACTGAGCACTTGTCACTCTTAGCAATCCGCTGTTGTTTTTCTCTAACAGTCTGATCGATGATAGATTTCTCCACTTGAGTGACAATTCCTTGAGTCTAACACCATCCTTGTGTTTGTAAGCAAGTGAGAGGTAACACTGCAGTGAGAAGCCTCACCCTGTCCTCCAATCCCAGTACCACAAAGCACCAAAGCTTTATTCCTTGTTCAAGCTACATGTTGCCATTACAGTCTGCTAGATGTGCCCTCCTGACAGTTAGGGTGCCCTCCTGATTGAGGGGTACAGGAATTGTGGCAGTGGGACGAGGGTAGTCAGATTGCCAATGAGTTGTTTTGAACTGGAAGTAAATTGTGCTACTTCTGCTCGCATTTCATTGGCCAGAACACTCATGTGTCCATAGCAAACTCCAGAGTGGTGCCAGGAATGTGTCCTACCCTCATAGATTCATTTTCTGTATGGAAGCACTCAATAAATACTTTTGGATGCATTGAAAACTTATCTAAAACAAACTGACCATTTATCAATTTTCAGGTCCTTTTGGTAAATATTGGGAGAATGTGAGAGCTGTATATTGGTTCACTACTTGATTGTGTGGTATAATAATAATCACTACTTGATCATGTGGTATAATTCTCTCACTTCATGGTGCTACATGCACATTATTAATGGACAAACAAGGGGAAAAATTTATCTAAAGACAAACAGACACACTTAGTTCCTAAAAAGTAAATGAAGTTCTACTCTCAGTGCTTGTATTTCCTGAGAACTACTCACTCTTCAGAAGATGTTCATTCTATGGTGGATGCTGCATATTCTCATGGAAGATTTAACATGCTTTCTCTAGGCAGTGAAATATATGCTTAAAAATGCAGGACAGCAGAGGACCTTAATTCCTGGACAGTCTATACTACAGCAGTTCTTGAGCAACACTGCTATGGCTCTAATATGGTTTGTCCACTCCATGGTTTGATTACCATGGCTGTGATATTGAGAAATTGGACCTTTAAGAGGTTTTTAGATCACTAACAGAGATTAATGTCTTTTTCACAGGACTAGATTAATTCCCTTGAAACTGGATCACTTACCTCAAGAATCGATTGTTGCAAAGCAAAACTGTATTCATGTTTTGTCTGGACGGCATGCACTGGCTTGCCCTTTCACTTTTGGCAATGATAAAACATGGCACAAAGTTCTCACCTATGAGTAGATGTTGGTACCATACTCTCATGCTTACAGGATCCAGAGCTATGGGGAAAAATAAACTTTCTCTCATAACTTATCCAGTCTCAGATAATTTGTTATAGCATCAGAAATTGAACTAAGACCAACATTCGTTTTACCAAAAGAACAGGATCTCTGGCACCTTTTATTGTATAAAGCTTTTTAAAAAATTTTTAAATAGAAAAAAACCCACAAAAACTAAAAAAACACAGATATGCAAACAACAACTACAAGAGTAACAAAAACCCCAAAACAATAATAATATAGGTTTTCAAAATAAGATGACAGGAATTTAGTAGTGGTTGTTATACTGCATACTGTTGTCCTCCAAAGAGTTGCTTAGATTACCAGATAGAGACATGCAAAATTGATCTAATCATGAATATTAACTGATCTTTTCCAAGAATTAGAATTAGTATAATCATCTTAGCTATTTTATGTATATATAAACAAATGTATATCTTTTTCCTTTTCCTTTCTTTCTTTTCTCCTTTCCCCTATCCCACTTATTTTTCCCCTATGAGCAGTTTCTTACCATTTCATAGTATCTACTGCAGATTTTGGATCTTATTTACTCTTTCAGCTTCTTACACTAGGGAACCAATATGATACTTACACACGTGAGTCTGATTTATTTCATTTATGAGTATGATCTCAAGTCTTATCCACATATCTATAAAAGCCTCAAAGTGATCTTTCTTTACAGGTGACTAGTACTCAACTGTATAAAAATACCATCTTTTTATCCATTCATTTGTTAATTGGCACTCTTTATTCTAGATAACCAACTATGTGAGGAAAATTTGAAGTTCCTGAGGTGTAGACTGTGGTTTCTTCATGCTCGTCTTTCTAAGATTAACTATCTTCCTCTGGGTGTAAGATAAAATTAACTTATAAATCGTGGTTACACAAAGTGTGGGATATCCATATGAACTATTCAGCAACAAAAAGGAATAAATTACAGATACATCCATTGACATGGATGAATCTCAAAAAACATAACTGTTAGTGAAAGAAATTAAACATAAGAAGCCACTCCACTTACATGGGAGAGCTGAGAAAGCAAATCTATGGTGGTAAACAGCAAAGTAAGGTTGGATGGGGTAAGGTGTTACTAGTAGTAAATGCATTGGAGTGACATCATTGGAACAATGTAGGTATTTTAGAACTTATTTGCGGTCATAGTAAACAATTTTGCAGATCTCCAAAACATCACTGAGTTGTAGGTTTGTATCTTAGTTACTTTTCTCTTATTGCTGAGACTAAATACCTGACACCCAAAATGAAGGAAGGAAAGGTTTGTTTAGCTCACTATTTGTGTAGGTTTCAGTCTATAATCAGTTGGTTCCAAGACATTATACCATGACACTGAGGCAACACTTTAAGGAAGCTGCCAGCAAAAGCAGTAAGAGCAAAAGGGGGCAGAACAAGCCTCCAGGGCCAGTGTAGCATTTACAAAATCTCCTTGCCCTCCTCTTGCACAGGATGGGACTGTTTACAAAGTTAGAACCCTGGCTCCCTGCTGAGTCTTAGGTAAACTTCTAAACTTCTTAAGTTGACACAATGTATCAATCTTAACAGTTTGCAATGAATTTATACAGTTAATGTATTTATACAATATGGAAAATTTGCCTCAATAAAGTTACTTTGTTTCCAGAAAAACTAACCCACATATAATCACTGCACTGTGTATAATACACTTGAAAATAAGTTAGAGACAATGTTATACAAAGAAAGGAAATTTCGCAAAGAGATTCAAACACCTCCATGTTATCCTTTTGAAAGGAACAAAGTCCTTCAGCCCTGACACCAAGATGACTTTAGGTTTTCTCTAAACAAGGTATTGAAGAAGCATAACAAATTGTAGCAGAGATTATCTGTGAGTCATCTCCTCCTGTACACACCTGCACACAATAGAGAAGGGGGCTTAGGAAGAAAACTAAAGCAAACAAAAAACCCAGGTTAAATAAACTCAGATTTGGAGATTCTGACCAATTCTTTGAGGTAGGTTTCTTCAGCTATAAAATGGGGATCATACCAGCTCCTTGCAGATGGTGGATATATTGTGTCAGCTCCAGCTCCTTACTGATGGAGGAAGTTATTATTACCCCGGCCCTCTGCAGAAAAAGGCACTGTTTATCTATAATGATGGAGTTGGATCTTCCACACATACACTCCTCCTGCAGGGTTATATAGCGATACTTTTGAAATTGGAGATTACGCTGAAATGCAGCTCTGATGCCAACAGTGCCAGGTGATTCCCACCCTCCTGGGCCATGCCCACACTTTGAGTTGGAAGAAAAACTAACGTTTATCTGGCAGGGTCTTTAGACTTCTATCTCTGACTTTTCAACCAAATCCAGCTGGTTTCCAGAATTACTAGGGAAGTACAGATACCTGGTTTGCCAATAGCCATAGGGAATCAGCACCTATATAGGGCTTTCGAGTCTAGGCTTCATAGCTAATTCTATGGGGTCTGGAGGTGATGGATGAAGAGAACCCTGCAGACGTCATGGAAGTACTTCGGACTTGATATAGGAAACCTAACTTACTGTCCTACGCACACCATGCATGTAGTTTTGGTGTGGTCACTTCCTCTTTCTGGGCCTCAGTTTATCTGAACAGTGGGTCAGCCCACTGCTGTCCAGCACTTCTGTTCTGTGACTGGGTGAACCCCCACTTTCCTGGCTTACTCTTCACGTCCAATTGGCCACGGCACTTCTGTGACTCAGGGGAGAAGGCCCAGCAGCCGGGAGGCAGGGAGTGGAGGGCGGAGTGCCAGCTTTTCCGCCCCGCTGCCACCGGAGCCGGCGCCCAGCTTGGGCTATTGTGCTCATGGGAGGTCTTAGCTGGTGAGGCTGCCAGCCCGACTGCTCAGGCGCCAGGGCTGCTTCATTATTTCATCAAAGTTCATTATGCTGGGGAGGAGACCAGTAATAAAACATGATTACAAGTGTCTCCAATGAGCACTTAAAGACATAATTTGGGGTATACATTCTGCTGCATCCCTGTCTGTGGTCACATAACGCACGGAGATTTGCACCTCTGATCTACACCAGTCTTGGGGTTAATTGGAGTGAAAAAAAAACACCCCAAGTACTTGATTCAATTTGTCTTGGGACTGAATTTGTTGTTTTATATGAAGGCATGATTTGCCATTTTTGAAAACATGCAGTTAATTATGTGTGTAAAAGGCAGGTATGGTGGTGACACAGGACACAGCAAGGGCTTGAATGGCAGCCAAGCGTATCAGGTGTTGGTGGCAGGCACCTGGGGAGAAATAGGTTTCCCTCCCTTCCTTCCTTCCTTCCTTCCTTCCTTCCTTCCTTCCTTCCTTCCTTCTTCCCTCCTTTCTCTCTCTCTCTCTCTTTCTTTCTTTCTTTCTTTCTTTCTTTCTTTCTTTCTTTCTTTCTTTCTTTCTTTCTTTCTTTCTTCTTTTCCCTTTGCTGCCTTCTCTTCATCTGCACCTCTCACGTTGTTGTGAACTTTGTGCAATGGCAGGTGGTGACAGATGCTGAGAAGAAAGTGAATGGCACTTCCCACATCAGTGCTAACACGAAAACTCCTCTTCCATGATCCCCGTGCCCAGAGGGATTTCTGAGGGTGCCCACGTCTGTGCCATTCTCTGTGAACCAGGACTAGTTGGCAAGTGTCTAGGAGGTTAAGCCCAGTTGCCAGGGATGTGGGCTGGAGGCCAGCAGGTAGGATGGGGTGTGTGTGTGTGAGGTGCTCCTGAGGTGCTGGTTAGGTAGAATTTCACTGGGTTATGCCTGGGTGGCCCACATCTCTCTCTTTGGGTTTTAGTCTAGAGTCTGAGCCTTGGGTTCCAGCTCTGGTTATGGGATTCACTGGCTACTCTGGGCAGGATCTCCTCCATGGCCATGGTTTTTAGTCCTCATAAAATGGGAAGGTTGTGCTAGGCAGTGTCTTCCAAATTTACTTAATCTAAGGATAAGAAACTTGTCAAGTGTAGATTTTCTCAGCTCTTACATGCAATGTCAGATCTGACTTTCCCTAAAAGAAACCAGGGAACAGACAGTGAGTAAGTTCTCCAGGTGATCTTTGACATTTCACATAATCTTAGATATAGAAGACATTATTATTACTATTATATTATTATATTATTTGTAGGGTTTTTTGAGACAGGTCTCACCAGGCAGTTCAGGCTAACCTTGAACTCACTATGTAGCCCCTGCTGGCCTCATACTTGTGGTGATCCTCCTTCCTCGGCAGCCTGAGTGCTGGGATTTCAGGTCTGTGCCACCACACCAGGCATGGAAGACATTCTTATCATTGGTATTCAACATGCAATAGATCAATGGTAGTGGACATATGGCACATATGTCCCAGCGAGCTGTTTGTTATAATTGAAAGCTATAAAAGTTTCGCCATCACTGGGATACACCGCCCACTTCACACCCCTGTACACTCAGTTCCCACTTCCAGTTGTAACCAAAATTAATGACTGTGTGTGCACATATGTGTGTTTATTCATTCAGAGAAATCTATAACATATGTGCCAGTACACAGACACACATACAAATCATTGTTCTTCTCCTTTGCACTGAAATGCATGATGGCATATTATATGCACTATTCTATATTTTCCCTTTTTCCATTTAATGAGTCTTGGAAATTTTTCTATGTTAATTGTCTCAGGCAGTAATATACTTGCATTAATAGAAATGTGTCTCTTCTTAATTCCAAGCTTAATGACTTTTTGTTGATAGCTTCAAATTGGCCATGGTGGAAGTATTTATACCACAGAAAAATGCTAGAATCAAGATTTTCCCAAAATCCCAACTAGAGAATGAGTTTTTGCACATTTTCCCAGGAAACCATTGGATGAGGTTCACTTATACTTTGTCATACCTTCTGTGATAAGAATATGTACCAAAAGATTTACTTTCTTCATTAAAAATTCTTGTGTAACAACCTGATTTATAGATTATTATAGTTTTTAATTGTAGCTTGTTTAACCCATCCCCTTTTGATGGACATTTAGGTTGTTTCTGATCTTCCTATCTTCCTCCAATACAAACAATGCTAAAATAAGCAATTTGGTACATAACATTATTTCACATGTGCACATAATTAAGAAACATTCCCAAAAGTGGTCGGAGTGGGTTAAAAGCCTATGCATTTGCTGTTTTGATTGGCACTGCCACATTGCCAGCACTTGGCCAGCAATATACGAGCAATACCCTCCTCTTTACACTCCACACATTATCACACTCAGTGTCTCCCTTGCAGGGTAGTATGGGTCACTTTACTACTGAGGAGGCTGGGCATGTTTTCACCTACATATTAAAGAGCCAATTATAATTCCTTTTGATTAGTAAAGTCTGGGAGGGCCTGCCTAATCTAATCCTTTCTTCACAAATGGGACCCACGAGGTCTGGAAAAGCACAAAGAACTAACCAATGCCCCATGATAAATATAGTAGAAAAGGGATTAAAGTCAGGAGCTATGGCCCCCTAAAATCAAGTGGGGCTCTGATAGAATGCAATTTGACTGTGCACTGGATCTGTAACCGTGAACTATGTCAAGTGTTACAAAATAACCCACAAGTTGCACACTGGAAGCCCACACTTTGTTTATTTTGGCAAACATAGTTTTTTCTCTTCTAACTTTTAATTTAAAATAGTTACCAAATCTAAAGATGAGATTCGACATAAAAAAATTCTTATTTCTGATTTGCTGAGAGAAGAAGTAAAACCAGCCAAAACTTTTAGCAAAGCTGGACTGAGTATCGCAATGGCACGAACTCCTTGGTGCTGGTCAGCAGCCACCTGTCTCTGGATGGGCTCACACACTCCAACTTGCCACGGTCCTCATCCTCCCTGGCATTTGCCCTTCATGTATGCTGCTGCCACACGTCCTCTGCCATCAGCAGATTTGTTTCATTTTGTTTTTCACTAATCTGGAAATTTGAAATTCAAAGTGTTTCAAAACCTAAGACATTCCATCTTGAGTGAAAATTCCATACCATGAAACTTTATTTCATGCATAATACTATTAAAAATTATATAACATTACTTTTAGCCTATGCATACAAGGTATATATGAAACATAAATAAATTTTGGGTACACACTTGGGTCTCATTCTAAGAGTGTCTTATTATACATGAAAATACTCCAAAATCCAAAACAAATTGAATCCAAAATCTGGAATACTATTGACTAAAATAATTTTGGATAGGGGAAACTCAACTTACAATGAAGAGTGAAGTGAAATATTTCTGGAATTCATTTCCCTATGAAAATGGCATGGTGTAGATCCAGAGAGATGAACAATTAAAAAACACATCTGAGCAGCATTTTTTTTTTTTTATACCGGGAATCAAACTCATGACCTCACACTTGCCAGGCAGGCGCTGTGTCGCTGAGTTATTTCCTCAGCGCTCAGTAGCATCTTTTTAACAGAGATACTACTTTGTGTTTATTAGATGGAAATGAATAAATGAATGAGTGAAACAAGCATCTGTATAAACTACAACTTAAGAAGATGTGAAATGATTCTGGTAAAGGCCCATCAGATTTCCTTTTTAATGTTGTCTTCTCGATTTTGAAGATGTTTGGCTTTGGAGGGTATTCATACCCTCATCTCAAAACCCAGCAAGGGACTTTTGGCAGAGGTGGCTTTAGAATCTCTGCGCAGGAGGGGTTTTGAGATAATTAGTTATGTGGAAGTGGCAGCCAGAATTATCTTGTGCCTATTATGCAAGCATGCTGATTTTACCTCCTGGTTTATTTTTACCGAGGGTAGCTTGAAGAAGACATTAGAGGTGGGGTGCAGGCATCATTTACATCCTCCGTGTTACTTGTATTTCCATCTCTAACACCCATGTACCTGTATACGCATTTCTTTGGCCAGCATCTTTCTCAGGGAGACACCTACAAATCTGAGCCTGCAGAAGAGGTCCTCTCTCTAATCCTCGTACTTTTCCTCTGAGCTCCTTGGTGACATATGAGGCAGTCAGTTCATCTCCCCAGTAAGGATAAACTGTGATAACATGGGGTTAATCTAGGTCTCCAAGGCCTAATCATGGGCATGACTGCAGAAAGCCAGCATTTCATCTCTTTCTGCGCACAGAAAGTGACTGAAGGTTCAAAGAGCAGCCTGGTGATATTGGCTTCAAGTAGGGTAGGTTGAGCCCTATACACAGTGCAGATAAGTGGTTCAAACCTAAACACTGAAACTAAACTTGTAAGACTGAAAGAGGATAGTAAAGAAAGTTGAGATGATTAGAAGTATCTTTTCAAGGAAGTGATAAAAATTCATATATGTTGTGAGGAAGGAGAGATCCTCTCAGAGGCCTCACGTGGCCCACACTTCCCTCAACATTCAGACAGCTTGATACACAGTAGGTATCTAGGGTGGAGATGGGCTACCATTTTTCTTGTCCTGGGATCCCCCTTTCTACTGGCTGACTACATCACACTCTCTGCCTCTCTGCTCTGTCAGACAGTCCAGTGGCAGAGGCACGTGGTAAAGGATGGGATGCCATTGTTCGCACCGGACAGGCAGACACAGTGGCCCCCTGTGGTCAAGGGAGCTTGAAATTGCTTTAGCTCCTTCTCTAGAGCTTTTCCAGAAAGTCAGCAATGAGAACAGCTACCACATATTTAGCACTCACTGTGTCAGATATTATACTAAGCTACAATTGTCATATTTGAGTTTCTCTTCCAGTGATACAGGTTTTATTTCCAACCTCCTTTTATGGATAAAGAAAAGAATGCTCTGAGATGGGAGATGCCTGCTCAAAGCCTCACTGTCAGGGACAGTAAGTGCTAGGGTGGGAGATGAGCTGACCACAGAACCCGTACCTGAAACAGCTTGGGATGTAGTAGAAGTAGCTCACTCGGCTTCCACCTGCTCCAAGATTTGCAAATAGGTTTTATTCAGCCATTGGTATGAGTTATTTTCTGATACTTAAAAATCAGAAAACCTCACATAAAAATGGACAGATCTGCTAGCCCTGAACCCATAATCATGCAAGAAATAATAAGAGCCAAAAGGAGGGAGCCATGACCCCAGTTCACTGCCGTCCCCACCACTCCCTATTGTGTTAGTGCTGAATTCATAATTCACTTTTCTCCTCTGTATCACACAACATTTTAAGTAGACAGAAATGCTGAAAGAATTCTATAGCAAACTCCCAACACCTAAACTTCATGAGTAACTTTTTTTATTTTAAAGAGAATAAAACAAAACAAAACAGAAAAAAAGCAGATCAGAACAAAACAATGTAAGCAACACAGGATTTCAAAACAAGACAACAAGAAATCAACAGTGGTTACCATATTCTTTGGTTTTCTTTGAAATAGTTGTCCATATCGTCACACACAATGAATTCAAGCAGAACAAAATAATATAAAACCGATCAAAACAAAAGAATGAAACAATTACAGGTCTTCAAAACCAGACAATAGGAAAATCAACTATGGCTACCACAATATCTATTGTTCATAGCTGTCCATATTGAAATCAAATAATAGAAAACAGGCTAAAACCAATCAAAACAAAGAGTAAAACCATTATTGGCATGATTAACATTTTACTCTACTTTCTTTATCATTTATCTGCCCATGTAGCCATTTTTCCATCTTTTACCCATTCACTTGTTCTCTTGCATTGTAAAGTGAGTTATCAACCTCAGTATTCCTTAGACACTTTGTATTCCTATCATTCGCTAGAATTCAATATTTGTTTACAGTCCCTTTTTGGGAATGAGATTTATATATAGTGAAATGCACAAATTTTAAATGCTATCATTCTGTGTGATTAATGCATGCATGCACTCATGAACTCAGACCTCTACAGGATATAGACAATTCATCTGCTCAGTAAGTTTCTCATGCTTCTTCTCAATCTGCCCCATCCCCATCTTCTGCTTCTCTTTTGAAAATTGCCAGCCAGTCATTTGGGTTTGGAATCCATGGCACATCACAAGAAGGAAATTCAGAGAGAGAAAATAGCTATAATAGTGATCACAGGCAAAGGAACCCAGGACAATCCTTCTTGAGTCCTGGACCAGCTCTTATCAGTGGGGCCAAGCTGGGACATTCTCCCGTGCTCTTCACTACTCCCTGATGCACGAGGGAAGCACCATGCCATTTGTATGGCACACCTATCCTACACTGGGATGGACCCCCCTCCCCATCTAGCCAACACTTGATGCTTTCAAAACTCATTTAAATGATGTCCTGGCATGGTGAGAAAATGGTAAACCTGATCTCAAGATCATATACAGAGTGTATATTTCTCAATTAATAAGGTAAGAAACTATTGGATGGGTCATGGTTTCATCTTAGCACCTAATTCAATAAATGTATGTTGGGTAGATATACATCAAAAATTTCAGCTAAACTTAAACTGTAATAGATGTAATATAGTGACAAAAAGGGGGAATTTTTTGTTGTCACATTCTTCATTCCTAAAATCATGTAAAGACGCAACATTTAAATTGAGTCCCAAGACCTAGGTTTGAATGTAAGGTCTGATCCTCCTTCTGCTGTCTGTGACCTTGGGTGTCACTGAACTTTTTGAGGCCATAGTTTCCTCCTCAGCAAGATGAGGACCATAAGACCTGGTGGAATTGGGATGACAAGCAAAAGAGTGCAGGTGAAGTGCAGAAAGGTTGGTGAAGTCACTTGCCCAGGATTTCTTTCATTCTCTCCACAAGCAAGCACTCAAGGAGGGACCACGGTGTCAGAACAGTTTCTTTAGTACCCAGCAACTGCCTGTATCTCTGGTGTGGACTTGACACCAGAATCAACCATGAACTCTGGGTCTTTCCCTTAACCTGCACAGGCTGCAATTTCCTTATTGACCAGTGAGGCAAGAAGCCTTTTATTTATAGAATTAACACAGAAATAAAATCAGATAATGTTTTTGAAGACACAGTGTGAGCTGAAAAGGAGTGTCAATATAAGATACCATTACAGTAGCTATTTCCTCTCCTTTATCGTCCTGCCTCAATTCACACCACCATTGCCTTTACCTAGATTCTTACAATAGTCTGTTACTCCATTTTGTCTACCTCTGTTTTTGTTCCCATCCCATCTAACCGCCCCCATTTTAGACAGAAGTGTCTGATCATGGCATCTCTTTTCTTCAAAAACTTCTGTGGGCTTCAAGAAAAGGTCTAAGCTGTCCCACATTGGAAAGAACTCTCTAATTGAACCTGACTCCCCTGACTGCCCAGGCCCCACTAACTTCCCTCTGCACATCAGCGCCCGACAAGGCAAGAAGGCCTGCCCTCTGCTGCCTCTAGACTTTTGAGTGTGGACATGCACTGACCTCACATACTCTGCCTTCCTCCCTGAGGACAAGGATTGTCTTGAGACTCATGAATCCTCCAGAGCCCAGCACTGGGTCTGACAGATAGGGAGTACTCAATATGCATTTAGTAAATGAATCTAGTGTTTAAGCAATTCATACAATATGTTAGGCACAATGGTAAGGGCATATATATATATATATATATATATATATATATATATATATATTCATTATATTCATTGCACCGATATGTCTACTGTTGCATTTTGGTTACTTTTCTCTTATTGCTGGAACAAAATATCCTATACCCAAATTTAAAGAGGAAAAATTTTTTTTAGCTCACAGTTTGTAGATGTTTCAGTCATGGTTCCAAAGCAGGGTAGCATGGCAGAGGTGCAGCAGTTCAAGGTGGCAGAAGACAGAAAAAGTAGCAAAAAGGTAGAGGAGAGAAAGCCTATTTTGCTCCCTTATATTGCAAACAGGATATGGGTATAGCATTCACATCATCTCTCTACCCTCCTGTTGCACAGGCTCAGGATGTTTACAAAGTGAGGACCCTGGCCTCCCTGTTGAGTTACTTTGTTAAACTTCTAAATTTCTCAAGTTAACACAATGAATCACCCATTACAACATCCTGGACAGTAAACAGCTGCCTTAGGGCATGTCCTCTACATCCCTGGCTGTAGAACTGCTGAGTTACTCAATTAAGTTTCTAAACTTCTCAAGTTGACATAATGTATCAATCATTAAATGTCATAACTCATTTTTATCCAGAATCTTATAACAAATGCATAAATAGGCAAGTAAATTATTTTTGGCCTTAGGAAATGAGGCCTTTCACATTTCATTCTGTAGAAAGCACAAATGTCTATTATACCTTCCTTGTATAGAATAGAAAATTCTATGATTTGGGGGGGAAGTGGGGTTTCTGGGGATCACACCCAAGGCCTACACACAAAGTTGCACAATCTTCACCATTTCAAATTTTGAGACAGAGCCTCACTGTGTCATTAAACTGCCCATGCTGGGCTCAAACTTGGGATCCTCCTTCCTCTGTCTCCATGAGTCCTGGCTGGCATTGTAATAAACAAACAAACAAACAAACACCCCAAAAAACAGTGATGCTGCCTTTTTACAACTAGAGGCATAAATACACCCACTATCTTGTTTTTACCTTTGGGAGACAAACTTGTCTGTGGCTAGGTCTGATGGAACTGTCCACCCAGTGCATGTAACTATCAGCAGTCTACCAGGAGCGCATAGCAATGAGATGGGAGGGAAGCTTCAGGGTCTTATCATTTGGTTCAGAGAGGATGATTCTATTCACCATTTCTCTCCCTAGTTAGGTAAAACTAGTAATATAAAATTAGTATTTGTGTCTAGATGGTGAAAAATACACATGGAATGAAGTTGTCCATCTGGGCAGTTTAGTAGGTCAATTAGCATCATTTCCAAAACTTTCTTTCTATCCCTTTGGTGTACAGGTTCAATCATCTCACAATACTCAACTCAGATACAAGTCTGTCTAAGATACCTTGAGAGAAAAAAGATTGGTGTTTTTGAACTTTGGTAATGTTATACTAATTCCACCTTGTATTGCCTGTTTCATCTTAAGCAAGTTATTTTACCTATCTGTGCCTCACTTTCTTCACCTATAAACAGGATAAATCTTGGGAGGTGCTGTCAAAGTTGAATGGATCAAAAGTGCCATGTATTTAGCAAGACACCAGGAACAGGTTCCAGGTACTAGGGTGATAGGTCCTTCAGTGCCTCTCTTGACTTCCGGTAAGGAATGGGGAGAAGGTTTCACTTAAGGGCCAGCACTCAAGGAGTGACACAAGGAATGCACAAACTATACAATAAATGCTTAAATTAAAAATATTCATTAAAATAAAAAATAGATGATCATAATCACCCTCAAAATACTCCATCTTCTTCCAGACACAATTACCCCATTATTCTTGCCAATTTCTGAAGCACTTTTGGAAGTCCTCTTTCAAGAGTGTTTTCACAAACTGTGATCAAAAGTAAGGTGAATGCCATCTAATGAAAAGTCAGACTTGTAGAAACATTATGGTTTTTCCTTATTCATCTTACTTACCATATTAGACACTAGAGCCAACTCTTCCTCGAAGTCAAAGTGACTGGGAAAAGCAAACCTTTTAAATTGATTCCAGACATTGAGTTAGTCATGACAACAGAACTAAAGACACAAAAGAGGACTTCTACCACGGCTTGAGAAACTGGTAAGAATAATGGGCTAAGTGTGTTTAAACAAGGAGGGAGTATACCGAAGGGAGTGGATGGCAATGTGTCTTTAACTGTAATAATTTTTAAAAATTTAATCATTCATTTTATCTTTTGATCACACCTCTTATGTTTACCAGGACACGACGTTTGGGCTCAAGAAGAAGACAGGCTGTGATCCCTTCATCATTCTGGGTAAGATGATGAACAGTAATTGCTCACTACACACCATATCTGACTTTCCAAAATGTCATCCACTGGGGCCCTATCATGACACCCTCAGAGAAACAATTCACGTTTCCATTTGAATTTCCCTTGGAGTCTGGGAGGAGTGAGACTCTTGAGAGAACGAATGCTCCTCAAAGTTTGAAGAGCGGGACAGAGGGAGTAGTGGGTCTAGAAACTGGACACCAGGAATTCTAATAGCTTGAGACACACGCTTGGATGGGAGAGGACATGCAAGAATTTTGTGGACACGACTCTAGTGTCCTTGGTATTCTGTGTCTGACCTAGTGCAGTGGTGGTCCAGGGGGGCTGTTGCTTGGTGGGTCTGCATGGAGGTGAGGAGCTGAAGAGCCTGGTGAGAAGCAAAACGGAAGAAGCCGAGTGAAACCACTGCCTTTACCATACTTTTTCTCTCTCATATTCTATTTTTCATCTTGAGTTAAGACTGCCATGCCTTTCCCACTATTGTCCTTGGAGAGTATAAACCACAGAGTCAGAGACGTGGAATCACAACAGTTTGATTCACTTATGGCTGAGTGGACAAAACGGGCACTGGCTGAGGAGGCCTCCCAGGAAATAATGTAAGTTCCCTCGTGAACCAGGGGTCCTGTTAGCCGATCTGAGCTATATCAGCTGGGCTGCAGGCGGACTCTAAACCCGGAATAGGAAAGGGGTTCGGGTGTCTCCTCCCCCACTTCATCATCCTTTCTGCTCTTAATTACACAAATCCCGCCCCTAGGTCTCTGCACACCGGAAACAGAAATCTTAATGACTAGTAACCAAAGAAGGACCACAATCATTATTTCAGTATTCCTTATCGCAATCATTTCAGAAGAGAAGTTTTAAAAAAAGATGGATTGGGAACAACTATTTGTCTAGTAAGTGAGACTCTCCTCCTCCACCCCTTCACTTCCTGCTGAAAAGCGCTGTAGCTGCTAATCCTCCTCGGCTCCACTTATACTACATTATCATTTTTATCGGCCTCATAAATCGCCTTTCGAGATTACACAGAAATATACATTGCCCCACTATAATTACCCCACATCCCCCCTTCTCCTTTTTCATTTTGATCTCAGGTAAACCCAGTCATTACCCACATCAGTGTGGCTTCCCTAAACGTCAAGATTAAAACGGACCGTGAAGACTTACGCAAGACTGAGTCAGCCGGGCAATTTGAACCAATAAATATCAAAGTCGTGTCTAAGCAGAGAGCAATTCATTTGATACCACATCTGTCAACAGGCCTGTGAAGGATTTTCCTTCCCGGGGCTCCACCCTGGCGGCCCTGCCTGCTCTTCTTCCTGGTTCTACAGAGCAGCCAGAATTGGCCTCACCTGAGGACGGTGTCTAGGGACTAGGACAGTCTGAGCACTGGAAGCAGGAGCTTCAGTGGCTGAGTTGCCTGCCTTCCATCCGCTATCAAAACGGCCTGCCCCAGTGCCGTGGCCCAGTGAGTGCACACTGCAATTAGCAATTCTTTTTTATTGGTTGATGTGGGCTTCCGGCCAAGAGGAGTTGGGATTGAATCAATATTCCTTTCATTATGTCATCATGGGCAAATGAATTATGAAAACAAAAGCTCAATATGAAGCTGCCAATGCTAATTACTGGGTAGGATGCAGGGGCACAATAAACAAAGGGCACTCTGTCCTGGCAGGGGAAGAGGGAACCACCCCTCTGCTGGATCTGAGGGTGGCAGGGCCCGGCTTTCCTGCTCCCCTCAAGCCCACGACTACCACAAGGGAGGGGGAAAGGATCAGGCCCAATTGCTGTGGGACCAACAATCTTGAAACCAGTATTTAAACAAAGACAATACGATCCAGTGCAAGTAGCATTTATTGAGCACTTACTGGGAATCAGGCACTGGGCTTTTCATTCACTGCGACTGTGATTATTGCTGTGCCCAGAACCTGATGGTGAAGAGAGTGTCTTCAGAGTCAGACACACCTGGCTTCAGACCTCTGCTCCAGTGCTATTTACTGTGAAAGCTCGGCATCTCTGAGCCGCACTTTCCTCATTGGTACAATGAAGATAATATTCTGCATGTCAGAGTCTGTAGGAGGAGCTGAAGAAAATAAGTGCTAAATGGTTGATGAGAAATAGGCAGTCAGTGCATGTCAGGAGCTCTTTTCCTTCTCTGCTATGTTGTCTTCCTCCTCCGCTTTCACTTTATCCTCTTTCTCACCATCACCATCAGCACCATATTCCAATGAGTACCCCCTAGAATACTAGAGCAGGGCTCACTTACTCATTAGTTAATTTTATGAATGAATGAATGGGAGGGAAAAAAGAAGATCAGTATGGGCAATGTGAGGTGATACAAAAGAGTTCACACTAGCATCTTAGGCTGCAGATATAGACAGTCAATCAGAATCTCAAAGAAAGTGGAGGAAAGGGCATACAATGGTCCTGTGGTGAATATCCATATCCTCTGTTCTTTGAGAATCAATTTGAAACAATCAAACCAGTCCCATTGTAGCAAAGTTCCAGCCTTCTCCTAGTGGAGGAATGTGACCTCATTGTCCTCTCCTCAAGTCACAGGTGGCAGGAGGCAGGGTAGGCAGGTGAAAGAGTGCTTGGGGGAGGTAGCGTGAGGTGGGAACTGATAGCTACCAGTGTCCAAACCCCGTAGTCCTTCTTGGCTCCCTAAGTGTTTCCAGCATAGTTCTTGTGCCGACCACTGAAAGGGCCATCCCTTCACTTTCTGGTCACAAGAGGATTCCAGACATTTGCAGGCAATCCATCTACTGCTCGGTTGGGGAGATGACTGTTCCTAGCTGATTTTTCAGGCAGATTAGTCAAGGTCTTAGTTGTTAGTTTATTGGATGAAAATGGCTGTGACTTCCTGTTCATATCCCAGGATTGTGTGGCTCCCAGTCATCAGATTAGTTAAATCTCTTTGAATCTTGGGCTGGATGTATTCCCTGAAAAAGAGCTCCTGGAGGTGATGGGAGCAGAGCACGGGAGAATCAGGTTGTTCTATGGAGCATGGCAAGAAGAAAAATTGAGACATCTCATGCCCCACTGTTAATAAAGAATGAGCCCAGTATTTATGGGAGTGCAATAAAGGTGGCTGAGGCTCAGAAGTTCCCCGTACTTGGGTTTAATGCTCTGTAGTCATTGTCCTGCAATTCTTAATAATTTTATCCTTGCATCTGTTTTTATTTTTGAAATCGACATCTGATGGGGCAAGAGAGTATATGCTGGACATGGGGAGCCTTAGCTCAGGCCTGGCCCCAGCTTGTGTTGTCTCTTGGCTTCCTGGATGGGTTCTCAGCTACTCTCTGGTATGCTCTACTCACTGGCCACCACTGCCTTCTGGCCCTGGCAGGAACTTTGGTACAGAAGCAGGGATCCTGGGCTTGTGTGCAGGAGCCCTGTGAGCCTGGCTTCTGGCTATGAGGGTCTGTGCACATTCCATGCCCAGGGAAGCATGGCATTAAATAACAGGTGAGAAACACCCACACAGATAGAGAGACAGAAGTTATGGAAGAAAGGAAAAGAGAATTTTTTCTGCTTTTTGAACAAAGATCCATTATATTTATTTTGCACGGGGCCCTGGAAATTATACAGCTAACCCAGATAGGATTTATATGAAACCTGCAATTCTTCTGAATCATAACCATTATATGGCCCAGTAATCACTAGGGGAAGGAATGATTGGCTCAAGACAGAACAGTTTCCTGATTACCAAGATTTCAAAACAGACTTTGCTTCTTGCTATGGGACCCTGAGTAAGTTACTTCATTTCTCTGACCATTTTTCTGTAAATGATAATAAGGTTTTCAGGAAGATTCAATGAAGACTGACACGTAAGAGCTCTGGCAGGATTCTTGGCACAGAGCAAGTGGTTAGCACGAGCTGTCACTGTCCCATCACTGTCACTGTTTTCAGCGTCACCCTCTCGTTATCTGAGTTCTAGCCCCACGAGCCCTAAGAACTTGCCCACACTACGCCATGTGAAGCCACCTGATACCATGCCTGTTATGCTTTAGGATCGCAACAATTAACAGTATTCTCACATACACGGTCAGTCAACTTCCAGTTAGGGTGCCAAGACCACACAACTGGGCAATAGACTGTCTCTTCAACAAACAGTGCTGGGAAAGCTAGATAGACGCTCATCTGCAAAAGAATGAAGGTTCACAATATAGATAAAATTCTTTTTCAAAAATGGACCTAAACTTAAGAGCTAAACTTCTTAGAAAAGCACAGAAAACATCTTCATGATGCTGCATCTGGCAATGATTCTGGAATGTGACACCAATGGCAAAAGCGATGAAAGGTTAAAAAAAGGATAAAATTAGACTTTATCAGAATCAAAATCTTTGCTGCACCAGACAGCCATAGAAAAAGAGTGAAAAGACAACTCAGACAGGGAGAAATTATTTGCAAATCATATATGATAAAAATTCACTATCTGGAATATATAAAGAACTCCTATAGACTTCAACAACAACAAACAACACAATTCAAAAGTAGGCAAAGGGCTGAAATATTTTTCCAAAGAAAATATGCAGATGACCAATAAGTACATGACGAGATGCTTAAAGCCCTAATCATTAATAAAACCTTTTTTTTTTTTTTTTTGGTACCAGGGATCAAACTCATGACCTTGAGCTTGCCAAGCAAGAACTTAAACCACTGAGATAAATCCCAAGCCCTCTAATCGTTATTACAAAGTTACAAATCAAAACCACAATAAGATATCATTTCATGTCTATTATGATGGCTATAATAAAATTTTTTTTAACTCTCCAGAATAGAAAACAAGTGCTGAGGTGGAAAACTTGAAATTTTGTATATAACTTGTAGAATGAAAAATGGTGCAGCCACTGTAGAAAATAGTTTGGCAGTTCCTCAAAATAATTGCTACATATGTGGAGTAAAACCAGGATTTGAACAAATTTCTACACTCATGTTCATAAGAATGTTATTCGTAGTAGCCAAAAAACAGAAACAACCGTTGGTCATCAAGGAAGAATGGATAAGTGAAATATGTATAGACTGAAGAATAATAGCCTTGAAAAGGAGGGAAATTCTGACATAGGCTGAAGCATGGATGGACATTCCAATTATTGCAGTAAATGGCACAAGCAACAGGAAATTATAGTAAATAAAATCACTATAGTAAATAAACCATTCACAAAAGAAAAGTATTTTATGATTCCATTTATGTGAAGCGTCTAGAAAAGTCAATTTACAGGGACAGAAACGAGATCAGAGGTAACTGGGGCCTAGGGGAGTTCTAAGTGGAAAATTACTGTTTAATGAGCACTGAAGTTCTGTTTGAGATGATGAAAAATTCTGGAAAGGGGTAGCGGGAGAGGTTGCACAATATTGTGAATGGACTTCATGTCGCTGGATTATGTATTTAATTAAAATGGCAAACGTCATGTTAAGTATACTTACCACAATTTTAAAAGGATGATTAGCTCTTAATTTCTCTGAGTCCCAGTTTCCTCACCTGTACAATGGCAAGACTGTGAGTTTTGAGTGTACTGAGGGAGAGCCCCGCACACAGTGGTAGACATTAGTAAGTGGGAGACTGGGGTCCTGCTCATCCCCACGTACTACTCCAGCCAAACTTGAGGCTGTGGCTCTGCCGTGGGAGTTGGCTGTCCATTAAGAGACCCAAGGCAATCCAAGCATATCCTTCTGGTTCTTAGGCTTTCAGTTTCCTAGAACAGTATTTCTGTAACTGTTTACTCTGGAACACTTGAGCTCATGAGTCACTCTTCACCAGAAAGATAAAGACTAAAAATCATTAGTGTTTAAAGCTTTTGAAGAGTCCTGTGTTTTAAATAGCACATGGATTGTAGTAAAATCCAAGATTTTCAAAACTTCTTGGAGCTTGAGTTTCTTTCTCTGTGTTACATCCACAAACTACTTGCATGGAAGTGCTTGTCCAGGGGCATGGAGAGACAAAACTCTGAACAAGACTGCTAGGAAAGACACACAGGCAAGCCAGGGAAAAGAATCCAGCCAAATCCCAGAACTTGTGAGTGAGCTAAATTCGTCTTCAACAACTTATGTACACTCTCTTTAGTAATTCACTCTTGCATTCAACAAAACATTTCTAGATACCTACACGGTGCAGGGAGCCCAGGAGGGGAAACAGAGTCAGCCAGCAATTGCATTCCTGGGTGAAAGGGACTGCCTGCAATTTGGCACCCTGGGAATGTGGACACTGGTATAAGGACAAGTGGGGGCATCTGGAGTACTTTCCAGAGATCCTCATTCTCCTGTCACGAGCAGATGGATCACAAAGGCCCCAGGAAACGGCCTCAGTCTCCTGCATAGCTAGAATTACAAATGTGTGCCACCATGCCTGGTTCATCTCTTCATATCCTTATGTGACTGCTGTCTCCCTTTACCCCAGGCATGTCTCTGGAGACTGCATGAAACACAGCTCCAAAAAGAGGCAGAGTGGTAGGTTCTTTGTTGAGGTCACTAAGTCTCTTTACTATTCTTCTTACACAAAGTTGCCACCTCCAGGGCTGTTATCAGTAGCTCCTCCAGGTGTAAAGGACCCTCTGGACCAAGTTCGCTTATTGTTCAGCATTGTTAAGACTTAGGCCAGAAAGAAAATTAAAAACCATCCTATAAACCATAACAAGAATACCAACTGGAATCTTCCCCTGTGACCCAGCCTCTTTAACTGAGGCAAGACCAGCTATTTCCCTGGAGTGTCAAGGTGGGAATGCAGAAGCCTCGTTTAAAGCCACTGGTGAGCCGGACTGATCCGCACCCTCCTGGCTCTCTGTTCCTCCTTTCTTTCACTGAGAACCTTTTGTCCTCCCGTTATTAGCTCAAGTGGCCTCATATTGGCTCCTTTGTTTTCATAATTCATTTACTTTTGATGATATCATAAAAAGTGCATAAACCTCATCCCTCCTCCCCTCACCGCCTGGCCCACATCCACTCATACAAAGACACTAATTGCTCCTCGATCTTATGCCAGGCGCTTTGAAAACATCTTTGGCTAATGGATGGAATTAACCTTGTTTAACGTACAAATCAACAACCTAATTTGCCACGAATCCCGACTCTGTGGCTCCATGGCTGCGCCTGGGAGGAAACGGCTTCCCACTTTCTCCAGCCGCACTGGGGAAGGTCATTCGCCAGCAGTGGGCAGCCTTCCTCCAGGGCCTGGCCCCTGGGAGGGGATGCTTGGGTCTCTGCTTACCCCCTCCCAACCTCAAGCTTCAAGGCCCATAGGCGGCTCAGTCCTGATGGTGCCCCTCTTAGCCCAGGTGTGATGCTTGTGGGTGCTGGACAGTCCTTCAGTCAGGGCTTCTCACGCAGGTCCTCTCTACAAGGCGGGGAGGCAGTGGGCCCAGCAAGAAGAAGGCTGAGCTCTTGTTCTCATGGAGGAACATGAAGGAAAACCTTCAAAGAACTTCTAAATCACTGCGCTCAGTTTATGGGGGCAGATAAGGAAAGTGTAGGCTCCTACAGGTCTGCATCAAAAACTATAGCACATCTCTTGTCTTAGTTTTGTGCTGTTTAACAAAATATTGGATATTGAAAAATTTATGCAGTAAAGTTTAAATTCTTCTTTGCTTTCTTCCTCCTTCTCTCTCTTCCTTCCTCTCTCCCTCCCTTGTTTCTTCTTTCCTTCTTTCTCTACCTCCCCTTCCCCTCTTCTCACATCTTCTCTCCTCTTTCTCTTTCTCTTTTTCCTTTTCTGATTCTGGAGGCCGGGAAGTGCAAGGTTATGGGGCCAGGATCCAGCAAGGGCCTTCCTGGCTCATCATGCTGCAGTGACGGTCAGAGGGCAGGAAAGTGTGAGGGAGCAAGAAGGGGTGGAAAGTGATACAAATACATTGATTCATTTTTGAGGGCTCTGTCCTCTTCAAGGTCCCAGCTTTCAACACTGTTGCCCTGAAGGTGACGTTGCCAATATATGAACTTTGGAGGACACATTCTGACCAGAGTATCCCTCATGGCACAAGCTGTGCCAAGAACGCTGCCTGTATCATACCCAGGGAGACAGTCTGTCCCCCCTGCCAGGATGAAGCACTGTAATCCATGCTCCTTACCTTTTATCTAACAATCAAGTCTCCCCTCAACTTTTCTCTCCCCACTCTCTTCCTGTAGAACTGTAGGTCAAATGTTGGCTAAGGACAGTATGGATATACCAAAAGGCTTTGGGGTGTCATTCCAGTGCACCTACCTCTTTGGGAAAAATTAAACCCTCACCTGCCAATATGCAACCCCTGGAAAAGAAAGGGAAGACATTGCAATCCTGAAGCCTGAGGCAGTTTGAAAATGATTTATAAGGCTGGTCGAGGCTGGGGCTGAGGACATGTGTGCCCGCACAAATTCACTTCAGAGTTCTGCCAGTGCAAACATGGCGGCCAGCTAGAGGCCATGCAGGAGACCAAAGTGTGTCTGCGTCACTGGCTGTCATGGCTCAGTGGGTTCGCATCCTGGCTCTGTCTCTCACTAGCTGTGTGGCCTAGGGTGATTTGCTTCTCTCAGACCTTACTTTTCTCATCCGTAAACCAGGGTCCAAATTTCTGCCTTGAGATACTGGCAGAACATACCTGCTTCAGAAAATAGCTTCAGGGGAGGTTCTCTGAATACAAAATTAAAACTACCTCTATGTATTTTTTTATTTTATTGAAAAGAGGTAAGGCAGAAATTCATAACAAAATCATAGGAGAATAATAATAGTTAATACATTGCATATTGTCATCTTCAACGTAGTTACTCAGAGAAGATATGGCATAAAGATTCTCCAATCAATATTAGCCTGAACCCTCCTTTTCAATCAACTGAGAGACACTAATAGTGTAGCTAACTTGCATTTTTCCCATTTTTCCTTTCTTCCTTTCCCTATTCTCCCATTCTATTTCCTTTTTCCTTTCAAACAAATTCTTCCCATTTCATGATATCTACTGTACATTTCAGACCTTATTTACTCTTTCAGTTTCTCACACCAGGGAGAAGTTATGATGCTCACACATGTGAATCTGATTTACTTCACTTATGAGTATGGCCTCCAGTTGAATCCATTTACCTATAAAAGGCTGAAAATTATCTTTCTTTATGGTTGGGTAGCATGCTATTGTACAAAAATATTACATCATTTTTATCCACTCTTGGGTTGATGGGCATTTGGTTCATTTCCAAGGCTTAGCTATTACAAATTGTGCTGCTATAAACATGGGTGCACAAATACTTTTTATTTATTTATTTGGAACGGGGAACGAACTCATGACCTCGTGCTTGCCAGGCAGGTGCTTATGTGGCTGAGCTAAATCCCCAGCCCCTCATATATACTTTTTGAACAACTAGAAAAGCATAGATTATATTTAGAGAAAAGTTGCAAAGACAGTGTAGAGCATTCTCATGTATTCCACATCTAGTTTGTTCTGTTTTTAATGGATTATATTTACCAACTGATATTGATACATTCTTGCTAACTGAAACATAATTCATATTACTTTAGTTTTTAATATTCTGTCTCTGTTCCAGGATCCCATTCTGTAAACTTGTTACATTTAGCCCTTGTGTTCCCTTAGGCTTCTCTTGGCTGTGATGGTTTCTGAAAGTTTCCTTCTTTTGATAATGCTGATGGTTTTGAGAACTCCTGGTGAGATATTTTGTAGAGTTTCATTGAGTCGGTTGATACTTAACCTTGGGTGGGTTGCAGGCTTCCTTGGACATTGGAAAAGCACACTTCTGGCCCTTCTGGAAGAGTCTGTGGGTGTTTTCAGAGATCTGGCTATATGGATCACTTAGCAGAAGGGAGGAAGATCAACCTGGGTGTGGGTGGCACTGTCCACTAGTCTGAAAGCCCTGATGTAAAAAAAAATCAGAAGAAAGGCGTGACTCACTCCTGCGGAAGCCTGTGGAGGGGTGTGTTGTCTGCAGTTGCCATCGCCCACGGGTGTCAGAGTCCAGAATCTTCAGTTCTTGGCCTAGGACACACATCCTTACTCCCTCTCGCTTTAAGGCTTCCGCTCTTTGGACTCAGTAATTACTGGTTTCCCCAGGTCTCCAGTTTGCAAAGAGGCACTTGGAAATATCCAGTCCCCTGATTGTATAAGCCAGCCCACTGTAACCCCTCAGATAATCATGCCTGCATTCAATTGGTTCCGTTCCTCTAGACAATGCTAGTGATGCAGGGGGAACTTAACCTGCTGCTTTGCTCTTGGTTACACTTGTGTTATAGTCATGGGAAGGGCACTGCAGGTCAGTGCCATTCTTATCATGTCACATGGAAAGGGAAGCCTAGGAGTGTGACTTATTACCTTTGGGATGGATTTTTAAAAATTAATTTCATTCATACACTTTTTGCATACGTAATAATCACATTCATCATAGGGAATTTGTACATAATGTATCAATTCTTTTTTCACATTCCTCTCCCTTCCCTTCAATCCTTCTTCCCCTCCTCATTTATAGAACTTTGTTTATGTTGTTTTCCTTTTACTAGTTTTTATTCTTTTCTATTTCCGTCCTCCCTCCTTGATGCCCTTTCCATTTGAACATTTTCTACCTACTTCTTAATATCTAATCTCCATTTTTGTCCTTATTTACCCTTTGGGTTCCTCACACAAGAGAAGCAATGTAGTATTTAAATATGTGTGTTTGTTTTATTTTTACTTAGAATTATTCTCTCAAAGTACAGCTATTTACCTAAAATGTCTCAAGTTTATCTTTTTCATGTCAGAATAGCATTCCATTTTAAAAAACTTTTAGAAAAAGTTTTGTTGTGTTTTTAAAACACTACAAAACAAGATGGAACAAATCCAATTGAGACAATGCAGTGAAATTGGTGCAGAACGTCAGAGCAGGGTACAGGGTACTGGGATAACAGTAATAGGTACCATAGTATATCTTGTTACCTTCACAATAGTTGTCCAATCAATCAGGTGTAGCAAAATCAAACCAAATGCAAAACACTATAAACCACTTGAAACAAAATACTGAGTAAAGCCAAACAATTAATCAGAACAAAGCAAAACAGTGAAAACTATATTGAACCTCAAAGACAAGATAGAAAGGAATCCCTCATATTTGCTGTGTTGCATAGTCATCCTCCCAAGAGATGCTCAGACTGCTGGTCTCAGGTCAGCTTAATCAACCAAACAATACAAACATTTAGTCGCTCTACGTACCTTAGTTGCTGTCAGCTCAGGGTGTCCTGGGAACCATCTGGTCACTAAAGGCGGGGAGGGGGGATGCGACATGTGGGGTGTATTTGATAGGTTCACCAGAGGTGCTGGTTTCTCTTTCTTTCCATGGCACGCTTGGCTTGTGCTGCTTACCAGGAAGGTCGGGTAGTTGGTTTCTTGGTTGGTCTTCCAAGTCCCAGCATCGAGAGTAGCATTCCATGATATATGAAAACCACATTTTCTTTATTCATTTATCCATTGATGGGTATATGGCTGTTTCCAAGATCTAGCTATTATAAATTGTGCTAATCTAAACATGGATGTACATATATCGCTGTGGTATGGTTTTTTAATGCTTTTGGGATGGTACCTAGAAGGAACATAGCTGGGTCAAGGTTTTGCAGGCAAAGAAACACCCACAGAGAGAAGAGACAGCTCACAGAATGGGAAAAAATTTAGGACTAATGTTTAGAATATATAAAGCACTAAAAAACAATCAGAGCCTCTCAATTTGAAGACCCAATCCAAACATGGGCATCTAAAATGAATAGATACTTCTCAGATGAAGACATACAAGCAAGTAAATATATGGAAAAATGTTCAACATCACTGGTCATTTATAAGATGCAAATTAAAAGAACACTTTCGTTACTTCAGTAAGAATGGCTATTATCAATAAATCAACCAATAACAAATGCCAGTCAGGCTGCGGGGTAAAATGAACCCTTCCCCTTTTGGTGGGAGTGTAAATTGGTATTGATTTCCTGGCTAAGCTAGTGTGTCAGTGTGAAGTACACCCCTCCGTCTACCCTTTGTACTATACTTTTTGAAAGGATGAGACTATGCTCTCTGCTCACACTTAAGAAGTGGCAGGTTCTGTCTCACGTCTTTGAGACTGGAGTATCTACACAGGTCATTTGGAATCTCTTTGCATGAGAGTTTAGTCTCTACAGTTATTTGCTCATTCATTTGATAATGTATCTATTAATATTTATTCATGGATATGTTGTGTGATAGCATAATATTACTTAACACCCAGTAACCCTAGCCCTACCACTCAACTACACGTCCTTTTGTGACAGTGTCGCACCACATTGCCCAGGGTGGTCTTGAACTGGTGATTGTGATTGTCCTGCCTCAGTCTGTGAAGTGTGTGCACCACACCAGGCTTGCTTTACTGGTTTTATTGTTCAAAAATTTTCCACTGATAGCTTCTTCAGATGTCTCTCTTAAAAGTTTGTTCCTCCTTTTTTTTTTTTAAACAGCAATTTTGCGTCCTGGCACCATAAAATACTCTAGAGTCACCTAATATTTTCTTGCCTGAGTGCCATATCAGCCATTTTATCAGGCACCTCTCATTCCTTGTGTTGAAGAGCAGTATTTTAAACCATGCTGTGGGTGTTACCTGTGCTGTTACTTCAAGACATCACTGTTTGTGGGCCCTCTCAGTTGATAGAAAAAAGAAATATACATGTGGAGTCCAATCCATGTGTGACTGGTAATTTTAGATGTTGCTTTGACTGGGGGAAGGAATATCTAGAAAGCCATAAAACATTATCTGGGTAAGTCTGTGAGGATGTTTCCAGAAGGGGTTGGTACTTAAATCAGTGGACTAAGGAAGGTCTACCCTCACCCATTCTGGAGAGCACCATCCATCTAGATGAGATTCCAGCTAAGCCAAAAAGGCAGAGGGAAATCCTCCCTTCCTCTAGTGAGGACGCTCACCTTCTGTCTTTGGATACCAGAACTGCAGGCTCTTTGTACCTCCTATATCAGCCACTTAGATTCCCAGTCCCTTCCCAGTGTGTAAGTCTGAGAATTACACATTCAACTTCCTTGGTTCTGAATCCTTCAGATGCTCCCAGCTTCTATAATTCTTGGGCTTGTAGATGGCATTTTCTGTTACTTCTCAGCCTCCATTACCACATGACCTCCCCCGCACTCTCTCTGTAAAGAATCTGTCTACTTTACCCCTCTCCCTTTACCCCCATCCCATGCCTATCCTATCCCATCCTAGCTTAGCCTAGCGTAGCCTATCTTGTTGGCTTTTTTGTTTTTGTTTTTTCTTTTTTCCAGGAATCAAACTCAGGATCTTGAGCTTGCCACGCAAGAACTGCTGCTGAACCACATCCCCAGCCCCCTGTCCTATTGGTTTTGCTTTTCAGAAGAAATCTGATGGTGTTAATATGAATCCATACCTATATTTCCAGTTCTAACCATTGTTCCATAGATTGCTATTCTGTAAAACCCTCAACTCCAACAGTGAGAAACCTGGCTCCACCACCATCCTCCACCCAATTACTTCAAGTTCAGTTTAAGTATACCCAAAAAATAGCTTTTGGAGTTGATTACCTGCAGCCCATGGAGAACCCCCGAGGGGCAAAGCCACAATCCCTGAAGCTTATGGTCCCTGACCTGACGGTTGCAGAAGCTCCACCCTTTCCCTGACACACCTTTTTCCTGCAGTTTGGGGAACACAGCTGGAGTGAGGTCACTGTGACCTAGGGCAGAACACTCCATAAAGTCAACATGAACCTGGGTAGAGGATTAGAATTACAATACTAACAGTCTTTTTTATGAGAACCTGATCAAACACCAATCAAAGAGTCTGGTTGTAAACAACATTCCAACCTATTCTCCAGGAACCTTCTGGGTGTGGGGTTTTCTTCCATTTCGGGGAGATACATTCAACCAGAAAAAAGAAAAAATCAAAGGCCTTAGCACCAAAGAGACCTGGGTGCTATCCCAGCCTCTTTACCTACTGTTATGTTCTCTTGGAAAAACCACTCAAGATCTCTATTTCCTCATCTCTAAAATGGAAATATGGATTCCTGTATCTTAACATGATATGGAGACCAAATGGATTACTGCAGAAAATGGAGAAGATCCTCAGTAACACCCTAGGCATGTGGGATGCTTCCCCAGGACAAAGGACATGTGGGGATGGCAGGGCCTCCTTTAGACACTGGTTGCTTTATCTGGAGGATAGTGATGGGTGGGAAAGGGATTGGCAGGGCTCTGGGAAGCTTAGTCTCATGCAGAGAAACTTATCCATTGCATCATTGAAGAAAATCAGTGTCATTATCACAGAAAATACCCCTTTTTATTTTGGTATCAACAAGTGATGAACTCCATACTGGCCGCCCAACAGGGAAACTACTCTTGTGCTGTTTCTTTATCATGATTCATCTCTCAGCAAATAATTACCTCCCTTCAGCATTCTCATTTGAACCTTCTAATTACAGCATTGTTGGGTTTTATGTCAAGTGAATGGTAAATCAAATCTGGTTGCAGATGCCTGATCAAAATATGCCAGGGAGCAAAGTGGGAGGCACATGGCATCGGGGATGGCAGGGGAAGCAGGGACTGTGGCACTCCCGCCCCAAGCTCTGCCTCCGGCTTCTGTGAGTTCTCTGAACACCGAGACAGCAATTTTGACCCTGAGTGACGCAATTCCTCTTACCTCTAAAATGACAGGGTTACATTAGTTATCATATCCCTCCAACCCCTCCCTTCCGGGAGGGTTTAGCAAATAAATGACTGCAAAAAATTAGCAAATATATGGATGATGGAAATCCCTCATCAACCTTTTCCTTAATGGTGTTTGGCTTCTTTCTCTGGCAGATTTTTTACTATCATCAAAAGCCATGTTCTCCTAGAGAGTGAAAAAGACAGCAATATTTATTTTAGTATTTTATTTTAGTCTATTTATTTAACTTAATAGCTTTTTAAGGTACAATCAATTGACAGAAATAACAGATATGTAATGTGTAATAATTTGCATACAGATATTATGAAAGATCACCACAATCAAATTAATAAATATATTCATCACCTTACATAGTTGCCCTTCCTTCTTTCTCTTTGTCTCTTTTTCCTCTATGCATGTCAAAAACATTTAAGATTCACCTTCTTAGCATATTTTAAATACACAGTTCAGTATATTAATGATACCATGCTGTACTTGCATTTATAGAATTCCCATATCCTGCATAACCAAAGCTCTGTACCTTTTGGCCACTCTCTTCCCAGTTCTTCTATCCTGTAGCCCCTACTAGCCACCATTTGACTCTATGTCTACAAGTTTGACTTCTTGGATTTCCCAATGAAATCATGAAGAAAGTGAGTCTTTCTGCTCCAACCTTAATTTATGTACCTAATGTCCTCCAGATTAATGTGCGCTGTCACAAAGTCAAGGTTTCCTTCTTTTTTGAGATTGAACAATATTCCATAGACCATATACACCATTTTTCTTTATTGTTCATCCATGCATGCACATTTTCCATTTCCATAACTTGGCTACTATGACCAGTGCTGTACATAGGAATGCAGGTGTCTGTTCCAGATCTTGGTTATGTAAATATATACTGAGTATATAAATATATACTCAAGTGGAAGTACTGGATTATAAGGTAGCTTTAGTGCCAATTTTTTGAGAACACAAAAAATCTTGAGCAACTGCTCTTTCTTACATCTAGAGGTCCTAATTTACACTCTCATTAACAGTTTCTTTTTCTCTACCTCCTCATAAACACTTGTTCTCTTTTGTCTTTTGGGTAGTAGACTTCCCAAGGATTATGAAGTGCTAGCTCATTGCATTCTCTTTTTTTGGTCTTTTTGAGACAGGGTCTCACTAGGCAGTTCAGGCTGGCTTTGCTCACTTGGTAGCCCAGGCTGGTGTGGAACTCACAATGATCCTTCTGTCTCAGCCTCCAGAGTGCTGGAATTTGCAGGCATGCCCCAGCCCATTGCATTCTTGATTTGTATATCTTTGATGACTTATGATGCTCAGTACCATTCTATATCCATGCTGGTCATTCATTTGCCTTCTTTTGAGAATATCTTTTCAGGTTTTTCATTGTTTTGAATTTTTTTGTGCTATTAGATTGTATGAGTCTCATATATTTTGAATAATATCCCCTCTCTGTATGATTTGAGTTTCAAATTTTCACACTGAAGTGATTAATCTCTTTGTAATGTATTTTTCTGTGTGATGTGAGATGAAAGAACACTGCATTGTTTTGCATGTGAATATCCAGTTTTCCCAAAGCGTTGATTCACAAAATTAATTGAAGTGACTATCCTTCCCACACTACTGGTTCTTATCACTCACACCAAAGATCAGTTGACTAAATGAACAGATTTACTTCTGAAATCTCTCCAATGTTCCATTGGTCTACATGTCTGTTTTCATGCCAGTACCATGTTGTCTTTGTGGTTTCGTAGCTTTGAAAATATATTCTGAAATCAGGAAGTGTGATGTCTCTGGAATTTTGCTTCTTGATCAAGATTATTTGGATATTGAAGATATTTAGTGGCTGTATGTGAATTTTATGATTGCTTTTTTATTAATGCAAAGAATGTCCTTGGCATTTTTATTAGTATAAGTTTGCAATATATCATGATTATATAAATTACATTTAACCAGTAGTTCACTTTCGGTAGTGTTTGTATTTTAAAGATATGAACTCTTCTAATTCATCAACACAGAAGACATGCCACTTCTATGTCTTTTTCAATTTATTCATCACTGTTTTATAACTTTCAGTATACAGATCTTTCACCTCTTTCTATTTCCTATGTTGTGTTTTTTGTTTCTATTGCAAAAGAAACGTTTTCTTAATTTCCTTTAGGATATTTGATTTTAGTGTGTGGAAATGTCCTTGAAATTTTTTTAATGATAGTTTTTCTTAATATTGCAAATTTACTGAATTATTTGATTTATTTCAACAGTTATTTTTGTGGAGTTTTTAGGGAAAAAGTTTATATAATTTCATCTATGAATAGAGATATTCTTACTTCCTCCTTTCCATCTTGGATGAATTTTATTTTTATTTCTTGTCTAATGGCTTTGGCTAGGACTCTAGTACCATATTGAATAGAAATAAGGGTGGTCACCTTTGCCTGGTATCAGATCTTAGAGGAAAAGCTTTAGTTTTTCCCCATTAACTATGAGGTTAGATGTGAAATTTTCAAAGATGGTTTTCATTATATTGAGATACATATTTTTGTTGAGAGTTTTTAATTATAAGTAAATACTGTATTTTGTGCTCAATCTTTTTTTTAGATGATAACACTGTTTTTGTCTTTTATTGTTAATCTGGTGTATTATATTGGTTGATCTGAAATTTAAAATCATCCTTGTATCTCAGGGTAAATCTCTATTTGATCAAAGTAATGCTGACAACCATAAGATGAATTTCAAATGTTCTTTTAATTTTTGGAAGAGTTCTAAGAAGATTGTTAATAATTTAAATGTTAGATAGAATTCATCTATGAAGCCATCGAATTCTAGACTTCTTCCCTGAGAGGTTTTGAATGACCGAGGCATCACTGTTATTTGTTTGGGCTTTCTCTGTGCTTTAATATAATCTTGCTAGGTTGTATGTTTCTAGGAAGTTATTTACTTCCTTCCTCTAGTAATCTAGTTTGTTGGTGTATAAAAGGGTCTCTAGGATCCTTTCTATTTCTGAGGCATTTGGTACAGTGCTCTCCTTTCCCACTGCTGATTGTATGTCTTTGGTCTTCTCTCTTTTTGCCCTTGCTCAGCTAAGGATCTGTCAGTTTTGCTTAGTCCTCATTTTATGGTGATTTTCTGTTTGCCTCTCATTTATTACTGCTGTAATATTTTTATAGTCTTATTTCTAGGTTTGATCTTGGTTTGTTTTCCTTTTTATAGACCCCCGAGTGGTAAAGTTAGACGGTCTATGAGTGATCTTCCCTTTTCTCCTCCTTTTTGGTGCAGGCAGGCATTTACCACTGCTAATAACCCTCTTGCTGCACTTCTACCACATGCCATGGGTTCTGGTATGCTGTGTTTTTGTTTTTGTTTGTCTCCAGATATTTTAAAAATTCTTCCTTCTTTAACTCAGTAAAGATTATGGTAAGAAAAGGTATATGGTATAATTTAAGTCTTCATAAATTTGGGAAGAGTTATTCTGTCTCTAAGCTATGAGTCTTCCTGGCATCTGTTCCACGTGTACTTAAGAATTTGCATATGTCTTTTAGATCCATTTGACCCAAAGTAGTGCTCAAGTCAGTTACTTATTTAATGTGATGTCTAAATGTTCTCCTCTTTATTTTAAAGCATAATATTGAAGTCTCCTGTTTCTGTCATTCTCTTCCTCTAGATCTGTCAGTATTTGCTCTACATATTACAGAGCTCTGAGGTGGAGTGCATACATACTTGCCACTGTTACAGGTGCTGATGAGTTGATCCTTTAATCACGATTCCTTTTTATGTTATGTGACAGTGTTTGATTTAAAGCTTATGCTTTTCAATTGTAAGTATAACCAACCCATTTTCCTTTTGTTTATCATTTGCATGGGTATGTTTTTCTATCTACTCACTTTTGGGTTACATATGTCTTTAAAATAAGTATCATGTAGATAGCCTCTCACTAGGCTTAAAAAATAATTATAATTATTAACACATGTTCATAATACAAATCCATGAGTTTCACTGTAACATTTACACATGTGCCTATGTTGTGCTTTGGTCATGTTCCACCCTCCTTTCACTCATCTCTACCTCTCTTCTCAGTGCCTTTCCCATTCCCCAATGGTCCTTCCCCTACTTTTAGGTCTCTTTTTAAAATTTGAGTTCTCACATAGGAGAGAAAATGTATCAAACTTGTCTTTGCATGTCTGATTGAATTCATTTAATATGATGCTATCTGGTTCCATCTTTTTGTTCTAAAGATAACAGGGTTTCACTCTTCACAGCAAATATTTCTCCATTGTGTAAATAAACTGTTTTCTGTATTCGTTCAGGCGTTACCACATACTCAGATTGATTCTGTACTCTATGATGGTGAATGGTGGTGCAGTGAACATTGGTGGTGCAGCTATCTCTTTTATGCTGACTTCAGCTCCTTTGGGCATGAGAGTGACAGAGATGGATTATACAGTAGTGCTAGTTTCAGTTTTCTGAGGACCCCCACCTTGTTTTCCACAGTGGCTATACTCACTTACATTCCCATCAATAGAATGTAAACATTCATTTTTCTCCACATCCTCGCCAACATTTTGTTGTTGGCAACAGTCATTCTGACCAGATGAGAGTAGTATCAATATAGCTTTGATTTGTACTTCCCTGCCTAAAGATATGGAATGGTTTTCATATATTTGTTGGTCATTTGAACTTTATTTGAAATTTATCTGTTCAGATCATTTGCACATTTTTTATTTGATTATCTATTCAATTTGTTGTTCCATTTTTTGGTTCTTTAAATATTCTGGATATTAAGTTTCTGTTTTATGAATAGCTAGTAAATATTTCCTCCTATTTTAAATATATTCTTAAATCTAAAATGAATCTCATTGACAATACATAACTAGATCTTCTAATGTTTTAAATACATTCAGCTACTCTTTCCATGTAGATTGAGGATTCTTAATCTGTTTACATTTAGCCACTTACCAGTCCAGTTACTAGAATACAGAATGACCAAAAATCATATTTTTAATTAATTTTTATAAGATATTATGACAGGAAATATAATGACAAGTATATCAAATTTATTCAATAATTTTTCACACATAGTATATCTTAAAACAGTCAATGCACAATACAATGTTACAATCTGGACAGTAGTATTTACTCTCCAGTTGAACTCTTTTAACAGTATTGTCTTTCTTTGAACATATTTTACACTGCTGTGTGGCCTTTCCTTTTTTTCTGTGAGTAGTAAGATTTCAATAAAATGTCTTCCCATTAAACGTAATGGTGACATTGATGATGGATATCTTGGCTGGTGCTTCACTATCCCATACTTTTCAATTATTTGGTGTATTAGACCTAATCCAAATTGTAAGTGATTTTTGGAACCCTCTTGTTTGGAATACATAACAAATGAGTTCCATATTATTTGGTTCAGAATATGTATCATATTTTATATTTTTTCTTGCTTTTTAGTTACAGGATAGCTTGTTGGATAATGGTTAATTCTGTCAACATCGCTCATAAATAAAATTATTGTAATCAGTGACCACCATTAGAATTCTTTAGTTTCTTCTTTCAGGTTCTATTATTCCTGTATTCAGAATAGTTGACTATAAAGAGACACCCTTTTTGCCTTTCCATTTCATAACACAGACTTTCCTGATACAGTAACATTTATCCCTTTCTCAGTTTTTCCTTTTTCAGATCTTTGGGCACTTCCTTCTTTTTTAGTGTCCCAATCCTATCTGCTTGGTATTGTAAAAGAGTATCACTGAGTTCTGGAGAAGTATAAAATTAATATACTTATGATAAGAGTTTTCATATATTATAGTACAAAATTATAAGTCATTTTTTTATTTAAAGAGAAAAAACATGTAAAGGGTAGAGATAATACAGAATTTCAAAAAAAAAAGATAAACAGTAAGAAATCACTAGTTGATAAATACATATTGTCCTCTTAGAAATAGTTGTTCAACTTACAAAATTAAAGCATACAAAGTAGATATTCAAACAGTGAGACTGTAAACAGCTACCCATGCATGAGCCTCTACATGTATTTCTATCCTTTCTGTATTAGAGGGAAAAACAAAACATAGCAAGACAAAACAAAACATATTCCTATAAAAACATGAAACCAAAAAGTCATATAAAACCACAGTACAAGATGATCTACAGTGATTACTGTGTTGTTTCTTATTATTTTCAATAGAATTGTCTATATCATCAGGCATAATTGAATATAGCAGTATAATTGAATATAGCAGTACATAACAATATTAGTAAAAATACAACATTGCAGACAATATAAAACTTCAAAGGTAGGTAATAATCAAACTAGAGTGGATATTCTAGTGAATCTTGTCATCTTCAGTGCGGTTGCCTATACTCTCAGACTTGATACTATCAATCATAACAGCTTTGAATAAAATCTATCAATACAAAACAGCAATCTAACAAACTAGATTCAATTATGATCAATCATGGTAAAACAGTATAGGTTATACAGAGCTTTAGAATAAGTTAATAGGAAATTAAGGGTGATTACCGTATTATATCCTGTTATTTTTGCATTCAACTATCTTTGCATTCAAATCTAGTACAGGTAGAATGACTGGAACAGAATATAATACATTTAAGCAGAGTGGTGTGAGTAACATGGGTTTTAAATCCTGGTACACTATTAAAAATATAGTGTATCAAGGCCATCTATGTTAGGGATTCTAGCCATCCTTCTTTGCCTCATTTCTGCTATGCTATTTTTCTGCCTTTGTTTGTCTACTTTTCTACTTTATTCTACTGCCTGCCCTGCTCATTGAGGCCTTTCTGCCACTGTTCCTAAAATCCTGATTTTTTTTCTCTCTCTAGAATGTCCTTCAGTATTCTCTGTAGGGTTGGATTTGGTGGTCACAAATTCCCCCAGTTCCTCTTTGTCATGGAAGCATCTTGTTTCTCCATTAATTTCTAGTGACAGTTTTGCAGGGTACATCAATCTGGGCTGGAGGTTATTTTCTTTCAGGGCTTGGAAGACTTCGCTCCAAGCTCTTCTTGATCTGATGGGCTGTGTTGAGAAGTCAGCCGTGAACTTGATGGGCCTACCTTTATAGGTAATCTGTTTCTTTTCTCTGATGGCTTTTAATATTCTGTTTTTATATTGAATTTCTGGTATTTTGATTATTACATGTCTGGGTGTAGCTCTGTTTTGGTTGTAGGTGGCTGGAGTTCTGTATGCCTCACATAACCGAATGTCATTTTGTTTTCCCATGCTTGGGAAGTTTTCATTAATCATTTCCGTGAATAGCCTTTGTAATTCACCTGTTTGTATTCCTGCTTCTTTGTTCACATTTCTTATTCTTAAATTATAGAATCTCTTGTCATCTTCTAGCCTTTGTATTGTTACTACCTGTTTCCTTGTTATTTTTAAGAGATCTTTTCTTTCATGATCATACATTGCAAACTTGTCTTCAAGTTTTGATAGTCTATCCTTAGTTTCTTTTAAGGAGTTTTGCCAGTTTTTAATGGAGTTTTTAATTTCCTAGTAATCTCTTTGAATCTGCTTCATGTATTCTATATTTTCTTTATATTCTTTATCAAATGTTTCTCTCCTTTTTATGTGTTCCTCCCTTCTTCCATCTATGTCTTCCTGAGAGATGCTTCCTGAGAGCATTTCTTTTATTACTCTACTCATATCTTGCTTTATGTGATTTAATATTTCAGTTTTAAGCTTGTTTACAAGGTTCTGAAGATAGCTCTTAATGTCCATTGAAGCCATATCTGACGTTGCATGTTTGCTGCCCTCAGGCTCCCTTGTTTTTCCTTCTCCTGGATCAGTGCTCTCAGGGTTCTGGGCTGGGGACCTCCTCTTGCCTCTCTCTCCTGTCATGGCCCTGGCTTCCTCCACACAGGTTACAGTGCAGGTCCTAGCCCCCTTCCCTATTGGCCACGTTTCCTCTGAAGCATGCTGGGGAGGGATTTCCGCCCTCTCCTGGCTGCTTTTGTCACTGAGGTGTAAGCAGAGCTGTGTATGTCTGCCCCTCCTCACTGGGCCAGCCAAACTTCAGGGGCCTTCACTGGGTTAGTATGTGCTAGGTGCAGGGAATCAATTTGGGAATGCTCATTGGGTCCCAGCCAGCGGCACGACCCAGTCCAAGCAAATCCCATGAATCTGCTCTGGGGAGGGAGCCACCAACTGAAGTCACTGTCGCTCCCAGTTCAGGCTCCTTCTGCCTGATTCCAATGTGTTGCCCATTTGGTAATGCCCTTCCCATGGTGTGGGGGGGGTCTCATTCCCAGCACTGACTGTGGATTAATGAAGGTCCCTTACTGGCTCCGTTCTCCATTAGGCTAACTAACCCCCAACTTCAGCACAGCTGTGGCTCCTGTGAGTGGTGGCAAGAACAAGTTTGTGCGGCTCTGCTGGCCAGTGTGAATTTATGAATTCAGGCCAGAGAAAATTTGGCAGGTTGCAGTGAAAACACCTTGTCCGGTAATTTTAGCTGTTCCAATTATAACTGTTCCAATTATAACTCCGAGACTGCGTGTTTGACAAGATTTTTTATGTTTTAATTTCCTGTGTCAAGAGGATCCATCTCCCTCTGTCTGGATCTCTCCAGGATGTTTTATTCTGGCATATAAGTTGTTTCTCCCAGGAGGCTTTGTATTTTGTTGCTCACTGATCGGCCATCTTTAGCTCCTGTTATAAGTCATTTTCATAAGTAAAATAAAACATGAATCTGTAAAAGAAAACAACCAGAATTTCTCATTAGATTTCCTTAGAAACAAACATTAAAGGTGAATACAGCATTCTAAATTAAAAATAAAAATGGACAAAAAATAGTCGATAAAAGACAAAGAGACACACGAGTGTCTCTCATGGAAACAAAGATTGGCTGGTTGAAATGGCACTTAACCCAGACAGCGATTGCATAAATAAGTGTAGTTCCTCACAACATTCCAGGTAAACTGCTAAATGATTCAAGTGATCGGTAGGTTGAAGACACACAAATGCTGTTTTCTTACTTTTTTAAAATAGTTGTTTTGTCTTTTTAAAATAGGTGTTTTGCTGCTTTCCTTTGTTATCTGATGATATTTTTGTTAATAATTTTGTTTGATTCTTTTTCTTTTAATTTGTGCCTATCTACTGTTACAGGTTTCTGTGATAATGCAAACCTGTTATTAACAATCTTGTAGTTACATCAACCTATTTTTAAGTTGTTAATATCTTAACTTCAATTACATACAAGAAGTCTATACTTTCACCCCTTCCTAGCACACATTTTATATTTTTGAAATCAATATTTGCTTTTTTTAATATCATGACTCCAGTAACAATTTTTGTGGTTACACTGATCCTTAATATTTTTGTTTTTAACTTTTATATTAGAGCTAGAACTAATTTATGAGCCATGATCAAAATGTCACATTATTGAGAATTACTGTATTTTGTTTTTATATTAACCTTTACTGTGAGACATATATTTATTTGCATATGCTTTCATTTCATTTCAATTTGAAGGATTCTATTAAGAATTTTTTTATGAGGTAGATGTAGTGGCAACACAACCCCAGGCCTGAGAAAAACTTTACCTGTCCTTCATTTTTAAAGGATAGCTTTTCTGGATAATAGTATTCTTGGTTGGCAGTTTACGTTTTTTTTTTTTTTTTCTGTACACTTGGAGTTTATCATCCCACTTTCCCCTGTTCCACAAACTTCCTATGAAAAATCTGCTCACAATCTTATGGGGGCTCCTTCTGTGTGAATAGTAGTTTTTTTGTTGTCACTTTAAAAAATCTGTTTATTTCTGACTTTGGACAGTTTTAACTGTACTGTGTCTCATTGTACGACTATTTATGTTCAACATATTTAGGGTTCTGTGGGTTCCTTGAATCTGGATGTCTGTTTTTCCAACAGTTCGACAATTTTTCAGTCATTATTTTTAACTAAGCTTTCTGTTCCTTTCATTTTCTCTCCTTTTGTTACTCCCATAATACACATATTAAGTTGTTCAGTGGTGTCCCACTAACTTCATACATTTTCTTTTTTTATTTTAAAGAGAATAAAACAAAAGAGGACAGATCTAAGCATATCAGAACGGAACAATGCAAGCAACACAGCACTTCACAACAAGACAATTGATTATTAACAGTAGCTATCATAATGTCTCTTTCTTTGAAATAGTTGAGCTTAGCTTTACACAAAATAATGTCAAACATAACAAAATAGAATAAAACCACTCAAGAGAATGAAAGTATTGCAAAGCATTCTGAACCAAATAACCAAAAATGAGCAATGGCTGCTATATTATCTCATTTTCCATAAAAATTTTGTTTGTAGTATCATACATACCAAAATCCAATAAGACACAATGTGATAGAACCAATGGTAATAGAAAAACAAGAGCATGGTAGGACTTCAGACCAAGATGATATTAAATCAACAATGGGTGCCATATTGTCTTGTCTTCAAAGTAACTATTCATATGATCACATATATTAAGATCAAACAAAACAGAATAAAACCATTCCAACCAATGAATGAAAACATAAGACTTCAAAGCAATATAATGGTGAACCATGATTACATAAAATCTTCTGTACTCTTACCATTTCTTACACAAGGGAGACTATATCATATTTATACATGTGAGTTTGACTTATTTCACTTTTGAGTATAGATTCAAGTTGCATCCATTTATTTATAAATATCTCAATGTGATCATTCTTTATAGCTGAGTAGTACTCCATTGTATAAAAGTATCACAATTTTTTTATCCATTCCTCAGTTGATGGGCACTTAGGTTGTTTCCAAGATCTGGCTATTACAAATTGTGCTGCTATAAACATGGGTGCACATATATCACTGTGGTAAGATGTTTTCAGATCTTCTGGGAATATGCCCAAAAGTGGAATAGCTGGGTCAAATGGGACTTCCAATCCCAGCTTTCTGAGGAATCTCAAGACTGACCTCCACAGTGGTTGCACCAGTCTACACTCCCACCAACAGTGTGGAAGAGTTCCTTTTTCCCCACAGCCTCTCCAGCATTTGTTATTGGTAGTTTTGTTGATCCTGGCCATTCTTTCTGGAGTGAGATGGTATCTCAATGTGGTTTTAATTTGCATTTCTCTAATGACCAATGATGAGGAACATTTTTTCATGTATTTATTTGCTATTTGTATTTCTTCATCTGAGAACTGTGTGTTCATCTTGGATGCCCATTTTTCGATTGGGTCTTTGAATTTTGGGGGTCTGATTTTTTTTTAATTCTTTATAAGTTCTAGACAGAAGTCCTCTGTCTGAGGGACAGTTCACTAAGATTTTTTCCAAGTTTGTAGGTTTTCTTTTCACTCTGCTGGAGATTTCTTTGGACATGCAGAAACTCTTTAATAAGACATGATCCCAGTTATTGATTCTGGGAAGTATTTCCCGTGCAGTTTGGTTCTTGTTCATGAATTCTCTACCTACCCCTATGTCTTCAAGATTTTTACCTACTTTGTCTTGCAACAGATTTAGTGTTTCTGTTTTAATATTTAGATCTTTGATCCATTTGGATTTTAGTTTAGTACATGGTGATAGACATGGGTAACTTCATACATTTTCTTCATTCTCTTTTCTCCATTTTTTTAGGTGATCTTTCTTTGCTGATTCTTCTGTTTCATTCAGTCTACAGTTGAAGTTTATTGTTGTATTTTTCATGTCAGCAATTACATTCCTCTGGTCTAGAATGTTTGATTGGCTCTACTTTTTAAACTTCTTCTACTCCTTTTCAAACTTCTGGTTTTGTTCTCATGTTGTTTTCCTGATTTAATTGATTTATCTACCTGTGTCTTTATAGCCCTTTGAACTTTTAAAATTATTTTGAATTATTTGCCATAGAATTCAAAGATCATCATTTCTTTGTACTTAGTTTCTGGAAATATATCATGCTCTTATGGTAGTGTTATATTTTTCTGACTTGTTTTTTTTCCATGTTCTTTGTAGCCCTCCACTGGTATTTGCCCATTTGAACAACCAGGTATATCTTCCAGGCCCTGGACTAACTTTGGTAGGGAAAAATATTCATCCACGATGGAAAGGTATCAGGTAAGTGAGATAGCCATGGACACTAGCTCCAAGAGGGTCCCAAGGTACCACATCCAAGGATGCATAAATATGGTGAGCCTGTGAAGGCTCTGGGTCTAGTTGGTGTGCCAGAACCAAGTCCAGTAGACACATGGAAATATCAAGTTCTGTAGTTATACAGGGACACTGGGTCTGGTACAGATGCAAGGGTACTGGATCCAAAACAGTCACAGCAGTCAGTGTTAGCTAAAGAGAAAGTGTAGCACAACCAGCTTCAGTGAATATTTATTGATGCCCTCTGGAGAATTATAGTAACTCTGGCTCAGTAATGTGGATTCTAGTCATTTTGGTTTATACTGAAGGAGGGAAAATGGGTGGCTTTAAAGAACAAGGAGACTCTGGACCTATGTTTTGCAATGTGAAAGCACGAACTCGCATTTTGATGCCCTCTAGTGTGTTCATTTCCATGTTCAGAATTCTGGCCATGAATGTGAAAAGGAGGTCAAGAGAAGTTTCCCAGTTGTCATCAACCATGAAGTCTAGCATTCTCACCACCACAGAGCTGGAATAAATACTATATAGACTGTCAAGAGTGCAGCTGGAGAGAACTTCCTGGAAGATGGCAGAGAAGTAAGCAGTGGAGAAAACAGCATCTCTGAGAGTCACCATCCAGATACTAGAATATAGCATCGTGAGGAAGACAAGAAGGAAGGAAGTGGGTCCCCTGGACCCAGGAAGAATCTAAAGTGCGAATTGAAGCCCACAGAGAGAGTAAAAAGAACAACTTCAATGAAGAAGAATTCAGTAGTAAGCAGTGCCTTGGCCCTGAGATGGGACTCACTGTGTGAGAGAAGCTGTTCAAACCTGGGGATGCCCAGTGATGGCTGGTGACCCTGGAGGCCTTTGCAGAGAGACATGGCAGTGGAGGAGAGTGGCAGGCATGGAGGACTGCACTGGTGATGAGTGCAAAGGACTTAGTGCTCCCATGGGGTAAAGCAATTAGCCAGGACCCGGCTTGGAGATGGGCTGACTGAGCTCAGAACCCAGAACTGCTGCTGGCTGCATCTAGCAGTTCCCAGCCGGGAGGAGATCCATAGAAACTGCTTGGGCTGCAGCAAGCTGATGAGTCCTGTGTCAGGGCAGCCTGCTGAGATTATCCACTACTCTGCCATAAAACAACTGCTGGCTTGCTGGGATAGATCAGCATGATTTGGGACTCTGTTTCCATAGGTTGTCTACTAGTGAACCCACTAGGAGAATTCTGGAAGTGGACTGTTTGTTTTTCTTACACTTTTTTTGTTTTTTTTCTTCACTGTTTGTATGAGTGTGAAAGTAGTTCATAACCTCTTTATGCATGTGATTCTGTTCTGTTCTTCCTTTTATCTCTTCATCTCTCTTTTCCTTTAGTCTTCTGCACCAGTTTCCCCAAGTTGACATGATCCCCTTTTGTCCTTCTCTTTTTCTTCTTCCACTGCTCTATTTTCTCCTTAATCCATTTTAAATATGAAACCTTGAGGGAAAAATTAACACATTATGAACTTTTATATTTCATATAATCATCTGGTTTATTTCACATTTTGTTATATACTCACAAATCTAGTTCATATGGTTAAAAGTTGGAAGTTAAAGGTTAGCTCAGTTTGTTGTGTTATAGGCTGCATTTGATGCTATTTGTACCACTATAGCCAAAATTGACATAATTGTTCTAAACAGCTGTTGGTCCTGGTATTCCATGACTCAGATTAATCAAGGGTCACAGAAAATATAGTGGCACAGTGTAAAACTACCACAGACTAGTCCAAAAAAGGAACAATTTCTCATCTCCAACAAACTGAAGAGGTAAGATCTTCCAACAAACAGACTCAAAACCCAAAAGCCAGCTATACCTGAAAGATATCTCAGAAAATAATCATCACCTAAGGGTCCTAAATACTACCAATAAACAACCCACCACAGATAAGTTACAAGCATCATCCCAGGAATTAAACTAAAAGAAGAGAGAAAGAAAATGAGCAGACATTTAAGCAAAATGCAACACCAGATATTCAGTTTGCCAAAGGCAAATCCAGGGGCAATGGGATGGCACAATCCAAAACCCCCTACCAGGTCTCTCTTAAGTGGCAACAAGAAAGCAATTGAATGAGGCTCTGGAAAAAATGAAATCAGAAATATCTCTCAGATAACTATAGAAATTACCAAAATAAATACCATGCTTAGTGATGTTAGGGCAGACACAGACAAAAAAAATAGATGAGCTTAAGAAAATTATGGAAGATGAGCATAGCAAAGAAATGGAATCTATAAAGCAGATTTAAGAAGATATCCAGGAAAATATAAACACTGAAAATATTCAAAGCAGATTAGGCCAGTGTTATGACAGGATCTCAGATATTGAAGACAGGCTTGCAGTTAGTGACCAGGAAAGGAAAGATTTTTCAAGGATAGCAAGGTACCATGAGAAATAAGTCCAGCAGCTGATAGATGAGATAAAGAAGAATAAATTAAGATTAAATGGAGTCAATGAACAAGCAGGAGATACCACAAATGATATTAAAAAATATTCACAGACATCATGACAGAAAACTTTCCTGGTAGAGAAAAAGAACTGAATATGCAGATAAATGAGGTATATAAGGACTATAATTAGCAATGATCAAAAAAATTACAGCCAATCATATCACAGTCAAGATTTCATAAATTCAACACAAGAATAGAATCCTAAAAAGTGTTAGAGAAAAGAAACAAATCACCTATAAAGCAAAGCCTATCAGAATTACAGCTGACTTCACAGCACAAACTCTCAAGTCAAGGAAAGCTTGGAATGAAGTACTCCAAGTTCTAAAGGAAAACAACTTTCAACCCAGATTGATGTACCTTGCAAAACTATCCTTCAAAATTGAGGGAGAAATAAGACATTTCCATGACAAAGAACAGCTGATGAAAATTATGACCACTAAACCATCACTCCAAAATGTTCTGAAGGACATTCTAGAAAGAGATAATAAGGATTACAGCTCCATGAACCCCAAGAGAAGGAATACACCAGGGGAGGCAAACAATTAGAGGAAGGGGGAAAAAGAGGGAAGAGTCAACAACAGGAAAATAACAAGACAAGGATAAATCAATACATTTCAGTTATAAGCATCAATGTTAATGGTTTTAATTCACCAGTTAAAAGACAGAAATTGACAGAATGGATCAAGAGGCAAGATTCAACAACATGCTGCTTACAAGAAACATATTTAATTCAAGAAGAAATTCATAGACTGAAAGTCAAAGGATGGAAAGCAATATTCCATGTGATAGGAACCAAGCAAAAAGCAGGAATAGCTATTCTGTTTTCAAAGTGAATTCCAAGCCAAGACTGATTAAGAGAGATAAAGAAGGTCACTACATTCTTATAAAAGGAACAATACAAGAGGAAGAGATAACAATCCTAACTATATATGCAACAAATACCGGCACACCCAACTATATAAAACAATTACTAATGGACAAGAAAAACAAAATAAGCCCTAATACAATTGTATTGGGAGACCTCAATAACCCACTGTCACAAAAAGACAGACAAACCAGGCCAAAAAAAAAACAATAATGAAATATTAGAACTAAATCAAAATTTTTTAACAAATGAACTTAGTATATCTCTATAGAGTGTTTCACCCCACATCAGAATACACATTCTTCTCAGCTACACATGGGACATTATCCAACATAGACCATATAGTGGCTCATAGAACATGCTTAAGTAAATGTAAAGGAATTGAAATTGTCCCATGCACTATCAGACCACAGAGCAATGAAATTGGAAATCCATGCCAAAGGAAACCACAAGAACTTCATAAATACATGGAAATTAAATAGCACCCTACTGAACAACCAATGGGTTACAGATGAAATTAAAGAATAAATTAGACAGTTTTTACAGTTGAATGATAATGACAGTACAACATAGCAGAACTCAATGAAAGAAGTCTTAAGAGAGAAATTTATAGCAGTAAATGCTCAATTCAGGAAAACAGAAAGCACATATAAATAATTTAATGTTAAACCTCAAATTTCTAGAAAAAGAAAAGTAGGCTAAATCAAGAGCTCATATAAAGAAGGAAATTATAAAGGTCAGAACAGAAATTAGCACACTGAAGATCAAAAACAATAATACAAAGAATAAATGAATGAAGAGTTAGTTCTTTGAAACATTAAAATAAAATTGGCAAACTCTTAGCCAAGGAAAGACTCAAATCCACACAATTAAGAATGAAAAAGGTGAAAACACAACAGATTGCAGAAAATCATCTATACCTACTATAATAAGATGGAAAAAAAACAGAAGTAATGGACAGATTCCTAGATACATAGGAGTTGCTAAAGCTGAAGATATAAAAATCCTAATTAACCCAAGATCAATAAATGAAATCAAAGATTTAATTAAAAACCTATCAACAAAGAAAAGCCCAGGCCCTGATGGAATCACTGCTGCATTTTCAAAAAACTTAGAGAAAAACTAGTGTCATTACTTCTCAAACTCTTTAATGAAATTGAAAGGGAAGAAATGCTTCCAAATTCATTCCTGGAAATTCATTTCTGGAAGCAAGCATTACCTTAATACCAAAACCAGAGAATTACAGGCCAGTTTCCCTGATGAATATTGATGCAAAAATCCTCAATAAGATACTGGTAAACACAAAGCAGCAAAATGTCAAGAAGATTGTACCCCATGATCAAGTGGGATTCATCCCAGGGGTGCAGGAATGGTTCAACATACATAAATCCATTAATGTAATACACCATATTAACAGAGCCAAGGACAAAAAACCTATGATCATCTCAATATGTGCAAAAAAAGCTTTTGATAAAGTCCATCACCCTTTCATGATAAAAGCCCTACCAAAAATTGAAATAGATGGTCTTTATCTCAATCTGATAAAAGTCAGCTATGACAAACCAACAGCCAACATCATAATAAATGGACAAAAACTGAGAGCTTTTCCTTTAAAATCAGGAGCAAGACAAGGATGTCCACTATCATCACTCTTATTCAACATAGTCCTGGAAACATTAGCTGGAGCAGTTAGACAGGAGAAAGAAATAAAAGAAATAGAAATGGAAGAAGTTAAACTATCATTAATTTTATATGACATATTCTACTTTAATAAAACCACAAAAACTCCACCAAAAGACCACTAGATTTAATAAGTAAATGCAATAACAAAGTCTACCCTCAAAAATCAATAGCCTTCTTGTACAGAAATAACAATCTCACTGAGAGAGAAATCAGGGAAACAATACCTTTTACAACAACATCTAAAAAATGAAATACCTAGAAATCAATCTACCAAAGGATGTAAAAGACCTCTACGTTGAAAACTACAGTACTCTGAAAAAGGAGATTGAAAAGAATATTAGAAAATGCAGAGATATCCTGTGCTCTTGGATAGCAAAAACCAATATAGTGAAAATGGCTGCAATTCCAAAACTTATACAGATTCAATGCAATCCCAATCAAAATTTCAGTTTCATATCTCACAGAATTAGAGAAAACAATCTTAAAATTCATCTGGAACCAGAAGGGATCTAGAATAGCAAAGACAATCCTAGGCAACAAAGACAAGACAGGGGACATCACAACCCCTGACTTGAAATTGTACTATAAAGCTACTGTGATAAAACAGTGTGGTACTGGCAAAACAAAAACAAAATATAACAAACAACAACAACAATAATCCTATACCTGACAATCAATGGAACAGATTGGAAGATGCAGGCACAACTCTAGACACACTAAGCCACCTTACCTTTGACAAAGGTGCCAAACACATTCACTAGAATTAAAGATACCTTCTTTAATAAATGGTGCTGGAAAATATGCCTCTACACATGCTGAAGATTAAAACTGGGCCCATATCTTTTACCATGTATCAAGCTAAAATTAGAATGGATTAAATATATTAATATTGAAACAGAAACATTAAATCTGCTGGAAGACAGAGTAGATAAAATTCTTGAAGACATTGGTGTAGGCAAAGACTTCATGAATAAAACCCCAATTGCACAGGAACTATCACAAAGAATCAACCACTGGGATCTCACCCTATTGGAAAGCTTTTGCACTGCAAGAGAAACCACCAACAGAGTGAAGAGACAACCCATAACGTGGGAGAAAATGTTTGCCAGCTGTACCTCAGACAAAGGATTGCTATTGAGAACATATAAAGAATTCAAAAAAATTAATCCTCCCAGATTTAAAGATTCAGTCCAAAAATGGGCATCTGAGATGAATACTTCTCAGAGGAAGAAATATGAACAGCAAACAAATACACAAAAAAATGTTCAACATCACTGGTCATTTGAGAGATGCAAATTAAAAGAACACTGAGATTCCAACTCCCCCCCAGAAAGAATGGCCAGGATCAAGAAATCAAGCAGCAACAAATTCTAGAGAGGCTATGGGGAAAAAGGAACCCTTCACCACTGTTGGTGGGAGTGCAGAGTGGTGCAATCACTTTGGAAATAAGTGGAAATTCCTCAAAATACGAGGCTTAGAGGTTCCATTCAACCCAGCTATTCTCCTCCTGGATATTTTCCCAAAGAATTAAAAACATCATGCCACAATGATATATGTGCACCCATGTTTATAACAGCACAATTTATAATAGCCATATCTTGGAAACAACATAAATGACTATCAACTGAGGAATGGATAAAACAGATATGGTATTTTTATACAATGGAGTACTATTCAGTCATAAAGAAAGATAAACTAGAGACTTTTATAGGTAAATGGATGCAACTTGAGATCATACTCATTAGTGAGATAAATAAGACATATATATGTAAACATTATATTGTATCATTAGTGTGAGAAGCTGAAAGAAACAACATATGTATCCGTATATGTATATATATGTATATAAAAAGTTTAGTTACACCACTAATTTATCTAAGTTCACTGAAGAGAAAGATTTGTGCCAGTATTATTCAGACAATTGAGTGCAGATGTCTTGTGCTCTGGATAAATGATTTGGGGATGACAATGTGTAATGTATGTACCAATGTTGCCCGTGATTGATGCGTTTTGAAATTTTTAGGTTTTTTTCTTCTTTCTTTCTGTTTTTGTCCTTGAAATAAAATGGATTTGGGAGAAAAAAAAAGAGTAGCTCTGGAGTTAATATCTCACTGTGTTTAACATCTTATATTAAACCCTCAGAGCTTGCTTCAGGGCTGCCATGGTCTGACCAAGTCAACAACTTCTAAGTGTTTGGCTGGGTAGAGGCACAGATTTCAGCTCAGGGCCATCACATAGTCCAGTCATATCCTACTCACTCATGCTACAGGTTTTCATGAACACTTTCTGTGCCAAGGCTGTTTTAAGTGCTAGGATATGAAAATGATTCTTTATTTTTCAGAATAGTCACATCTTACTGGTAAAGATAATTCATTGTATCACACAATAAGTGTGTTAAAGACTATGGAAAAGAACATGTAATTTTGAGTGGAGAATGATCAGCTCTGCAGGACACATGGTACTTTTTCAGGCTAATTCTTGCAAGACCTAAGTCCATACATAGGAATAAAATGTGGAGTAGGGTGATTCATCCAGCATTTTCAGTTTCATTTTCAAAAATATGTGCTGTCTTCTTCCAAATGTGGCACTTTTCTAGTCAGCTTTCCCATTGTTGGAAAAAATACCCAATACCAACAATTTATAGGAGGAAAGGTTTAATTAGGCTCATGGTTTCAGAGGATTTGGTACATGGTTGGCAGAGTTCAAGGGAACAGTATTTTGGTAGAATGGTGTGGCAGAGCAAAGCAGTGTAGTTCTTGGGGTCCAGGAAGAGGAGCAGTGGAATAGCGTCAAAGAGAAAGAGGGTGAGGGACCACATATAATACTCAAGGTCATGCCTCCCTGACCCACCCAGCCATACTAATCCCCTAGGCAGCTCCAAAATCAACTGGGTTGATACAATCAAGTTTGAACATCACATACACCCTGTGCCAGACACCAGGGATGGACATAGGAGAAAGATAAATTTCTGCCCTCTAGAAGCTCCTCTGAAGTAAGAAAGGCAGATATGAAAACACGTAGTCATAATATAAGCTGGTGAGTGCTGTACACAGGTCCATAAAGGATATTTAACAGGAGTAGTTACTGAGAGAAAAGCTGTCATATGTCCTATGTGGGCTTTGCTTCCATTAAGCCCAGAAAAAAAGATGATTCAATCGGTCAATTTTGATTTTAAACTTACAACTTAATGAATAATTATTATGCATAAAGTCATTGTGTTACTCACTTGCTATTCTTACAGAAACCCCCTAGAGTGTTAAAAAACAACAGTAAAATGACTTAACATCATGTCATTAAGAAGTTTTAAATTAAAACTTCTACAAGGAAATACTATACACACCCTATTAAAATGCCCCAAATCCAAAACACTGACAATACCAAATGCTGGTGAGGATGTGGAATAACAGAATCTCTCATTCACTGCTAGTAAGAGTGCAAGATGCTACAGACAGTTTGGAAGTTATCAGTTTCTTACAAAACTAAACATACTTTTACTATACATTTCAGCAATTACACTCCTTGGTATTTACCCAAATGAGTTGAAAATTTATGACCATCTAAAACTTGCATTGATATGTATGTTAGCTTTATAAATTGAAGGCAACCAAGGTATCCTGCAGTAGATAAATAAATAAATAAACGGTGGTATATCTAGACAATGGAATATTACTCAACCTTAAAAAATGGCTACCTGGTAGTGAAAAGTATAGAGGAATTTTAACTGTACACTACTAATGAAAGAAGCCAATATGAATAGGCTAAATACTGCAGTTTTTCAACTTTATGGCATTCTCTAAAAGGCAAAACTATGGGCACACTAAAAAGAGCAGTGCTTTCTGAGGTCAGGGGGCGGAGGGTTGAATTGGCAGAGTGCAGAAGAATCTTAGGGCAGTAAAACTATTTTGTATGAAACCACAAGGATGAATACATAATCATTATGCATTTGTCATAACCCATAAACTATACAATGCCAGCACAGATCCTGTTATGGAGTAGATCTAGAATGGACCCACAAAGCCTCCTGTGTTCCGAGGTGGAACTTTTGAAGGTGACTGGATTATGAGGAGCTATAGCCGAGTTGCTCGTTGACCCTGGAATCTCTTCAGAAGAGACAGGTTGCTGGCCCCTCCCTTGTCTCTCGGCTTCCCGGTTGCCGTGATGTGAGTAGCTTCCCTTGGTAGGTTGGAATTCCACCTTGCCATTTCTGTGTTCGAGTCTGTCAACCTGGTCTGAAACTTCCGAAACTGTAAGTCAAACTAAATCTCTCTTCCTTTAAGTTGTGTTTGGTATTGTCTAAGCTACAGGAAATGTGACTAACACAGAACCCTACTATCAATTGTTGACCCAAGGTGAATACTATAGGTGAAATCACCAGTTGCAACAATGCCCTCTCTGGTATAAGACATTGATAGCAGAAGACGTTGTACCTGAACAGGGATAGAACTCGTAGAGGAATGTCTTTGCTTTCTGCTTAGTTTTATTGTAAACTTTCATTTGCTCCAAAAATAAAATCTACTAAAAATAGGAAACTGAAAACATTAAAATTGTTCATGTTTGCTAAAGCTCACTGTGAACTGGGTTAAGCACTTTGGGTTGATTCAGGCTTCATGGCTTCAGGCTTCATGCTTGGCTGGGTCAAGCTGCGTTCTGGGTTGGGAGCGAGAAGCCCGGTACAGGAAGGTCTTCCCCCAGCACTGTAGCCAGGATTTTGGTCTGAATTAACCAGACTGAGATTACAGTTGCCTCTTCACTTTGGCTAGTGAGGTGTAGCCTACTGATTGACAAATGTAGCTGCAATTGAGAAATCATAGTAGTTCTGGTTGTAAGTGCAAACAGTTGAATGTATGGGTATAAATCCCAAAGCCAAGAAATAGCCTTTCAACCTCTTGTTAAATTATGTTCTGATGTCTTGTTTAATTGCATAATGCTACTTAGTATGTCTATCTTTCCTTTTCCATATCATACAAACTTATTGTCTCTTCTCTTTTCCATGCCCCATACAGTTTGCTTCCCACGTTGCCTAAGTTCAGATTAGCACCTTTATTTCTTAACTGTGTGATCTGGTGGAAATTATGTAACCTCTCCGGGCCTCCATTTATTCATCTGTAATGAGAGTAATGACTCTCTGAGAGTCATCATAAGCATTAAACAATTTAATAAAGTTTTCAGGTTATTATCATTATTATTGTGTTGGAAAGAGACAGATTAAATGTCCACCTTTTTGCTCCATGGGAGAGGAAAGTCCAGGTTTGGAAAGCTATATATTAGCTGCAATGTAGCCTGTTCTGGTTGTGTATCAAGGCTGACAGTGGTGCTGAAGGGTTTACTGGGTCTAGTGGTAGAATGCTTTGTTGCAAATCTAATGAGTTCTGGATTGTAGGGGACCTTGGTTTTTCACCTTCCTTTCCCCATATTCTACTACAGGTCCCCATACTGAGTAAGTGAGCAACAGATACTTGAAATTCTACTTTCATTTCCATGAGCCATTGATCATGTCCATCTTTATTTGATCCCCATAAGGTTTCGTGCCTAGTAAGATGTCAGCACCTCTTGCCAAATAAATGAATGAGAGAATGAATGAATGGATGCAGCATACCCTCTGTGAGATAGATACCATAGCCTTAAAGACATAAAGGTATAGAACTGAAGTCAATAATCTGTGGTATTGTGCAAAGGAAATCATTTTTGTCACTAAGCATTTTATGTAAGAGTATCTTTCCTATAATTTGGTGGGTTTGAGGGGACACACTTGTCTCCACATTCAGAAAGGATAATAATAAGTATTTCATTGACTCTCTCCAGGGATAAGACATGACACCTAAGAAATCCCAGGTGCACAACATTGTATTAGTACTGGGTTGCAAAGATGACCAAATCAAGACCACTACTCAGGACACCAAGTAGAGAGGGAGATGGGCTATTTGCAGGACACATTCTACTGTAGCCAAGATGCAGGAGTGCAGCTCTTCAAGTCTATGACCCATCAAACATGGGAAGTCTTATTGATTTAACTGCATCCTTTTATGAAAAAAGTATTACTGTATTATTATATCCATTTTCTGAGACCACAGTGGATAAAATACAGAAAATTTTCTCTTAGTACTGAGAAAACGTAGTATGTCTTGTAATTGATGCCCCTCGAGCTGCAGAATGGAAAACACTCGCAACTAGAGAACACGCTATTAATCTTGCACTTGACTAATTGTTTAAGTGACTGTACTTTATATAATGGCATAACATGTGGCAATGAAAAATGAATGAACTAGAGTAACGTGTATCAAAAGGATATAAGGCATTTTAGAAGTCAGCAGGTAGAGAAGGAGGCTATGGAAGGAGAGACAGTACATAACAGGGCTTGGAGAAAAGGACTAGCAGGAAGCCAAGAAGGAGTCAGTGACGTTGGTAGAGGATGTTTGTGTAGCCGCTGCACAGACGCTGGACATTTACAAAAGAATCAAGTAATTTGTGGGTTCAGCTCTTACTTGTGCTACCTCCTGGTAAAACTAGATTAGACATTTTACGTTCTTTGAGATTTCCGTGCAAAATGGGACTAAAAGTAACTACTTCCGGTCTTGACAAGAATTATAGGAGAATAAAAGCAAGTAGTTAAGACAGTGCCCGAATCTGAGTCGGCACCTAGGTGGTGGGAAGAGACTTCTTTTAAAAGCCTCCTCCTGTGTTTGCCTCCAATGCCCTCCACCTCTCCCAAGCAGGGAGGTGAGGAATCCCAGGCCAGGAGGCGGGGCCTTGAGCTGGCGGAAGCCCTTCTGGTGAGAGGAAGGGAGGGGACAAGGGGACGGTCGGGGTGCAGGGCGTCCTGGCTGCGGTGACGGGCGGCAGCGCACGGCCTCACCCTCCAGGGCGCGGTTTTCACTTCCGATCCCCAGCGCAGGTCTAAGTGTCTCCAACCAGGTAACGCAAGGGTGTCATTGCAGCTAATCTCCCTGTGCCTGCAGCGTTCCTTAGTATGGAGCCTATCCTGACCCCTCCCCTGCTGCGGGGATCCCAGGCCCCTTTCACCCTACCTTGAATTGCCAGAAACCGTCAGATAGCGCTGTCACGTGAGCTAGGCGGGCCGCCAGCCACTCAGCGCTTGCACAATTAGTGGCGCCGACTGAAAGTGTCTGACAGACTCACCCCTCCGTCAGGCCGGGGGTGGGGTGGGGGAGTGGTTGGGGTGGGGAGTGGGGAATAATTATTTCTCTCTCCTCTTTCCTTTTTTTTTTCTTGTAAAGGTAAAAGTATTTTCCTGAACTCCTGCCTTTCATCGCTTAAAGAAGCCAAAAGAAGCAAAAAATATTCATTCAGGTCACAGAGGACTCCTTTGTGGACGCGGGGCGGGGGAGGGGGAAGAGTTTGCCAGTGGACTTGGGTGCGGGAGTCCCCCGCATGAGTTCTGGGTGTTACCGCTTCTATAATCTACTGGTTGCGAAGGAAAAGCCTGCAAAGAGCTGTGTATGGCCCAGTTTACAAATAGACTGTTTTCCATTCTCCTAGTTATTCTGCCTGTTCACCGGGATGCTTCTTGCTTTTCCAGATTTTCTAAAAGCATAATTTCGTGGGTTCACGGAAACTAATGTGTGTGGTGGGGAGGGGAGAGAAGTGGAAAGCGGTGGAGAGCAGGGGGATTCTTTCCCCTGCCTGGTGGAGAGGTGAGGGGTGCAGGCAGGGGAGGAATTACTAGGGAAGCCCAGTCCCTTAGCGTTGGTCTGAAGGGGTGACCAGAAAGACTCGCTCACCATTCAGATTGTAGAAGACAGGAGCACAGTCCCCATTTCTGTCCTTCCCCCACCTGAACGATGGGGAAGGCAAAGTCGCATGGTGTTCTACTCAGAGATTACTCACTCCTGTGGACCATACAACTTGTGAAACTGGAATCCATGAGAGAATGAAACTGCGTAATACTGAGAATTACTTTGCAACAATCAGTATAAGCCAGGGCTGAGCCATCCAGGCAAGGGGACAGCACTCACCTGTGGTCCCAGGAGGCTCTGTCAGGGAGCTGGCTCCTGTCACAAAGCTCCTGCAGGAAAATCTCCATCCCCTCCTCAGGGTGCATTGTCATTTCTCTCTACTCACTTCCTACTTGCTCTTCATTTTTACCAACAGGAAATCAGAAAGTCCATGAGAAGCACTGACAGCTTGCGTACACAAACGACAGACTAAAGATACACTTCTCCCCTAGGTAGAATCTGAAGACTACTTTTGGTGCTTTGAAAAGAGCTCTGTTTGGCACCATTGCACCTCTTAATTCAAATGTTGACTCTGTTTTATTCAGAAACTGTGGTTATTTCAACAGCCAAGTAAGTACTGATCATCTATGTTGAGCTGGAGATTGAGAAAGAAAGATGAATAAAGCACAGAAATTGTCCATCAGGAGTTTATAGCCTGGAGCAGGAAATGTCTGAGAAAAATGATAATGCAGTGAGACGTGCACAGTAGAGAGGAGTGGATGTGACAGTTACGTGGAGTAGAGCCTATTTATTCCAAGTCTCCGGGAAGCATCATGATTCACAGGAAGACCCATGATCAATCCAGAGGAAGGCTCTCTGTTTACCAAACTTAGAACAAGAGTCAAACTGAAGGTAGCTTATCGTGCGCCTAATGGTTTGCAAGTTATGAGTCAAGTTAACAGACAGTTCAATAAAACATTTCTCTTCAAAATATATAAAATATAAATATATCAGTAAGTAAAATACATAGAAAAAGTTAGATGAAAAAATTATTTTCCCATGTATATATATTTGGAAAAAATTTTCTACTAAAATGTTTAAAAGAGGCCATGCCCAGTGAACTCCAAGATGCTAGCAGGGGCCTGAATGCAGTCCCGGGAGCCCAGCGTGCATCAGTGGAATCTTAGTGCACAGGGAAGCTTTGGAACGTCGCTCCCAGGCGGTTAGACCATGCCCAACATCCCAAATCAATAGAGGATGCCCCACAGGCCTAACTGGGCCATGCTCAGCAACCTCCAAGTGGCTAGCAGTTGCCTGCAGTCTTCCCAGGGGGCCAAAAGTGGGCCAGATGATTCCCAGCACATAGGGGAAGCTTTGGAATGTGGCTCAAAACCTGGAAATATAGGAAAATGACAAAACAAAAGAGCAAAATGCAATCTCAAACTTCTAGACCAACCCAAGCAAGCCTAGCAGACATGGACACAGAAGAAAATGTAAACCATACATACACCTGAAATTCCTGAAATGATAACAACTGAAGTAAAGAAAAAATTCCGGGAAGCTATAAAAGAACTCAAATCAGAAATAATCTCCCAGATAAAAGAAGAAATGATAAGGGTCATGAAAGAAATGCTGAACACATCTAAAGAAGACATAGTTAGAAAATTAATGGAACAATGCAAAAAGATGGAAACCCAGAATGAACAATATAAGAAACAAACAGATACATGAAGCAGATTCAAAGAGATATACAGGAAATCAAAAATTCCATCAAATCTGGCAAAACCGCCTCAATGAAAGTGAAGATAGAATTTCAGAACTCAAGACAAGATTGCAGCTAGTGAACAGGAAAGGAAAGATCTTTTAAAAATACCAAGGAATCAGGAAATAATTCAACAGCTGCAAGATGTTTCAAAGAAAAGCAACATAAGAATGATAGGTATAAACAAAAAAGAAGGTGACAATACAAATGATAACAAGAGGCTATTTAGAGAAGTAATATGTGAAAATTTCCCAAACATGAGAATGGAAACTGACATACAGATCAGTGAAACATATAGAACTCCAAATAACCATAACTAAACTAAAACTACACACATATAATAATCAATATCCCAGAAATCCAACATAAGTACAAAATATTAAAAGCTGCTAGAGAGAAGAGACAGATCATCTATAAAGGAAACCCTATCAGAATCACAGCAAACTTCTCAACACAAATAGTGAAGTCAAGAAGAGCATGGAGTGAAGTGTTTCAAACCCTGAAAGAAAAAAACTTCCAACCCAGACTGATGTACCCTGCAAAACTGTCCTTCAAAATGGATGGAGAAATAAGATACTTCCACAACAAAGAACAGCGGAAGAACTTCATGAACACCAAACCAACCCAGCAAAGAATACTGAAAGACATTCTAGATAGACATAGGAAAACACCACTAAGCAAGGCAAATGATTAAACAGAGTGGAAAGGTAAAGAATCAACAGCAGAAAGATAACATGTCAAAAGTAAACCAATATGTATCAGTTATAATGTAACAGGCTTCAATTCACCAATTAAAAGAAGCAGACTGGCAGAATGGATTAAGAAACAACATCCAACCATATGTTGTATACAAGAAACCCATCTAACCCAAAAGGAAATTCATAGACTGAAATTCAAAGAATGAAAAATAATACTCCATGCAACTCCAGGGGTAGCTAGCCTGTTTGCAGACAACATGAACTTCAAACCAAGAATGATCTGAAGAGATAAAGAGGGTCACTACAAACTAGTTAGGGGGAAACTTCAAGAGGAAAAGATAACAATCTTAAATATATATGCACCAAATTTAGGAGCACATAGTTATACAAAACAAATATTAACAGAAATGAAAAATCAAATAAGCAATAACACAATTATAACAGGAGACCTTAGTACACCATTGACGCAAATGGATAGATCAACTAGATAGAAAATCAGCAAATAAATAACAAAACTGAACCACACCTGTGAACAAATGGACTTGATAGACTTATACAGAGTATTCCACTCAACAACATCAGAATATACATTCTTCTCAGCAGCACATGGAATGTTCTCTAAAATAGACCATATATTAGCCACAGAATATGCTTAAGTAAATGCAAAAGAATTGAAATTATCCCATGCATGTTATCAGATCACAGTGCCATGAAACTGGACATTAATGACAAAAGAAACTGCAAAAAAAAAAAACCCCAAATACATGGAAATTGAATAATACACTCTTGAGCAATCAGTGGGTCACAGAGGAAATTAAAGAAGAAATTAAATAATATCTGTAAGCAAACAAAAATACAATTACATCTTACCAGAACCTGTGGGATGCAATGTATTGCATCAGTAGAAAAATGTATTGTGGTGAATTTCCACATCAGGAAAACAGAACAAACACAAATAAACAACCTGATACTATATCTCAAACATCTAGAAAAAGAAGAGCAAGTCAAAGCCAAAAGAAGGGAGGAAATTATAAAAGTCAGAGCAGAAATCAATGCAATAGACACTAAGAAAACAATACAAAGAATCAATGAATCAATGAGTTGGTTATTGGAAAGAATAAATAAAATTGATAAGCCCCTAACCAACCTTATTAAAAAAAGGAAAGAAAAAACTCAAATTCATGCAATAAGGAATGAAAAGGGTGAAATCACTTCTGATCCTGTGGAAATACAGAAGATCATCAATACCTATTTAAAAAACCTCTACTCTCATAGGCTTGATAACACAGAAGAAATGGACAGATCCCTAGAAACATATGAATTACCTAAGCTGGGTCAAGAAGATGTAAAAGTGCTGCATAACCCAATTTCCATTAATTAAATTGAAAATGTAATTAAATCCTTACCAACAAGGAAAATCCCGGGTCCAGAAGGATTCACTGTAGAATTCTACAAGGAATTCAAAGAAGATTTAATGCTGATACTCCTCAAAGTCTTCAATGAAACAGAAAGGGAAGAAATTCTCCCTAAGTCATTCCTGGAAGCAAATATTACTCTAATAACAAAATCTGAAAAGACTCAACCAAAAAAGAGAACTACAGGGAAATCTCCCTAATGAACATAGATGAAAAAATTCTCAATAGAATATTGGCCAACAGAGTGCAGCAAATCATCAAGAATATTATACAGCATGACCCATTGGGATTTATCCCAGGAATGCAGGAATGGTTCAACATATGCTAATCAATGAATGCAATCTGTCATATCAATAGAACCAAAAATAAGAACCACATAATCATTTCTATAGATGCAGAAAAAGCTTTTGATAAGGTTCAACACTTTTCATGAAAAGAAACTTACAGAAAATTGGAATAATGGTCTTTACCTCAATATGGTAAAAGACATCTATGACATACCAAGAGCCAGCATCATATTACATGGCCAAAACATGAAAGTCTGAACCCTAAAATCAGGAACAAGACAAGGATGTCTATTATCACCACTCCTATTCACTATAGTGATGGAAATACTAGCCAGAACAATTGGACAAGAGAGAAAAATAAAAAGAGTAAGGATAAAAAAAGAAGTTAAATAATCATTATTAGCAGATGACATGATACTCTACATAGGAGACCCCAAAATTCTATGGAAAGATTCCTAAATACAATAAGTAAATTCAGCAATGTATCTGGATACAAAGTCAACACTCAAAAATCAATAGCATTCCTATACACTAACAACAAAATCACTGAGAGAGAAATAAGAGAAGTCACATCCTTCACAATAGCATCCAAGAAAATGCAATACTTAGCAATCAACCTAACAAAAGAAGTAAAAGATCTATTCAGGGAAAATTATAATACCCTGAAAAAGAAATCAAAGAGGACCTCAGAAAATAGAAAAACATCCCTTCTTCATGGATGGGAAGAACAAACATTGTGAAAATGGCCATTCTCCAAAAATTATTATACAGATTTAATGCAATACCAATCAAAATACCACTAGCATACATCACAGATCTAGAGAAATCACTCCTAAAATTCATCTGGAACCAGAAGAGACCTAGAATAGCAAAGGCAATTCTAAGCAACAAAGGCAAGTCAGGAGGCATCACAATCCTGACTTGAAGTTATACTACAAAGTTACTGTAATAAAATTGGCATGGTACTGGAATAAAAGCAGACCTTAAGATCAATGTAATAGATTAGAAGATACAACTGAAACTACAAACACACTCAGTCACCTTATCTTTGATAAAAGGGCCAAACATTTCCACTGGAAGAAAGATAGACTCTTCAATATATGGTGCTGGAAAAATTGGCTTTCCATATGCTGAAAACTAAAACTAGTCCCATGCCTATCACCATGTACTAAAGTCTAAATTTATCAAAGACACTAAGAAAACAATACAAACAATCAATCAAATGGTCAAGAAGATCAAATTAATGGGTCAAGAAGACGTAAAACTGTTGCATAGCCCAGTTTCCATTAACGAAATTGAAAATTAATTAAATCCTTACCAACAAGGAAAAGCCCAGGTCCAGAAGGATTCACTGTAGAATCCTACAAGGAATTCAAAGAAGATTTAATGCTGATATTCTAAATATGAAAACAGAAACACTAAGTCTGTTGGAAGACAAAGCAGGTAAATACCTTGAAGACATAGGGGTAGGTTGATAATTCATGAACAAGAATCAAACCACACATGAAATACTTCACAGAATCAATAACTGGGTTCATGTCCTATTAAAGAGTTTTTGCATGTCAAAAGAAATCTCCAGCATAGTTCAGAGAAAATGCACAAATTGGGAAAAAATCTTAGTGAACTATCTCTCAGAAAAATGACTTCTGACTAGAAAATATAAAGATTTTTAAAAAATCAGATCCCCAAAATTCAAAGACCCATTCCAAAAATGGGCATCTGAGATGAACACACAGTTCTCAGATGAAGAAATACAAATGGCAAATAAATACATGAAAAAACGTTCAGCATCATTGGTCATCAGAGAAATGCAAATTAAAACCACACTGAGATTCCATCTTATTCCAGAAAGAATGGCCAGGATCAAGAAAACTACCAACAACAAATGCTGGAAGGGCTGTGGGGGAAAAGGAACTCTTCTGCACTGTTGGTGGGAGTGTAGACTGGTGCAACCACTGTGGAGGTCAATCTGGAGATTCCTCAAAAAGCTAGGATTGGAGGTCCCATTTGACCCAGCTATTCCACTTTTGGGCATATTCCCAGAAAAACTGAAAACATCTTACCACAGTGATATATGTGCACCCATGTTTATAGCAGTACTATTTCTAATAACCAGACCTTGGAAACAACCTAAATGCCCATCAACTGAGGAATGGATAAAAAAGATGTGGTATTTTTATACAATGGAGTACTACTCAGCTATAAAGAATGATTACATTGAGATATTTATAAGTAAAAGAATGCAACTTGAAACCATACTCATAAGTGAAATAAATCAAACTCACATCTGTAAATACTATATAGTCTCCTTAATGTAAGAAATGGTAAGAGTACTTAAAATACTAAAAACTCAATAAATACAGTGAAAGGATAAGAATCAGCTTAAAGGGGAAAAATAATATCTCAGGGAAAATGAGGAAAAAGAAAAACAAAGGGAAAAGAAAAAATATCTAAAATTATATAAACACACTGAGGATAGCCAGATGATTGTGCTACAAATTCTATGAGTTCTTGAAACAAAATAGTTAACATTCATAGGATTAGAACAATTGTGAATATTATTATATGGTGATCTGAGGAACTCTTGAAGATCATTGTGTAAAATAACAACCCTATTTATGCTCCTACCACCTTGTTTTGAAGGCCTGTATTTGTCAGTGTTTGGGGCTCTTTGCTATTGTTATTTATTTGTCTTCTTGTTTTTTGTTTTTCCAGGGATTTGTTTTGTTTTTCCCTCTAATACAGAAACAATAGGTATACGTGTAGAGACTCATACATGCATAGAACTTCTCCTAAACAGTTTATGAGAATCGATTATATAATGCATGACGAAATGAACAGCTACTTTGAAGAAAAAGAGACACTAAGGCAACAGGTGCTGAATCTGTACCATCATGCTGTGAAATCCAGAAATACTATTATTCTTTGTTCAGAGTGATTTTAGTCTGTTTTGTATTGTTTAATTTCAACATACATGAAGGCATGGACAGCTATTTTGAAGAGAACGAGAGACATTATGGCAGCCATTGTTGACTTCCCTATTGTCTGGTTTTGAAGACCTAAAATGCCTTCATCATCCTGTTCTGATCAGTTTAATGCTATTTTGTTTTGTATGAATTCATTGTATGTGAATATATGGACAACTATTTAGAAGAAAACAAGAGACAATATGATAGACTGTGAAGATCTCCTGTAGTCTTGCTTTGAAATCTGTGTCTCTTACATTTTTTTTTTCTGATCTATTTTGTTCTGTTTTCTTATGTTTAATTTTACCCTCTTTAAAATAAAATTTAAAAAATAAAATATTTAAAAGTATGTCATTAAAAGGTCACATTATAGTTAATGAATATCAAAAACTAAAATGGAAATTATTTTAAAAACAATTAAAATATAATTTATTTAATCATAAGCATATACATATATTTTAAATTGTGGCTATGTTATTTATATAAAACATATATTATCATTCTAACCATTTTTTAAATGTATAGCCCCATTGGCATTACATGCATTTAAAACTCTTCATCATGCAAAACTGAAACTGCACCCATTAAACCATAATTCCCCACTCCTCTAGCTCTTGGCAACCACCATTCTACAATGTTTCTATGAAATTTGGCTATTCTAGATACCTTACATAAGTGGATTCATACAACATTTGTCTTTTTATGACTAGCTTATTTCAGTTAACACAATGCCCTCAAGTTGACAAATACTGTAACATGTGCCAGAATTTCTTCCCATGAAAAGCAGAATTTGGGGGCTGGGGCTGCAGAATTTGAGTGCAGTAGCAAAGCACATACTTTGCATGAGTGATGACCTTGGTTTAATTCTCAATACTAAAACACCTACACCCACCCCCTGAACACACACATACACGCACAGATACACACATGCACGCTTGCATGCATGCACACACACACACACCAAACAATAGCAACATGAAAAAATACTTTTTAAGCATTTAAAATATTTTCACATTGATTTGTTTTCCATTCAAACAAAAAATAACTTCACTGTCCATTTAGTTGATGAAATACAGTCAGTATCAGACTTCATGAAGGCTGCATTCAGACCTACATATGTACGAATTAGAGTGCCAAATTAGTTCACCTCACATTGCAAAGTGTAACTCACCCTCCACATACAACTGAAGAGTTCATCTTGAACACTGATCTGGAAAGCAGAGAGAGGTAGTAAAATGGGAAGATGCATTTTTGTGAAAGAATGCACTCATACTCTCCGGAAAGGAACATTTAACAAGTTAATTAGCTTTGCTTCTTAGAACAACCTCCCATGGTTCACATCCTCTCTGCTTTATGAAGAAGTGAAGCTCCAGTAATAGTAGAGTGTACAAATTCTTCAGCATTTGAATGGCTCCAACTTTTGTTTTAAGAACAGAAGGCAAGAAAGAGGTGTAAAGAAGCCTGCCCCAGGGGCCCATGCGGTGTTGGCGATGCTGCAGATAGTTAAGGTTATGAACAGTGCGATGTACCTGCCCATAGTGCAGGAAACATTCATGCTAGTTCATAAATGTGCATTTTGTGTTGTTTTAACATACTGGCTCTTTTAAAGATAAATGTAAGACCTGGAACAGGGACTGCCCCTGCCCAGGTCTGAGGGCTTACAAACCGGAAGTAAAAATACTGAGGTGAGAGGTTGAGCAGTGATTGTCCTCCTCACACCTGTCAGTCCCTCTTGGATGAAGCAATTAAGTTTACAATCTAAGGAAAAATTATGGGCTGCTCCTAAGATATGACTTCAAGACCAGTCCTCCGGTGTGTTTCCTACCAGGTCACTGAAGCTCATTCCTGTGCCGTGTGGGGATAATGAAATGTTTAGAGAAGAGGTAACACAGCAGTCAGCCAGGCCTCCTTGCTCTGAAAACCAGGTATATTTCATCCTGATAGGCCTTTAGGATTCCTCAGTTTTTATCTCATCATTCTCCACCTCCTCCAGTGCTGTGTAAATATTTCTTTCTTTGGATTACACCTCCTTCGGCTCTGCCACTGTTCTTCTCTATGTCCTTAGAAGCTGAACACTTTTGAACACACACACACACGCAGAAGTCTTTACAAGATGGTAAAACTGTGGAACATATGAAAAAGTCTGTATGTTTTTTATCCAAAATTCTTGGGACCAAAGGTATTTCAGATTTTGGAGGTTTTTAGAATTTGAAAATATTTGCATAGAATCTCCTGATTAAATATTTCTACTCTGGAAATTAGGAATCCAAAATATTCTAAAATCCAAAACCTTAAGGGTATTTAAAACTTTGGATTTCAAAGCATTTTTGGATGGAGGGTTTTCAGATCAAGGATGCTCAACTCGTACCACAAAGGTGCAAGCCACTTGAGCCCCAAGTGACACATGCTCTTCGTGTCATTTGCTGCTTTATGTATTGCCTGGGGGTTATTTTGTGACCAGTCAACCCAGTGAGTCTCTGACATGTGAATATTTTTGGCTTGCACTTTCCTCCTTACCTCTTTCTTCTTCCTTGTCTCCTTCCTCTCACTCATTTGGCTTAGTAGATTCTTTTCTGTAGAACAACACCCTGCCCTTCACACACCAATGCACATGTGCACCTGGAACATCGAATCAGCTACTAATCTGCTTTTCTATATCCCAATTTCTTCCCACAAATACAAACAAGGCTACTTTTACAAACAACCCTCCCTTAAAAAAATTCTAGTATCCATGTTAGGAGTATTTTTTTTTCTGTCTATCCCATCACAGAAGGACAGGTGGGAGATTTTTCCTTCTTGTGCACTGTATTAAGAGAAGACAACCCCAATGTGACAATGACTGTGACTTGGAATCACAGTGATTTCTAACTGCTGTCATTCCACTGGAGTGGAGCAGATCAGCAGGTGCCAATCTCCAAAGCAGTTTCTTTCTTTCTCTAAGCACATAGTCTGCAGGCTCAGAAGCTCAAGAGCAGGTTGAAAAGAAATATGTCTTTTTTTTATCATTTATTTGGGATTACTTGAGAGTTGGCAAGAGAATATAAATAACAAATTGCCATGAACTTTTCCTCAGGGAATTCTTTCTCGCTTATACTCATGAGACCAGGTGTTAATTTGACAATTGTAAGAGCTGGAAGGGATCTAAGGCCTTATCTACTGTCATGAACAATTGTCAGACTTCTTTGGCAATGCAACTCTTTTTCCTCCCCAAAGACTTACATTCATATGCCTGACACATCACACAGATAAAAGTTCTCCAGCTGAAGCTGGTCCTCCGGGTTAGAGATCTAAGACCTAATGCTTTCGCAGGGTCCTGTGACTTCCTATTTGGCCCACACCTTTCTCTGCCACCTGTCATGATGCCAAACTATCTGTACAGAGCCTAAGCTTATGCAAAAAACAAAAAAAATTCTTGGGACACTTTGTGCTAGATCCTTCAGACAGCCTTGGAATTACAACAGAAACAGGGAGATATTAGCTCAGCAGTCAGCCTAATGGCCAAAATTCTTTCCCACTTATCCTACAAGATCTATGAGGTTTAAACTTTAAACTTGGATGAAGTTCCTAGAAACCAGAAGATGGTTTACTTCTCTTGTGAAGAATGTTGTGGGACTCAGAATGATCAAGTAGCTTCCATTGGCCAACATAATAAATTACCATATTTTGATGGCTGCAAAACTGCACAAATTTGTCCTAGAGATCAGGTGTTAGCAGGGAGTACTCTCCAGAGGTTCTAACAGAACATCTATTTCCTTGCCTCTTGCAGCTTTTGTTGGCTGCCAACATTCCTTGGCTTAAGGCCACATCACTCTGACCTCTGCTTTCCTGTTCAGTTTGTCTCCTCTTCTTCATTCTGGGTCAGTTTTCTCTCTCTATCTTAATAGGATACTTTTTATTGGGTTTATGATTCAGTTGAATAATCCAGGAAGATCTCTTTGTTTCAAACTTCTCAGATTAATTTTATCTGCAAATATCCTTGCTCCAAACAAAGTCATACACACAGATTAGGATAGATACACATCTTTGGGGGGTGGATCACCATTCGGAACAGCTCTAATATAGTCTGTTGCCAAACTCATGTCAAGGCTTGTCCTCAGTGCAGCAGTATTGGGAGATGTGGCTTATTGAGAGATGTTGGGGTTCTGGGGGCAGAACCCTCATGTTCTCTTGTGAGTTCTGGCTCTCTCAAAATCAAGAAAGTATATTTCTTTTTATCCCATATGCATTACTCATTTACCCTCCACTTTCTACTATGAGCTGAAAGTGTACAAGAAGCTAAACATATGCAGGTGCCATGCCCTTGGATTTTCCAACACTCAGCTAAAAGCAAACTTTTTTTCTTCATCTAGTTCCAGGTATTCTGTTACAGCAACAGAAAACAGACTAAGACACTCCTTAACTCCCTATACTTGTATCCCTAAGAGCATGAGCAAGGCCCTTTCCACTAATCATCACAAATTCAAACAGAGCTTAGAATCACTAAATTGGGAATTACTCAGATCCCTTTAATAATCTTTTTTCTTTTAGTTTACCATTGGTGAGAATGAAGCCCAGATAGTGTGTCTAAATCACGCACTATATCTCATGGTCCATCCCTTTCCAGAAGCATCTACAATCTTGGCATATCATCTAAAAATTCATCCTCACTTCCAGAAGTTCCTGAACTTTCTTCCAGGAGGTGACCTGGAACTAGCTCATTAACTCATCCTAGATCCCTTAGGATTTTGTTGTCATTACTTGTTTCTTTGGTGGAGAGGCAAGCGGCCCTTTGCAGAGTGGTCCCTAGTATGCAAGGACCAGCTCTGTGCTTGATAGATTGCCCAGTACACTTTATTAAAGGCAATTACAATTCAAGCATTTGTCATATTTTCATATCTTCTTGTCAGGGATTGGCTTGTTAGGAGTATGGGTTGGTTTTGTTTAGTTCTTACCTCGTCAACTTCAAGCCTAGCACCCAATCAAACTGTGACAACCAAAGCCCTGTATGGGTTTCTTAATGGATGCAAAACAGGTGAGGACAACATGGTCCACTGCAGTAGTATCCAGAGAACACGAAATACATCAACGTCCACCCCATAGTGCAGACTTGCTTCCTTGCTTAAAAAACTGGACAAGAAGCAGAACTCAATGAACCATCTCTTTCTGTGCGAGCCATTACCAAGTTAAATAACTTTTAAGAAATAAACTCCAGAGCAGCTCCTGCTGAACTCACACACTAATGAAAAGCAGTCAGGTTGAAGTGTTGGTGGTTATATGAGGCCCAGTGCAGAAATCTTGATCAAAGCCTCTTGGCATCTGAAGTCATCAGTAATTCGACAGCCTATTTGGGTGAAAAGAGCTCCTTTCTGGCTGTCCTACATCAGGCCCACCCTGGAGACAGGCAAGACTTGAGCAAACAAGGCTGCTGGCCAATCAAGACACCTCTTCTCAAGATGTGATGTGATACGTGAGTCAGCAACGGCAGTGGGGCGGAGTGATCAGGTTTCGCTGGGGAGCGGTGTGTGCGTTACACAGGCTATTTGCTTGCACATTATTTGTTCTGGCAGGGCTGATGTATGTCGCACAGAGACCTGAGCGGTGACCTTTGGCCTGCATGAGACTGCAGAGCAGCTGCAGTAGCAGCCATTGTCTATCAGAGAAGAAGAGAAGTGAAAGCTTAGCAATTGGGAAGGTTGGATGCTAAGGGTCAGCCTTTCATGGCCCCTGACCTTTGCGTATGTGAGGCATTATATGCCAGTACCTGGGACCATGGAGACGAAAGCAGGTTGAGTATCCCTTACTGAAAATGCTAGAAAGCAGAGATATTTCTGATTTGGGATTTTTAAAAATTTTGAAATATGAGCATACATATTAGGAGATATTTTAGGGGTGAGATCCAAGTCTAAACATGAAATTCATTTATGTTTCATAGACACCTCATACCCATAGCTTGAAGGTAATTTTACACAGTATTATTAGCAAGCCAGTATTTTAACTGTGGTCCATCCCATGAAGTTAGGTGTGGAATTTTCCACTGATAACCTCACTTCAGTGCTTAAAAAATTTAGGATTTTGGACGTTTGGGTCCTGGATGTTCAATCCATATTTATAACCCCTGTCCTTTGTGAGTTCCCAATCAGCCTGAAAAGATGGACCAACAAAGCAGAATTATAATGTGGCACAGCCATCACTGAAAAAGAGAGAGAATACGAGGAGGCTGCTGGGAAGCGTAAATTGCTCAGAGGAAGTGACAGTATCCAGGTAGGAACAGCTGGGGGCAGGTGTATAGAACAGGGAGTGCACACTTCTATCACATTCTCCAGTCTGCTTTGTTTTTAAAGGTGATATTTAGTGACAAGATTATTAAGACTACAATAAAAGGATATTTTCAGAATGTGTGTGACTGATATGTCAGTGGCTATACTATATTATTATATGTACAGAAAGGGTGGTAGAGAATAGAACATTATTTTAGGTTTGCTTTTCGACTATTTAATGGAAAAACTCTACTAAATTCAGTCCTCTTCCCAGGAACGGGACATCAGAATCTGGTTATACCTTTGTTTCTCAAGTGAAAACTCAGCAGGTGAAAGGAATGAAGGTAGAGAGTAAAGGAGGGAAAAGCAGATCAAGCCAAGGGAACAGAATGTGCAAAAGTACTGGGGTGAGAAGGTGTACAATAGACCCTGGGACTCCTGAACATATCAATTTGACTGAAATGAAATCAGTTAAAGGGAAAGTTGAAAGGAAATGTGTGAAAGGGAAATTGGGTTCAATTGTAGATATTATTGAGTATGAATACCCAAAATTTGGATTGAGTTTTCTCTGATAAGAAACTGAAAACTGAACTTGTAACACAAAGGGATGACAGACTCCAGGTTGAGCTTTAAGAATCTGACAGTCAATTCAACTTGGTCTTACACCGTAAGAGAGGCACAGCATTTCATCATATTCCTGGAGGAGTCAATGATTTTGGTCCAGTGAGACAAGGCACACAAGGGGCACCAACCACAAAATGACCACAAGTTCATATTAACAAACATGGACATTCCTGTCTTGTGCTAGTAATTGGTCCCAAAAAGCCAGGCCATGTTCCCTTTATGAGTTATAGTTTCCTGATGTTTGAAATGGACAATAGTTTCCTTCCTCATTGTGAACAAGAAAGAGATAATCCATTTATAAGCATCGGATAGGACCTGCCAAGTTGGACATCTGGAGGAAATGTAGTCTTTGTATCACAAGAAAAAATTTTAATCTTTGGTAGGTTAAACTTATTTTTTAAGGCAAAAGAAATGTCTTGTCTTACTGACAATCATATGTAAGATTTTATATAGGTTTTTCTCTCTTCAAATGCAGGTTTTTAGGAGAAAAGAAAATATGAAGGGATTTTGGGGAAAAGGCTGAAATAGTTTGGCCTTCATTAACCCTAAAGAAAAGAACTCCAGCGATGCTCACAACTTTTGCCTTCTAGGCAGCATTAGACTATGTAGCCTGGGACACCCCTCCCCCCAAGCTATGAGTACAAATTAAATTTTATTTAAACACAGGAAATCAAGTGGTCTGAGAGAAACTGCAAAGACTCAGCTTCCCTGAAAGTCCTTATGCTAAATACTTAGTTCCAAGCTGGGTGCTGTGAGGAGGGGGTGAAACCTCTGAGAGGTGGAGCCCAGTGAGAGATCTTCCAGTCACTGGGACACTTCTTTGAAGGGAGTAGTGGGGCCTCAGATCCTTCTCTACTTCCCAGTCGTGAGGCAAACAACACTTTGTTACTACCACTACAACTTGGCTTGTCATTGGCCCAAAGCAATGATACCTATTGATAATCAGATCCTGGAACCTCCCAAGCTAAAACAATGCAAAAATTTCTGTCCTTATAAGTTGATTATCTCAGGTATTTGTTAGAGTAATGGAAACCAACACAGGGCGTACCTGGGAAGAAAGCCCTGCTTGGAATTTTCAAACTCACCGGTCTTCAGAGTTAGGGCTCTATTATCTGATGGCATCAGAGTGCCAGTAACTTATGAGATTGGAAAAAAAAGCAAATATTTACACAGCTCATTGATGACAATGTCTGTGTCACTTTGTGTGTGTGTTAATAGCAGTCCTGCTGCTCCTGTAGACACCTCAGAGAAGTTCTGTGGACTCAACTACAACAAACTAAAGGTGCAGTGAGTTACTGCTGCACAGTACCATACTGGACATCACAGTGAGGCTGGGGAGGTGGAGATGAGAGGTATTAAGACATTTTAAAGAAATTTATAATCCTGAGACCGTTAAAGGTGCATATTTAGATATAATTATAATGCAAAGCAGCACTGAGAGAAGAGCTGAAACTCCCCAGATTTTATTTTGTTTCACTTTGTTTTATCGTGTGTGCGTGTGTGTTCAGATCCTAAGTCGGGGCACACAAATGATATCTATATTATTAGTCAGGAAAGACAAAAGTTTAACAAAAAACTGTCACAATTCTTAAAGACATATATTAGATTTAAGAACAAATTGAGCAATGTATTTTAACTTGGTAGAGTATCATAGTTTCTTTACATATAACAAAAGTAATAAAAAAAGATAGATGTAGAAAAACAAATTTTAGTACCAGGGAGTGAACTCACAATCTTGCACTTGCCAGGTAGGCATTTACTGATGTAGAAAAATGTATCCAACAAAGTTACTTTGGAGAGAACTGCACTAATTGGAAGGAAGTGTCTTGGTGCCTGATTTAGGGCAGAGAGAGAGGTTGTAAAGGAATGTTCAGGTAACAAATTTGGGGTTTTTTGAGGGAAACATAGGAGAGAGAGAGAGGAGTAAGCTGGGTACTGTGCACAATGTAGCAGGGAAGAAGACTTTTCAGGGGGATCAGACTTTAGAAGCAGAGATAACCTGGAGGGGTGAAGATGACTAGTGGGTGAACATGGCTCTTTCTCAGGAGCCTCTGGAAAATCCTGCAGGGAGAGAGAAAATGCAGGATGTGTAGTACTTTGCTGTGGAAACTGGCTCGTATGTGTTCAACACGAACTGGGAGAGTAGTGCTGAGGAGCAGGACCAGGAGATGAGATACGAGAATAAATCCACGGAAGCCAGGGAGCTCAGAGCGGCCTGATGATGGAGGCATTGATGAAATATGATCTCAAGAGCTGGGCCAGGGAGCTATGGGTGTCAATACGCATGATACAAACATTATATAGAGGAAGGGGTTGAGTTCAACTGAGACGTAGTGCACCTCTTCAAAGGAGAAACAAATGCTAACTAGTGAAATGCATCGCTCAGAGCTCCCTCTGCATTTCAGGGTGCAGTTGGCTTGTGGATCCTGTGCTCTATGAGTTCTTCCTGAAGACCTTTGCCTTTCAGCATCCCAGGAGCAGAGTTCCAATGAAGTCTGGCTTTTCACAGCCTGCATCCCTTAAATTCAGCTGTGCTACCCCTGGGGATTTATTGTTTAAAATAGCAACTAAGAATGCTCAAGAACTCAGCCATATGGATGTTAACCACCATGCTGTTTATAAAAATAAAGAGTTAGAAATGTTTTAAATGACCAACAATGGGAGGATGGTTAAACAAATTATGACACACGCATAAAATGAAATATTGTGTGGTTATTGCAGACCATAATGTAAGGCTGTATTTGTTGACATGGGAAAATGGCCACAAGGTAATATTACAGAAAAAAATAGCCATTTTCCAATTGTACAAAAAGACAGCGTGTACAGATACTAACTCATGGAGAAAGGCTGGGAAGGACCCGCACACCGCAAGATAGACAATGATTACTTCAGACTGGTGGGATTGGGGTGGTCTTTAACTTTGCTCTTCAGAATTTTTCTGCATTATATACATGGTTTTTATAGAGCAGATGTATAGTTATAAAAATTCATAAAGCTATTTCCACTTTGGGACCAACAATGAAAACAAAAACTTATAAAGTCTGAGGCTCCCTAATGAAAATCTAAAATCCAATGTGTTTCAAAATACAAAAATTTTGGAGCAGTGAGATGGCAGCACAGGTAGGAAATTTCATACTATGAAGCTTTGTTTCATATTCATAGTTATTAAAAATATTGTCTAACATTAGCTTCAAGTTATGAGTACAAAGTATACATGAAATATGGGTGAACCTTGCAGTTCGTCTTGGGTCCTAAGATCTCTCATTATGCAAGATTTCAAAATATGAAAAAAAAATCCAAAGTCTGAAACCCTTTTAGTGCTAAATAGTTGAGATAAAGGATGCCCTGACAATGGAGTAAATTTGCTCAAACGTTCTCATGTCAATGGACCAGCCCTCTCTCCAACCTCCTACTTCCAAGATTATGGGGGGACAAGGGATAATATTGAGAAGCCCCAGGGTCTGTCCAGTTACCAGATCCAGATTAAGCCAAGGGATAGGTGGAGAAAGAAGTGAATATTTTGAGCTGGAGGGTCTGGGTTTGTACTAATTAATACTAAAATAATAGGATTCTTATCAATAAATAAAGATACATAGGAACAGTCAGACTACATCGACCAAAAGTTGGTACAGACAGTAACCTCAAAGCCAAAGGAGTGACTCAATGACAAGTGAAATTTTACCTGATGTAGGAAGCCAGCTGCTGGGATGGCAGAGCCAGTGATCACATGAAGACCATGGGATGCTCTTGCTGTAAAGGATGCTGAGTCATAAACAGCATCAGAAACAGTAAAGGGTATTTTGTGGTGAACTAATTGGCCAGAGCAGTATAAGACAAGGATTTGACAGACTGCAGTTAGATTCTAGGAAGTGAAGGCAGGCTCAGGTAAGCAGGGTGTCTGAACCTGACTGACGTATCAGCAGTGACACCTCTAACAGGTGAGAGGCTGAGCAGCCCCCTACTGCTGTGTTGAGGTAAGACTTGAATACAAGACAACCTAGAAAAATCCCATGAACAAGACAATCACAATAAAGAGGATTATTCTGTGTTGTAGGATAGGATTCCACTTTCTGGTTGTAGAACTTAGTATGTGATTTAATGGCTCTTTGCCTCAGTTTTCTCATCCAGGGGTATGGGCGTACTTGTTTGTACCCCAGAGCTCTGAGAGGCTCAGGATAAATTTAACCAGCCTTTGTTTGTGTCTTCCCTTTGAACAGGGGAAAGTGTAGGAGCTCATGGTGGCTAAGTCACCTGTTCAGGGTCAGGTAGCTGAGATGAGATTCTCAAAGACTGTAAGGTCCATGAGCTCCTCCCTTGGAGATGAACCCTTTGAACTGGAGTCCTCCAGGCGCTCCTAGCCATGTTTTCCCCAGATTCCACAGTGGTAAGTTGAAAATAATAGCTTCTCAGCAAGGAGTGCTTAGGGCACACTGCACACTCACTCCTCAGGGTCCCCTGCCTCTCTCAGCTGTCCCTGTGATCCCTCTCACTGTCCCTTGCCTCTGTTTCTGTGAGAAGGCTGGAGGAGGTCCCTTCTGTTGGTATGTGTTTGTTTCCATCATGAAAAAGAAAGAAGTAAAGCAGAGCAGAGCAAAGAGAATGAGGTGCTTCTTAAAAAGGTACCTGTTCTGTAATGTGTAGCCCAGGTGCTGAGCAGAAGCTGCAGTGACAAACAGCAGCATTGGTGGCCTTGTGGGGAGCTGGCTGCCCTCAGCCCAACCCAACTGGTGTAGAAAGGGACAGGGCACTAACATCTGTTGCTGGTCGGGCACAGAGCACCTCCTCCCCAGCCCTAAGGCCAGGGAGCTGTCCTTACTCCCTGAGGGCTTCATCTCTTTGGAAGGGCAGAAGATGCTCAAGGGAACCAGGACAGGCTTGGTTTTCACTTTGTTTTTCAGGTTGAAATCTAGAAATAAATGAGAACTGGTGCACAGGAACTCACAAGCAGTGGATGAACTGGAATCCGCACAGTGCTTGGGGCTGGTGCTTGGATCTTAACCCCACGTGTGGTCACTGCACCTGCAGAGGGTGAAATTGAGATGCTGAGTGTGAGAAAACAGTGGTGGAAGTGGGCAGTGGTGTGAGCTCAGGTCCTGATGAAAAAAATAAAAAATAAAAAAACCACTGAACTGGCTGCAAACCCTCACTCTACTTTCTAAGCTAAGGCCCTGCGTGAGTCATAGCTTAAAGCATGCATTTTGGAGCAACCCAGGGCTGGAACCCTTGTCCTTCATAACCTGCTAGGACTTCATGCATTTGTAGCAAAGCAGGAGGAAGGAAAACCACTTCAAAATATAATCACTGTTATCATTCACTTAACTTCTCGGTGCTCATTTTCCTTGTCTCTAAAGTAGCCCTAAGAATGCTGGCCTTAAGGATTTTAGTGAGACAATAACCAAACAGATGTTTCCTAAATGCTGTGAATCAGGGTTGGTCCTAGACATCTCTCACCACTGTGGGTAGCAGCCTTGTGAAGATTCTGGCATATAGTAGGTGTTTGATTGAAAAACCAATAACAGGTTCTTGGCTGGGCCTGTTCAGGTCAGATAAATTGCACAGTTCTGAATAGCTTTCTGTGCACAAGCAAACTAGTCATTCCACTTAAAACAAATAAGCAAATGGCTTGGTGGATTCCTTAGCAGCAACTCTCAGGGTTCTGTTATTCAGAGGGTCATACTGCCTCTCCATTGCCCTTGGTTTGTGTTAATTTAGGCTAAATCCATGGTCTGCCCAGCCTAGGAAGGAATGGTTATTCCAAGGGCAAGGCAAGGCAGCTGGGATGGAGCTGTATGGCATCTGGAGAACCCCACCAGTTAGAGGACAACCTGGGGACATTGCAGCAGCTTCACTGAAGGACTAAGAGAGTGTGCTCCACAGTGCTGACCTCATGCACCTCAGATCTGGACCTGGGGAAAGTGCTACAGCTGCACTTTTACTACAGCAGGTAAATTTGTGCTGGCCTGACATTCCCTCCCAGCCACCTTTCCCATTCTGCTTGGCAGCCACCTGAGATGTGCACAAGGGCCGTGCACCCGTGGATTATACAGGACAGAGTAGGAGAGTGTCTTCCCTCCAGCCTGGGGCAGCCCAGTATAACAAGCTTTTGTTGATCTGTCATTGCCAGGCACAGAGTAGAGTGGGGTAAATAATAAAAATGATGACTTTCATTTGTGCTGTTTGCCAGGCTCTGAGCTAAATGCTTTTCCAATGGTACCCTTTTTCATGGTCACCATTATCCCGGGTGCTGGGCTGGGCTTAGCAAGCTTTGTTTTATAGATGGAGATTCAAGCCCAGAAAGGTCCCCAGCTACAGATTAGGGACCAGCCCTCATGATCAAGGTGAAATTTTAGAGCGTGACATTCAAGGCCAGTCCCTCCTCTTCCCTCCTCCTTTACACATGCAGGGAGGGTTGGCTAGGGGACAATTAGCACTGTGTCTGACTACTGAGTTCTCTCATGGTTCTCTGGATGCCAACAGTCTTGCATTAGAGTTAGGCACCTTGAAAATATCATGCATGTCTTTCACAAAACAATAAGTAAATTTGTGCTGACCTAGTGTTCCCTCCCAATATGTGATTTTGGCATTCTTATACCCATTTTAAGGAAAGGAAACTGAGGTATAGAATGGCAGTACAATTACTAATAAGGTTACAGAACCAGGAAGCTGCAGAGCTGGAATTTGAATCCATAAAATTTAACTTTTGAAGCCCATTCTTTTCCCAACACCATGATGCTCTTGCTCCTTTGGACCAGTAATCTCTTGCCCTGAGAAACCCTCTCTGACCTCTCCTGCTGGGTTTGGCACAGGAATGTGCTGGAACCTGCCCTCACCAGTCTGCAAGAGTTAATTATTAAATTGTCAGGAATTTTGCAAGGTTGTTGTTAAATACAGCAATTATTAAAGATTAAATTATAAAAACTTATAATCAAGTAAATTATATTAAAAACAAAGGTCATAAATGCTCAAAACTCATCACTTCCTAATTATTTTATTACATTTTACTATTATCTAATGCTCTTAAGATTATTTATACCCATTGCATCTGTAGGGTGGAAATCCTATGTAATGATATATTAACTATGCCTCTCAGTGATGTAGTATTAGTGGCACTGATTTAGCTATTTGGTTATTTACACTATGGCAATTGTTGAATACTACAAATCAAAGCTTAGTTTATTGTTGTGCTGATTGTATAGACTTAAATCAGTGATGGAGAAAATATTAACAATACATAGAACCCTTCAAGAGTCTCCTATCTCTGGTAATTCTATTGTGAATGGGAGAAATAGTCTTCCAGTTTTTGAACATTGTTAGGCAGTTTAGCATACAGATCTTCATACTGTTGGTGAGAAAGTGGGATTCCAGCATCATCTCTGTTGTTTTCCTGGGTACATGAAAATATGTCAAGACAGTATTTGAGAACCAGGCATTAAGCCAAAGCAACAGGCCAGGAGATAGGTGTTCCTTCTCAGTGCTATGGCAGCCAGGTGTACCGCCCTTTAAGGCCAAGGATCTGAAATTTCCACTCCAGTCTACCCTTCTGGTTTCTGCTTGAGAGCAGGGATTGAGTTTCCTTCCTTTTTTCCTTCCTTCCTTCTTTCCTTCCTTCCTTCCTTTCTTCCTTCTTTCCACCCTAAGCTCTTGGAGGGCTACTCAGCAATTGTTGAATCAGTGAATGCATGCCTGTATATATGGCTGCAGAAAGTATTACCCCTATCATCTCTAGAAAATTTTTCTTAATATTCATTTATGGATATTTTATTTCTCTATTTACCACATGTAGCCAAACAGAAGATAGCCAGGTCAGACTGGCTGCTTCCTCCTGTCAGTCACACAAGTGCATGCATTCATTGATTCAACAACTTTTGAGTGCCTACTCCAAGAAGTGGAGATCCAAAAAGAAAGTGGTTGGACCCCTACTCTCAAAAGGAGACCAAGGAGGTAGACATAGGTATCAGTTGTGTTAATAATTATTTAATGACCTGGACACATCGTAACAAAGAATTAGAGGAGACAGGATAAAAAGATGGTAGAGTCAAGGATTCTTTCTGCCTCATGTTCAGAACTGCCCCACATTCATATACCATTGAATTAAACCCTTCAACATACTAACCCTTCAACCCTCCCTGGTCCCCCAGGACCCCCATTGACTCTCAGAACTGATGTGGTTCCTCTTCAGTGAAGATATCATGTGCAGGTGAGGAATGTGAGCAAATGGAGAAACTTGTCAGTGCTTGGCTTCCCCACAAATATCTCTGTTATCATCCCTGACGACACTTGGGAAGAGGTGATTTCTGCGGTATAAACGATCACTGCTTACCCGAGAGTGTCACCTGATGCCTGCCAAGGCAGAAAGCACAGCTCAGAATAACTTACAACATGGGATTAGAGCATGAAAGGGGTTGTGGGCATTTCTTTGGGGAGAGTTCCTCCCAAAACTTCCCTCTGCTCTTCCCCTTCCTGTTGTCATAAGATCCAAACTTGAAAACCATCTTAGCAGATAAATAATGTAACGTACATCTAAGTATTAATCTAAAGATAGGTTGCTTTAATTTTAATAAGCAAATAATTGGTCAGTAAGTGAGTCAGGAAAAAGAACAGCTATTAGTATGTCAAGTCACCTATCTAAAGTAGTTGTGTTTCTATTCAGGAGAGTCAGTAGGCCTAATATTGGTTGTAACTGCCTTAGGATCTCCCCAAGCACATATTTCTTTCCTGTAAAAAAGAAGAGAAGATGGCAGGGTAGGGGATCAGTTGCTTCAAGTTGAAAGTCAGTGAGTGCTGAGGGAGGTATTAGAAAAGACTTTCTTGTGGCTCAGGGCCCTGATTACCACAATTAAAGTCCAAGGTGTGGTGCTATTTGCTCAGCATGCTCTGACACATGAAAGAAAATGATTCAGGCAAGGAAAATAATTACACATTAATTTGTGTTTGGCAACTGGGTTTTATTCCCTTAGCCCACAAAGCGAAGATAAAAGGTGATATTATTTAAAGTGTTTTATCTGCCTTCTCTGGGGTTGCCATGGGTTGCATGAAGAGACCAGATCTTTTGCTGGGCCATTTGCCTGGCATTGTGGGGCTTTTATATTTTGCCACTGTGGCCCAGCATGAGGAGCAGAGAAACCATGAGTGATGAGCTGTTTTCCTTTCTGTCCCCTTTGTGTTTGTGGGCTTCCGGTGGATTCAGCCAACTGGAGACAAGAAGTGGCTGCCTCTAGGTAACAGTCCCAGCATGCATCTGGGGGCACTCAGGCTGTGTTATGCTGCTGTATTTGGCTTGATAGAGGTAATACAGCCAGGATCACAAACATGACTACTATGGAGATGGGAGGAAGATGTCCCTGAGTGGACAGCATAGGCAGGCAGTGGCGTGAGCAGACCAATCAACAGGAAAAGACACAGACATCCTGGGGCCAAATCATCGGACACCTTGAAAATAAAAATAAGAAAAATTGGACTTTAAAAAGGCTTTCAAAAAAGTTTTTATTAGTACATGTTTGCAGCATGTACTGTTACATCTGTCGTGGAGTTGGTACATGTGCATAACACATCTTAATTCTTTTTACATCCTCTCCTCTCTTTTACTGTCTCCATCTCTTGGCTCACTTCCCATTTGCAAAAGATATATCTCCCTGTTTCCTATTATCAGTCTTTTATTTTGCTTTTAAAGTTAGTTAAGTTTATGTGTCTGATTTATTTCACCTAGTATTATGGTCTCAATGTACATCCATTTTCCTTCAAAATTTTCCGTCTTGATTTTGAGTGGTGAAATCTGTCACAGTTTTAATGTTAGCCAACTAAAAATAAAATAAAATAAAATAAAATAAAATAAAATAAAATAGTTCTTTGGGCTATGCCTGACCTAGTATGGCTGCTGATTTGAACCTCTGCAACCCAGTACAGAGATTAAGCACCCATGCTGGATGCTGAGCTCAGTACCATCCCTGAACAGCTTGGTGATTTGGGACAAGTCAGTTAATCTCTCTAAGCCTGGGTTTCCTGTTTGTAAATGGGGATAGTAACAATTACCCCTCCCTCTGAGAGTTGTTCTGAGGATTAAGTGACATGATGAAGGTGAGACCTTTGAACAATCCTTGCCAAAGCGTAGGAACTGAATGTCAGTGGTGATAACTATTTAGAACTGAAATTCTGAATGAAGCATTATGGAAGGTTTAAAAATAAAACTGCCTTCTGCTTTTTGCCAAATATGCCATTTGTGATGTAGAAACTGCTGTGTTATTAGTGAATTAAATGCTACATGAATGAATGAACAAACCAATCAATGGAGATGCCAACCACAGCCTAAAATGAACAGTGAGTGGTCCATCTTCTCTCTCTGGTGATGTTCCTTGTTGAGTCTGTGCCAGTTGCTGAGCCTCTTTGGACCTTAACTCCTACATCTATAAGATGGTCTGATGTAGCTCCCTGTCAGTTGAGAAGGATGCTCTACCATCCCTGACACAGTTTTTCAAGGACTCTTTCAGGAGTGGGTCTTTCTGTTGTCCCTACACTGTGTAACCTCTCTGCTCTTTTCCATTCTGCTTTGCGCTCCAGCAGGCTGACCTGGAAAATCCCCAAGCTAGCTGGAATCCCGAGAGAGGGGGCAGCGTGAGATTGGGGCATTCATGCTTCAGCCCCCTGCTCCACCATACTGCTGTACTCTTCTGCGAGAAGCTCTCCTCCTGGGACCCTTTCCTCTATCAGGTTCCAGGAACAGCCACTCTCCATGGCTTTGGGTGGTGGCTCCCCCTGGTCCCCATCCCTTTGCATTTCCTCATTTTACTCATAACTTGGATTCTTACTCAAGGGTGCAGGTCTATGTGCCACCTGTTTCTGCAAGGACTCTGGTGACCGCAAGGCCATGCTCTTCACCACCCAGCCTGTGAGAAATGTCTTCCGTAGTGGAGAGAAGTCTTTCTAACACAACACAAGGGGATCAGACAGGTGGGAGCTCAAAGGCATGTTGGCCACTCACTGGTTGTGCGAACTTGTATAAGTCCTGTGCTGACTCCCAGCCTTTCTGCAGTTAGTAGAGGGAGAGCTTCAAGCTATATCTTTCTCCTGAGCTTCTCCATCCCAGCAGCCTCAGCTTGGTGCTTGGACCCCTTTGCTGATTCTTCTATTTCTGCTTTTTCCTTTCAGTTGCTTATTTTTTCCTCTTTAGAGGTGGGATATTTATTTATTTATTTACTTTGGTGTTTTTGAGTCAGAGTCTCACTGTGTAGTACAGGCTGACCTTGAATGCATTTATGCAGCCCAGGCTGGCCTCCAACGCACAGTGATCCTCCTGCCCCAGCCTCCCAAGTGCTGAGATTACAGGAGGGCACCACTGCACCCAGCAAGATGTTTATTTCTTTTTTTTAACTTCTTACTTTCATGAGATTGTACCTAACAAAAATTGCCCCCATGGGTGGAGTGTCTGGGAAGTACCCTATGCTCAGTAGCTCAGGGGGATGTTTTTCTCACCTTTCAGCAACAAATGTGGAGGGTTACTGTGGTGGAAGCATGTTTTAACCCCAGTCTGAATGGAAGACAAAAATTAAAGCACAGTTAAAATTATTCTTGAGACTGTATTTTTAAAATTTACAAGCAGATATTGATATATTTGGCTTTAGATCAACACTCTGCACCTCAGATATACACAGACATAATGTATAGAGCAATGCACAATACATTAAGAACTTAGGGTTTTCCTTTTGGGGGTGCCAGCCCCTCTTAGTGGTGAGTCACAGGACCCTGTGCCTGCCCCAGTGGGCCTCTGCACCCCATCTCCTGACATCCAGAGAGAGGTAGCTTGGGACAGAGGCCTTCACCACTTGGCAAGCGAAGTCAGAATTTTTTTGTTGTTGGCCACTGATGAATGGTGATAATTGTCGGAAGATTAATTTAAGATTCTCAGATGAAAGATGCTTCAAAAGTGCCAGGCACGAAGAGGAAGGGAGGGAGGGAGAGAGGCAGGGAGAAAGCCAGAGCCCAGGCTGAGCCAGGTCTTCTCCCCATGCCAGCGCTGACTCAGCCTCTGACCTTGGGCAAGTCATTTAACCTCTTTATGTTGATTCTCCTCATCTGTAAAATCAACCTAATGATGGCTCCTCTTCCAAACCACTTTGATTCTCAGATGAAAGCACCCATTAAAGTGCACAGGATTGCTATTAATTGGGTCATTATTATTTTTATTATTAAGTAGATTAAGTCCACTAAACTTTAACTGTGTTTTGACTTCCACCTGATGGGCAAGATGAGCAGTTAAACAGCAGATGATGGGCCTCTGCGGTGGCCCCATGTAGGGAAGCCAAGCAGACAGCACTTCCTTTCTGGAAGTCGTGATTAGCTGGGCAGATACGGGCTGTGCTGGGTGTTCTCAGTTAATTCTGCTTCTACTTTTAAATAGAAATGTATCCGACGCACAGTAGGCAATGTTGATAGCAATTAGGAAGGATGAATGGAAGGTCCTGAGTTCTTGGACTCAACTGTGTGAATTCACGGACAAACTGGAAAATCTTTGTGAGGTAGTTGAGTAAAGGGAACTGAGCTCAGCCCACCTGCCTTCTGGAGGAGGCAGCTCTGTGTAGGTATCTACACTATGTCAGCCCAAGCCTGGCAGATATTAGATCTCTAGGACAGTAGCTTGCTGCTCAGTGACAGGAAACCAGTAGGGGAAAGCCATTCTGGACTCCAGATCCTGTGTATACCTCTTACTGGTGCTGTTAGAAGACTAGGGTACAAGGTTGTAAGTACTAAGTGATACAATAAATCCTTAACCCTGTGCATGGCATGAAGTACATGCTTGGCAAACTGTGTCCAGTGTCTTGATCAGAAAGCCAGCCCATGGTGAATAGCAAAATGAATTTCCTATTTAATTTCAGGGGGAACATTCATCTTTTTAGATTTATGAAGCTTCTAGATTGCAAGCATATAAAATAGCTTGCTTTCCTTTTCACTTAGCAACCAAAATTACCTAAGTAATGCACATGTGGTATGAAAACACCAGGGAAAACTGAATCTCACTGACTTACCACAAAGGGTGCCTACTGGGAAGCCTTCGGAGGGAATATCTCTAACTTTGTGACATGTCTGTCCCACACAATTTTAGGTGGCTAATGTTGACAGATCTGAAAGTCAAAGAGGAAACACGTAAAGACAAGAAGCCTAGATGCTAAGGGAATTCACTTGCACTGGAGTCTTCCTGTGTTACTAAACATCTGGCCATGTTTTCTGCTTTGGTCATTTTCTTTTTTGGATTGTGAAAGCATTTGGGTCAATTGAGTTTTCAGAATTTTGTTTTTTCATACACTATTTGCATTTACTTGAAATACCTGAATTGAAATGGACACATATATTAGAAAAAAAAAATCCAGCAAAGTAAACCCATGTTTTCATCAGAATGTATGAAATGAGTATGTATATATATATATATATATATATATATATATATATATAATTAAAATGAGCTGATTTGCAGATAACTGTAAGTAAGAGAACAGGAGGCATTCTGATACAGCAAACCATCTGAGCAAGCAGGGGAAGCCCTGGAAAATGCTGAAGGAAACAAGCTGTAGATTATTTCCAGTCTATGCCTTCCTGAAGGAATTTGGAGTCAGACCTGGGGCCACTCACAGCCCTGTCACTCCTGTCTCTAACAGTGCTCACAAGGCAGTTTCAAATTTTCCACTGGGTGACATGTTGTGCAGCAATCTTTCACTGCACCATTGCTGACACCAGTCCTCACGTCACGGCATCAGCTCTGGAAAATCTTTTGCCACTCATTCCAATCCAGTCAGCTTAGCAATGTGTCAGTCACATTGCTAAGGACTTGGCTGTGACCTATCTCTTTAAATTCTGTAAAGATGCACCTATACCTTTGTCTTTGATGGGGCCGTGGGTAGCCATTGAATTAAAGGCACCCTGTTATCTTCAGTAGAATGGAAATAATGAAATTTATGCTGTGCATCTCATGGAATTAGCTCCAAAGTTAAAAGAGGTCATGTATACAAAGTGCCTCAAAAAATATATGTGTTCCCAAAGAGAAAAGAACATCAGAAGGTCTCTTTTCCCTATTTTATTTTATTTTTTGACAAAATTCATTCTGTTATTAGATTATTGGGAAGACCTAACATCATTTGAATTGTCAGAGGTCTCCTTCTGCCCTGTGCAAACTCTATAACTTATCACCGTCTCCATCACTGACTGGTAATCACTGACTTTTCTGGCTGATCCTTAGTAGGTTAAATTCTAAGCTCTCAGGCCTATAGTCTAGATTTTAGTTTTACCTGTGCAAAGTAGGAGCACTATGTCATTAGGATGTTGTTTCACCCTGAGCCTCCTCTTCCTCAATCAGACATCTGGAGAGAAGGAGCTGCCACCCTGTGTGTTGTGTAGGGAAGAATCAAAGTGCTGAGCGGTCCAGGGCACCAGGGACGCGCCTGACTCATTACATGTGGTAACTGTGCACTCTTATCATTACCATCTACTCTGCAAGCTATGACTACTCCTACACCCACTTCAGAGATAGAGAAACAAAGACTCAGAGAGGAGAAGCTGCTTATTCAAAGCTTGCCAAGTCGTAAGCAGCAGAGTACAGGTTTGAGTTCATTTTTAAACTCAGATCATGCTTGCTTTCAGTTTAACCACATCACCTTTCCCTGGAAAAGGAAGGAGGGAGAGAGAGGAGGAGGAGAGAGACGGGGACAGAAACAGAGGCAGAGATGGTTTTGACTTGAGATCTGGATTACATATAATCATCTCTCTTGTATTGTGCAGAAATGCTTTCAATAGCCTTTTGATTCATTATCTCATCAAATGAGGCTGATGCAGTCAATGCCTAGCCTGGATTATTCTTTGGGCTTCTATCTCAAATGTCCTTAGGTTTTGCAATTTGCAAACTACAATTAAGATACATTTGACCTGTCACTCACACATGGCTTAACTATAGATATTTCAGAATATCTGGAATTGGATTGTTCCCCCCAAAACTTGTTATATTTGGTTTCTACACAGAAATACTGCGCCTGTGTAAGTTTTGCCTCCATTGCTCCCCCGCCTATGGGATGGCGGAGACTGCTGGTGAGGGCTGAGCCACGTGAGAGCCGCTGCAGGGATGGGTAAACCTGCCCGCAGACCTGAATTCCAGTCCTGTGTCACTGCTTACCAGCTCCTCTGTCCCGTCTACCCTTCTGCGCCTGCGTTACTTTATTTATAACATCATTTGTACCTTTGGGGCTGTTGGTGAAAGTGAGGAGAGATAATCCATACCATTATTTTGCTCATGCAGCACACTTTCTGGCCCATTTAAGTGCTCAAAGCAGTTTTTCTTTGGTCTCTCAGGTGGGTTGGCTCAGCACCCCTTCCAGGGCCTGCACTATGTACCAACATCCATGGATACTCAGTTCCCGGGTGTAAATGGGCAGTTTGTGTGTGACCCCTACTCATCTTTCCATTCTTCCACCTCATCCCAGCTGACTTACAGTGTAAGCGGTGTGCACATGCTTGTTAAACTGCATTGCTCAGAGAACTGTGATGAGAAAAAAAAGAAAGGCCTGGGTGTGTTCACTGTAGGTGTCATTTAAAGTACATACTTTTCAGCCTTCGGTAGGTTGAATCTGTGAACGTGCAAACCGCAGATATGGAAAGGAAAACTGTAAATAATAACAAGATTACTTAAGCTTCACTTTGAGCAGGAAGGTCAGGCTCCTTTGATGATGCCTAACCTGAAATCAAGGCAAACTGTGTCTATGGTTATTTCCTGGACGCCCAGAATTGTCCTGATTGGTACCTGAGACCTCGTCTTGGGAATGGCCAGCAATCAGACCTCGGCACAGATCCGTGCGGGATTGCACCCAGCGATTATGACCTCATTTTCTTGTTTTCAAGATACTCTTTCTTTCTTTCTTTCTTTCTTTCTTTCTTTCTTTCTTTCTTTCTTTCTTTCTTTCTTCTTTCTTCTTTCTTTCTTTCTTTCTCGCTTGCTTGCTTGCTTGCTTGCTTTCTTGCTCTTTCTTGCTTTCTTTCTTTTTTCTTTTCTTTCTTTGAACTTGTGTGAACTTAGATTTTGAAACCTCTGCATACATTTAACCGTGTAGTGCATCTATTTATTTCCTTTCCCCCAGAAAAGCTGTGGAACCATAAGTGACAACCCTAGGAGCTTTCATTTCTTGGGTTGGATATATTTGCCACCGACTCAGAAGTCCCGTGCTCTACTTGGCCACAAGGCTTCCTGCAAGAAGAAATGGGATGAACTGGTGCTGCATCGCCCTCTAGCGTCCAAATTTCTTTTGCAGGGACGTACAGAGGCCAGCAAGGCTTAAAAGCAAATTCTCAGAGCGGACGTTGCACAGGTCTCATGCCTGTTTCATATGCGTCGCTGTGGGAGACGTGCTTGACCCTCCACTGGCGGATGTCTCCACACGCACAATACAAATAATGAATCCTGGCCCCGGAGGCTTACTCGGGGGACTGCAAGGAGAATTCCAAATTTCTTAGCTGTTTCTTTGCTAAGGTCAACCTAGCTCCACCTTCCTCAACATCCTGAGGTGCAGGGCTGTGGTCTGTGTTTGCCAAGGACAGAAAAGAAGGGATGCTGGATCCGGCGAGCCACAAGAGAGAGGAGAGCTGGTGAACAAACCCAGGATCCAGTCCTGCCTTCCTCTGTGCCCGTTCCTGCACTCTGATCTCATGGCAAGCATCAGACTGGGTGGCTCCAGTTGCTGGATTCTGAAGGCGACCTCAGTCACATGGGCTGTGCTTTCCCTCCAAGCCTGGGATCCAGCATCCAGCCCTCAGCACTAAACAGATCTTATGAGGCTGGAAGGAAGTAGTGTTGGTTTGCCCAAACCAGGGTGAACTGGAACCAAGGAGTCAAAAGAAAATGGAGAAGGAATTATCCACCCCAGAGACTCCAACAGAGATGACCCTAGACCACACCTGAGCACCTCTTCCATGGAGAACACAGTTAACTTTTAGAATATTTCTTTTGAATGCTTGGGCAACTTTGACACACTGCCTCTTTGAATTTATTACTTAAGAAAAACCCAATGAACTTGAAACTATCTCTAGGCTATTTTTACCTTTAAGGCAGTAGTTCTCAAAGTGTACCCCCCATTAATCTCATTAGCATCACCTCAGAGTTTGCTAAAAATGAAAATTCCTAAACCTGCTGAATCAGTTGCTCTGAATCTTGACCCAGTGATCTGTGTTTTACCTAATCTTCCAGGTAAGCTGAATATCTACTGGGGTCTGAGAATCACAGTGTTAAGGGAGAATGGAGAGAAGACCCAGTGTGTACCATGTACCTTGCTTGGTATTTTCTCATATGTGCATAAAATGGTCTGGTCAGTTGGTGTGGTTAGTTTTGAATGTCCAAGGTGGTGCTGAGCTTGGAAGAGGAAATTTTTTTTTAATTTTAAAGAGAAGAAAATAAAATAGAACAGAAGAGAACAAAGCAGATCAGAACAAAACAATACAAGCATCACAGGATTTCAAAACAAGACAACAGGAAATCAATAGTGGCTACCACAATGTCTCTTGTTCTCCCAGAAATAGTTGTCCATATTGGAAGAGGAAGATTAATTAAATAGGGTTCTAAGTGCTCACCAATGAAATGCCACCATTTAAAAAAATGAGTTTATAAATAACATATGCATAATATATATATAATAGATACATACTATTAAAACACAAATTCATGTTACAAAGGAAAATACAAAACTAAAAGGGCATTTTCTATGCAATCTTGTAATTAAGCTCCTCCACAGGTGCTGAAAACTTATATATACAAATAAAAATCTGTACCAAGGTGTCAGTAGCAGCTTTATTCATGATTACCAAAACTTGGAGGCAACCAAGATGTTGTTCAGCAAGTGGACAGTTAGACCATGATACACACAGATAATTAAATATTATTCAGCCCTAAAAAATAAGTGAGTTATCAAGCCATAAAAAAAATGGAGGAACTTCACATGCTTTGAAATTCTTATTACCTGAAAGAAGCAAACATAGAAGGCTGCATACTGTCTGATTCCAACTGGATGACATTCTGGAAAAATCAAAACCATGGAGACAATAAAAATAATCATGTATTGAAAGAGACTCAGGGGGAAGACAGAGATGAACAGGCAGAGTGTAGAGGATTTTAGAAAAGAGAAACTACATGATACTGTCTCAGGTTTTTTTTTCTTTTCTTTTTTCTTTTCTTTCTTTTTTTGGGTGAGGGGATCAAATACTACGATAGATGGATACATGCCACGCATTTGTCTAACTGTATACAATCTGCAACCCTAAAGTGAACTCTAATGGGAGACTGGGTGATACTGTTGTATTACTGTAGCTTCATGGGTTGTAAAGAATGAGCCCCTCAGGAGGGGGAGGGGGATGAAGGGGGAGGGATGAGGGAGGCTACGCATGTGTATGGCAGGGATTATGGGAAATCTTATACCTGCCTCTCAATTTTTCTGTGAACCCAAAATTGCTCTAAAAACTAAAATCTTTTTCTTTGTCTCTCTGTCTATCTATCATCTGTTGGAGTTGCTGCTATTCTGAATGATGTACACTTGTTTCTGTCCATATTTGGACCACAAAAATTTGGCCAATACCTATTTGAAAACTACTGCATTTATTTCCCCAATTTTTTCTTTTCCCGCAGGTTTGCTGTCTCCAGAAGATTGCCTTTGTGTAATTTTGACATAATTGGAAATGACAGAACGGCAACAGTGATATCTCTGGGGGGAAGCCAATTGAGGCTCTCCCCTGCAAGGAACATCACTGGCTCCCCGCTCCTCCAGGGTAGGTCCACATTTCTTAGTCTAACCTTCGAAGTCTGCCCAGATGGGCCCTCACCTGCCATCCCAAATTGATTCATACTCTCTCCATTACTGGTTTCTATATTGGAGTCTAACAAATCTCTTCCTTGTCTCACAGAAGCTCTGTGTCTGTTCCCAGCCTTCTCTCCTTGCTGCTTCTCTTCATGACTTCCTCGCAGACTCAGTGAGTTAGTCCATGCAGGTGTAGGGTTCAGCTCCTTGGTGGGATCCTACTACTCCCTCAGGTAACACCAGCCTGCCCTCCTCTCAATCCAAGGCCTCAGCCTCGCCTGCATTGGCACCGCAGTAAGTGTGTTAGTCTAGTTTAGCTGTGTCTCTGTCTCACCCACCAGACTGTGATGGACTCTCCAGTGTCAGACCCTGCTGGCCACTCAGCATGAACACTGCCTGCTTCATAATGAGTTCTCAAAGTTTTTTCTGAACAAATGAACGAAAGGAAAGATACAACTCAGATAATATTTTACAGCAGAATTTCCAAATGGGGCAAATTATTTGCCAAAATGCCACAGCAGCCAGCCCTCAAGCTGGTTGTACCTCAGAAGTGCCAGCTGGAGGGAAAGTTCCAAACTGCCTGAGATTGCCACTCCACTCCTGTGCTGCTGCTGCCATCAGAGGAGGAAGTGCCACCAGGTCTTCTCTTTGAGAATCACCGTGGGTTATAGGGTTATAGAGGTATTACTAATGGGCTTGTGTTAGTCTACAAATGCTGTGTACAGAAGGACAATGGAAAACTGTCGTTTTCAGGTTTTTCTTTAAAGGCAAAAGGCACCACACTGGGAAAGGGAAGATAGATTCCTAACCATTCACCAGGAACTCACCTGTGAGATGCTGGTCCAGACGGTTGCCTGTCTCCAGCTGAGCTGCTCAGGCTGCCTTCTCGCTAGCAGCAGGATCTCTGCGCGCGCCCACAGGGAAAGGAAATGCCAGCCCAGTGAGGAGTTGTAGCCCTTTGGGGGTTAGTTGAATTACTTTCTTCTCCTCCTTCTCCTTCTCCTTCTCCTTCTCCTTCTCCTTCTCCTTCTCCTTCTCCTTCTCCTTCTCCTTCTCCTTCTCCTTCTCCTTCTCCTTCTCCTTCTCCTTCTCCTTCTCCTTCTCCTTCTCCTTCTCCTTCTCCTTCTCCTTCTCCTTCTCCTTCTCCTTCTCCTTCTTCTTCTTCTTCCTCTCTTCCTCCTCCTCCTCCTCCTTCTTCCGGCAAGACATACATATTCTTTCTTCTTATAGCCCTTATCTTGTTCACATAGGCAATTAATGTCATACCCAGAAGATTAAATTAATTTATGCAAATGATTCAAATCCAGAATCAGGATTTTCATAAAATGTAACTTTGCATCTGAAAAACACAAAGCAGAAGCCTTCAGTAAGCTGTAAATCTCAAATGCTGGCCATGAGGTTTTCTTTTTAAATATATATTTTCCGGGAATAAATGAAAATCCAGAGAGGCTTCAGAGACAATTCGAATCAGTGAAGCATAAATAGGTACCCTTGATTAAGCACTTGTCTTGTGCCAAGCACTTTAAAGACATGATCTTATTTAATCCTCACGGTAATTCTACGCACTAGGCATTTTTTAAACCTTCACTATATAGGCACAGAAACCAAAGCTCAGAGAGGTTAGGCAGCTTCTGTAAGGTCATACAGTTATTAGGCTGCAGATCTGGGTTTTTATCTGGAGCTATTTGATTCTAAAGTCTTGTTTCTTCTTATTCTTTTTATTTATTTATTTAGACCCACTGCGTATCCAAGATAGATCTGAACTCACTACTTAGCCCAGGCTGGCCTCAAACTCACAGTCATCCTCCTGCCTCAGCTTCCAACATGCTGGGATTACCAGCACGTGCCACCATATTTGGCCCAAAAGCCTTGTTTGCTAATCACAATGAAGTAGTCCAGGTATGGCTTTCAGCAGCTGAAGGCACTAGCATCATTTAAAAGTATCCAGCTTCAACCAATCATTGCTCATCTCCTGGTTCTTTCATAGAAACTGAATCTTATTTTTTTTACAGAAAGGTGCTTGAATGCTGGTCATTAACTGGAACAGCTAAAACCCCACGCGGGGAGGCATGACACATCAGGTCTGAGGGGAGGGCTGACACATCAGGTGAGACAAGCTGAGGGCTTTGTCGCAGTTTTCCCAGGTCAGTCCCCGTCTCTTTTTGCTCAGTCCTGCTTTCTTTCTCCATCACAGTGCATCTGCTTCGCAGGAACCAACCTGCTCTCCATTCTCTATCTCTGCGTTTAATTCCTTGGGAACTTTAAACTGCTACACAGAGAAGTGGGAAAAAAACCAGAGCATCCCCCCCCCACAAAAGATTACAATATCTAAATTACTGGGCCTGACAAAGTTTACTGGATTAAACTAAGTTTACTGTTCATCTTTTCCCCATCTTGTCCCTGTAGATATCCAGCAAAATGGGAGCTCATGCAGAAAAATCAACCCATCATGGATATTGGATATGTGTGTGTGTGTGTGTGTGTGTGTGTGTGTGTGTGTGTTAGAATCCTCACTATCTTTGCTTTCCAAACAGTCCTAAGCTAAAATGGCTGTGAGCAGTGATATGCTGGCAAATGTATAAAAACTATCTGCGAACAGTCATACGCCTCCTGCCATCTGTAGAGTCGGCAGTTTTCGTGGTGTGAATACACTCACTATGGCTGATATCAGGATACCTCTGTGAAGTCATCAAGAGCTTGTTGGAAGAGATGTATACAGTCAACTCTAGTGAGTAGGTGTGAACGGGCTCCAATACACACTAGGTGTGGTCTTGCCAGGTAGCAGCAACTCAAGCTCTTCGCTGTACAATGCAATTCAATCCAACAAGATTTCAGGAGCTTCTGCCCTGTTCAAGACCATGTGCCAGTTCCCATTCAGAGAAGAGATGAGGTTCTGGTACATGCTGCACAGATAAGACACAGATTCCGCAGAGTAAACTTCTGTCCCAAGAGAAAGGTGAACAAGGCCATTAGAGCTTATCTTCTTTTCTTTTGGAACCTGCATTCCAGGGACAGTCATGTCTACGGTTCCTGGCTCTCTGATCTGCAATCTACTGTTAGTCATCTTTTCCTCCTAATAACCCAATCTGTGTGCTGAAAGCACAGATACCAGTGGGGCGCAGATAAGCATATGGCAGCATCTCTGGGTGTTGTTATCTCCCTCCAGAGAGGATTGCTGTTGCTTCTGGAAGGTCACCACAGGCAGGATGAATCACATTTTTCCACTCAGGAGCTGAGGTTTCATGAGGCTAGGATTTTGTTATTATAAGTAGGTTTCATTTCTTCTCTGCTTGCTCTTTCTCCTACTGGGATTCACTTTTCAGGGATCCCAAAAAAGTCTTGGGCATTCACCAGGACCCTTCTTCTTTAGTTGGTCCTTACTTCCATTTTTACAATCTCTCACGTTCACAAGACTCACAGAGACTCTGCTAAGTTTCTAAATCTCTTGGCCTTCACTGTTTCCGACTTTGCAACCCCTGCAAGGAAAAGTCTCCGTATCAAACGTCAGGCCCATTCCTGTATTTCCTTTGGTTCCTCAAGTCCTGGCTGCCTCGTTGCCCTGAATACCATCTTTTGATTCTAGCTCACGAAGCTCCGCAAAGTCCTGCTCTGTCTCTGCCCTCTAGTTGCTGCCTTTTGCTTGGTCTCTCACTGCAATACCTGGTAGGTAGCTCAGGACCTGGCTAGTGGCTTGAGAACACCACATTTATTGTGAAGCATTTTGCTCTTGAGACTTGGGTTATCAAGGCCTGGCCATTTTAATATCTTGGTATAGTTTGAATGCTGTCCCCCTCCCATTTGCATGCTGAAACTACCTCCCCTTATGCTGATATTAAGAGGTGGCATCTTTTGGGAAGTGACTGTCAGGAGGGCTCTGGCTTCAAGAATGGATTAGGGCCCTTATAAAAGAGTTTGAGAAAATAGGTTTCCTCTCCTCTGCTCTTCTACATGGGAGGACACAGTATTGGTGTCCCTTTGGACCTTCTGCCCCTTCTACCATCTCAGGACACTCAGAGAGCAAACTTTATAAGAAATGGACCCTCAGCCAGGCATGGTGGTATACTCCTGTAATGCCAGGATCTGGAGGCTGAGTCCAACCTGGGCAGCTTTTGCCACTTAGTGAGACCTTGTCTAAAACTTTTTTAAAAATTGAAAAAAGAATGGGGAGGTAGCTGAGTGTGAAGGCCTTGGGTTCATTTCCCAGTACAGCAAGGAAATACAAGAAACAGAAGGACAGGAGAGGAGAGAAAAAAAAAAGAAAGGAAAAGTAAAAATAGACACTTACCAGATCCCCAACCTGATGTAGCCTTGGCCTTGGCATCAGAGCCATGAGAATATAAATTTTTATTGGTCATAAAATACCCAGCCTGTGATATTTTTAACATGAAGCAACTAAGACATAGTCATTCAATGTCATCAAACACAAATTTTTAAGTCTCTTTTTCTGTAGTAGGAGGTTTAATCTGAGGCAAGCTGGTATATCATAGAAGATGATACAAACACAAACCCTGGGTTTTCAAAGTTGGCAATGAGTCTAATTTTAAAAATACATTGTGTGATTTAACACATGACAGCCAAACAAAAGCACATCTATAGGCCAGTTTAGGCTCACAGGCTGCCAACTTGTGAGCTCTAGTATACTGGAATGCAGAGGAGAGTTCTGTTTTGAGAGAGCGATCTGGACTCAGCCTTTGTAGAGAATGAACAGAGACCACATGTAAATGAAGCACCCTGGGCTCCCCTTGGTAAGGCAACAGAGTTCAGGCGTTGGAACCCATATTTTTCTTTCTCAGAAGTTGTTCCCCTTTTCTGGCTTATCCAGAAAGGAAAAGTTGGAAAGGAAGGGAAAAGTCGTATGGGGAATGTGGTGAAAGCACTGGTTCTGCCACTTATTAGCTATATGACTTTGTGTAGCGCACTAAATATGCTCTGGGTCCTAGTTTTTTTTGAATGTCATTCAGATTCCCCTTCCTAGGACTCAAATTGTTGGAATTAAGGGAGACTATACCAGGTAAGTGCTAGATATTCAATATGTGTCATTTTAGAGACAGGTCCTCCTCTCTTCCCCTTGCCCCTGTTCAGACCTGCAGGTCTGTTGTGTTTGATCTGTTGTGTTTCATCGGTTGTGTTTCCAATCTGAGGTCCTTTGGCCCTTCCAAAGGAAGCTCTTGTTTACTCCCTATACTTAGTCACTATAATATACCCACCATAAGAGTCAGCAGGTCCAGCCTGTGGGCCACAGAGTGGCATAACTCCATCCTGCGTTGCTGTGATTTATTTCTAAGAAGACTTGGGCTTGGAAAAGGGAAGATTTGACAATTAAATTAATGGTCCATAAAATGTAAACAAATAAAGAAGAAAGATGATAGAGCCACCCAGTGTCACTTTCGATACCTCAGCTTGCCAACTTTCCCTGACTTTGGAGGAAAGAGATATATTGAACTGTCAATTCATAAAACTTTCTAGATGTCACACTCGCAAAAAAAAAAAAAAATAGTGAGTGCTGGACGACTTCTGGTGCGAAGTGCTGGCCATATATCTTGTTTTTGTTGTGCTGTGGTAACTGTGTTAAACAAACAAAAAAATCTGTGAGGTAGGTGATGATAAGTCTGTTGAGTAATGCCCCACAATTTCTTTTGGGGTTCAGCCATCTCTAAAAGCAAAATAGTGCTAGAAGGTGTTTAGGAACACCTTCAATCAAACTCTGACTGTTGAGAGATTTGGGGGAAAGCTACAAAAGCAAATACTGAACATGCCATAAGACTAGGAAATGCTGGCAAAACCAGCCAGAAGAGCAGACGTGATGAAGATACACGGAACAGGGATGGAAAGGAAAAGTGACGTTAACACTGGTGATTTGAATAATGCAAAGACCTCATGCAGTGGATGAGGTCTCCCTTTGACCCATGTAACTACAACCCAAAGGTCTAGATTTTCATTCAAAATGAAATAGAAAGAATAGAAGACCTCATCCCAATGAGGGTTCTTTTGAAAGGTCTCTATTAATTTTTATGAACTCAGGAGCCAAGAATGTTAATTTAGTACAAGGTGAAGTTCTGTCCACCAGCCAGGTAAGGCTGAAAACTATTGAATGCTCTCAAAAGCTCCTGGAGGTCATTGTTCCCTATCTTATCTGGTGGCACCAATGTCAGAATTCAAATCCAGTTCTTTCCTTTGCTTCCACTCCAATGCCTGCCTGACTGAAAGAACACTCTTTCAAATGGGCACTCTGTGTGTGTGTGTGTGTGTGTGTGTGCACATGTATCTAGATCAGAAAGCTCACACATAGGTATGTGTGTAAATTCTCTCTGAGCTTTCATCAGGCAGAATTATATAATAATATCATATGATTTTGCAAGAAGTTCAACAGGGCTGTTTTGGAGGCTGTCAGCCAAGACACTGTACAGACAGCGAGGCGTCAGGGCTGCCACTGCAAAGTGGATGTTAATTACCTAAAACAATGTGTGCAATAGGCGAAGGGAAAAAACAGGACCTGCTCTCTCAGCCCTAACCGTTCATCTATTACTGCGCCAACTGCAAAGCTATTTAGCCCGGAGGACTTGTAATTAGCCGGTTTGCAAATTAATAAGATCTTTAAAAAGAAAAGAAAAAGGCTACAAGGAAAAAAGAATGGTGGGAAACTTTTTATCTCTGATTCTCGAGGAATATATTTAGTCTGCAATTACCTCATTAACTGCCCTGAATTCATTTAACACATGCCATAGACATTTTGCCTGATTGGGGTGGTTGAGTACAACACAGATCCAGCAGGCCAGGCAGCAGGAGAGACGCGGAAGAGCGGTGTATGGTTTCAAATTCTACCTGCTTCTTCTATCTTGAGCACAAATCACTTGTCTGGTTTGAGTTTTCAAATACTAATTCCTGTATTTAATTGTTCCAGAGACATTCAAACCTAACTCAGGTGAACCAAAGGCGAAATCATGTTGGTTCTTCAAAAGTCAGAAAGCAGCTGTGACTCAGTCCTGGTAACAATAGAGCTGCCTCACCTTGGACACTGTAATTAGCTCTTTAATCCTATTGGCCTTTAATAACAAGAGGGACATAATGAATAGGTAGTAAGTTTTGTTTGGTGGAGGATGTGTTCTCTCTTAATAATAAAAAACTCCTCCTTCTCCTCCTCCTCCTCCTCCTCCCCCCCTCCTCCTCCTCTTCTTCTTCTTCTTCTTCTTCTTCTTCTTCTTCTTCTTCTTCTTCTTCTTCTTCTTCTTCTTCTTCTTCTTCCTCCTCTTCTTCCTCTTCTTTTTCCTCTTCTTCTTCTTCCTGTTTTTCCTACTGGCAAAGGAAATTTAAAACACGATTGTAGCCACAAGAGGATTTGTATTATAGTGTGATTAAATGACTAATGAGTTCACTCCAAATTCTCTCAATTCCAAATTAAGAGCTTCCCATATATGGTATATAGTAGTACTACCATTGTAACAAATAAGTTCTAATGACCATTTATCTACTATGCCTATGTTTGAGTGATACAATTTATTTCTGGGTCCACATCAACCTTACAAAGATGGTATTGTCTGTACATATTATAGAAGAAGAATTTGATGTTTAGCTGGGTTAAAATGTTTGCTCAGGACGCAAGCAAGGTGGGATATAAATGTAGACATTTTGACTTCAGAGTCCTTGGTACCATATCTGTTTGTCACAGGAGTTTCTTTTAGGAATTTTTTTTTTATTGCTATTGGGGATCAAACTCATGACCACTTGCTTGCAAGGCAGGCACTTATGCAGCTAAGCTAAATCCCCAGCCCCCAGGATTTTTTTTTTTTTTTTGGTCTTTTTGAGGCAAGGTCTAGCCATGCAATTCAGGCTGTACTTGGGCTCACTTTGTAGCTCACCCAGGCTGGTAATGTTTTAGAATTAAATTCAGGTCCATACAAAGGCTAAGGAGTTGCAGTCAAGTTAACTGAGTTTATTTTTCCGTAATTGGTCAACTCAATCAGTAGCAGTCTTACAGACTAAACATCAGCCTAGAGAGTACACCTTTAGCTCCCCTTCCTACAAAGTCTTCAGTTTTTTTAAAAGATCTCTCTTTACTATTTGTCTCCTGACCATTCAATAACAGGACTTAATTAATTTAGCATGCAGCTTTTAATGTTGGTAAAATTAAAATCTCAGTGACTGGATCTAGTATACTATATGAGTCACTGCTAAGAATGGAAGTTTGGTGGTTAGAGAAAATGTGGAGTTTGGGAAAGATGTAATTGTCAACAAAGAAAAGGACTTGAAACAGGTAGATAATGACCTTTCAGATGATGCTAGCTATTTGATGATTCCACCAACCGTGAGCCTTATGCAGCAAGGGAAGGCCTTCCAATACCAAGTCAGAGGGGCTAGTTTGAGGGGTAGGAGGGATGCTGGTGAAATTTGTAAGCTTCAAGAGGGCAATTTCTTTTGTTTTGCTCAGTGTTCTAACTCTAGCTCATACATAGTGCTTGGTGAAGTCTAAAAACAATATGTTGAATAAAAAATGAATGGGTAAATCAATGTATGCTCAATGAGTTCATGCTACTCTTGAAAACAGCAAAGATATCTCTAACTATCAGACTGAAGAATCTTATGACTTTCTTTTAGGAATAAAAAACTTGTTCCAGAAGTAGGTGAACAGGCTTGCCCTCACAGCTCATGAGCCTGAACTGGATCACATGACCTCTCTTTATCTAATCACTGCAAGGGAAGTGGAATCATTCTTGGAATCATAAGATTATTAGGAAGATTATTAGGAAGAAAAAAAGAAGTAGGTGTATATTGAGGTGACAATAGATAGGCAAAACATTGATGATATCTGGCATAGGATTAGCACTTGGTGACTGTTTAAGGGAATCAGTGTTAGTGAACGTTTTGCACTCAGTATAGAAAAAGTTCATACATATCAGTGGGAGGTAGTTCGGCATTATTTGTTTTTCAAATAATGCCAGAGTGGTATTTGTTAAGAACATGGCTTTCAAGATAATCACTGACTAACTACCTGGTAAAAAATTCAATAATCTCACCAGGCTACCTGGTTTATACGTCCTTAGATTCAGACCAGATTCAGTGACACTAGTTTGAGGCTTATCAAGTTTAAAGACAGGATTTCAAAAAGATCAAATGATGTGCCTGAGGCCTCCCACAACTCTAATGTGTCAGCTCTCAGCATTGTATTTTCTTCAATCTCTTATTATGAGGAATAGTCATTTTCATTTTTTTAACATAATGATAGGCATTCTTAAACTGCTACTTTTATAATTGTTGCAGGATGAAAAGAATAACATTAAAAATTGACATCAGGATTCCTTTTAAGAAATAACTGGCTTTTCCTAAGAAAAATATATCTAATTACAAGCAAAAGACAAGGCTCAGAAACATAAAACATTTATGATTGTTTTGCATTAAAGTAAGTAGAAATTTGGGAATGAGTAGAGAGGAGAGAAAAGAGAACAGGGGATAGTTAAAAAAAACTGAGGTAGAAATGCAGAATATTTGTGTTAAAGGTAGGGTTGTTTATAGAAAGAACCATTATTCTATACCTTAAAACTTCCACCAAGAGCTTCTATATGCAAAGAAATTTCATTGTTTTTAATCAAAAGGAGGGTGAATTTTTAAATCTATGGCAACAACAAGTTTTAGAATAAGAATAGCAGAAAGTCATATACCATTTTAGTTGCACACTGAACATTAGTGTAATATATCTTTAATTTCATAATGGTAATTTTAGGACTTTGGTTTTGCAAAACTTAAAAAAAAAAAAAAGAATCCCTTTTTCCCTGGAGAAAGCATTGTCCCCTGATGCATCCTGAGGGTTGGAAAAAGAAGGAGGTAAATGTGATAGCTAGAGAGGTAGGTCTGGGGTAAAAGGTATTTAATAAGTCAGAGAAACGAGGTTGAGCAAGGAAGAGAGAAGCAGGACATATGTCCTTTATCTAAACTACCTCATCATGCTAGTCTGAAAATGCAAATGAAAATATAGCATTAGACTTCAGAAAGTTTGAAAATGTTTGTTCCTTAAATATACTAATGACAGCATTTTTTTAAACTAAGGAGCTGAAAAAATATAATGTTGTGGCAGGGAATTAAGATATTTGATATGTAAAAAGTTCTTTTATGTCAGTAAAAAAATGTATACTCTATCAGACAAACAGGCAATAACTCTAAGAGCTCACCAATAAAGATATATTTAAGCAGGTTAGAGGTGTAAACATATTTTACCCCAAAAGCACACTCAAAATACAAAAAAGAAAATCATTTCAAAAAGGTAAAGAGAAATCAACAAAAACATCATTAGAATCACTAATCAACTTTCTTCTCTTTGAGAACCTATAAAGCATCAATATGAAATGGAGCAAACTGAATAAAATGTTCGTTTAACTTAGTTGAATGGGTATATATCAAATTCCATCACTATAAGCACAAAAATATGCTTTCTTCTCAAGTTTCTGGGGATACTTTCAGAAAATGACCAGTCTCTAAAATACAAAGGAAACAAAAGCAAAAACCTCTTTCAAAATCAGAAAAATTAATAGAGCACACCCTTTGACCACAATAATAGAGATTTGAAAGAAAGCAGAAATACTCAAATAAAAACATGAATACATTTATAGGAAGTTGAAAACGTTAATCTAAACAACCCTTGAAAAACAGAGGAAATGAAAAGTATAATTATGGAGCATTTAGACAATAACAATAAAAACATATCAAACTTTAAGAGATGCGCTAAAAATTGAACATAAGAAAGAATCTCTTTTTTCCTTTTTTTCTGCTCTCAAAACTGAAACCAAGGCTTTATATATGTTAGGCAAACTCTACCACTGAGCTACAGTGACTCTTGAACTCTTAAATTAATGAATGAAAATAAATGAGTAGAAAATTCTATTCCTAGTCTTTCCAAAAGGACTTGAAAAGAAAGCAATGGAGTTAGACTTAAAAAGAGGCATTGCTGCACTCACTTTGGAAGCTTGTACACTAAAAAATTCATTATTAAAACACTAAGCCCAAAATAATTAGATACAAAAGAAACAAGTACTCAGTAGAACTGACAAATCTGAGAACTGGCTTTTCAAAAGATGAAATAAAGAGGTAAAGTTCTGGAAATTCTAAATAGTTTTAAATGAAAGTAAGCCTTTAACATAATTAAAATAGTTTGTTAATAAGAAGAATTAATAATTAGATTGACAGGAACTAACAGAAGGTTTTATAAATAGAACTAAATAGATAAAAATTAGACTTAAAGCAGCAGAGAAATAAAATATGTTGGAAAAGAAACAACCATGAACATCCAAGTAATTTTCCTACTTCACACAATAAATAAATTCTAAGTAGATCAAAATTCTAAATGCAACAAAAACAGCCATAATCTGGAAGAATATGTGGGAGTTTAGTAGGGATTTCTGGGCATTACCACAAAACCAGCAATGTACAAAAATAGATTCAATAATTTTGCTATATATTTAAATATATTCATTTATTTATTCAATAAAGACTACTTTCCATGTCCACATATTGTTAGAGGCATTCAGGGAATAGTAGTGAACAAACCAATGAAGATTGTTGCTCTGCAGTGAGGAAGGCCGAAAACAAGCAAAAATAAATTTATATGTAAGTGAACTCTACAGTTAGAAAGTGATAAACTTTACAGTTTGTAGATGATGATGAAGCTAGATAAGCACTGAGTAAGTGCATTAGAATTACAAAAGGTGGGTTGCAACTTTAAATACACTATGCCCCCTTGAATTCACAGTTCAGAATTCATGGCCTCAGTCGTTCATGGACTTTTTCTTAGAATCTAATTAATACTTGTTTTGTGTTACATCCAGCACAGTTCCTGAAGTTCCCAGGTGGTGGGCGTGGGGAGTGGGTGGAATAGATGGCAAGAGAATGGAGAAATAAAGATAAGAGACAATATACAGAAAACTGAGATCAGGTGGAGCCCTCTCTCTGGTTGAGAGGAAGAGGAGCTGCTCAACCACCATAGCACATTTATTTATGCACTCAGGAGGTTTATGTCAATTTCAACAGCTCTATCTAGCAACTTATTTGCCTGGTGTATCAGGGCACCTCGTGTTCTTGGAGCTGGAATAGCTTGTTTATGTGGCTCTCCATGTTCTCAGGACTGGTCTTTCTTTGCCCCTGCAATGGATCAATCTCCAGCTTCAATCACTCCCCATATCTCCCCCTTTTCTGTTTTGTAGTTACAAGCAATGGGTGATGAATTGAAGTTGGAGAGCTGTGTTTGGAGGATTCTGTGGAAGAACTTTTCATTCTAAACACTTACCATTTTGAGTGAACTTAGTCATTTAGGCTGAAGAATTTTAGTCCAAGGATTTTAGGTACCTGGGTTCAGTATGTTAAACCACTACATCCATTAACCCACTAGAGCAGTTAGTTATCACAGTAGCTGGGAATTCTCAGAAAGTGTGAGTGATTGGAGTTTCTTTTATAGCTAACATATTACTATGGCATTGTTCTACATATTTTGTGGTTATACTTTTCTGCTGGATGTGTGAGACCAAGTCAAAGTGAAACCTGTGTGAATTACAATCCATCTCTTGTTATCTGTCAAGGTCGGTTAGGTCTCCTCAGGAATTACTTTGGAACCATGCACAGCACTTCTCTTGGTACTTCTGTGAGTGTCAGGCACTGGTCAAGACTCATGGCCATTGCTTGACCAAGTTGCTTTCTGTGAAAGCTTGGGAGATTTTTTTCTCTCCTGGTGATTCTCCTTTGGTATACTATCCACCATTGATCTCCTCTCTATTTGGTCCAACAGTCTCCTTGGTTAGCACACAAGGGTCTCATTGAGTTGTGAGATGTCACAGCAGAGGCTTTCTTATGTCCCAGGTCCTCACTGACCTTAAAGGACTGGGGCCAAAATACTGTCTTCCTAGCCCATCTATCTTTCTAGTTTTTGGTCTCTAATGCTCAGTTGTTGAAAGAGAAGGTTAATGATAATATTACATTACAATGAAGGCTGTAACTTAATATTACTATCTTATCTAAATATCAAGCTCCCTAGAATATAAAATAGAACTGTTATTTTCTTTTTTATTTTAAAAAGCAAAACAGAAAAAAGAATATAAATGATTCAGAATTTCAAAAAAAGTAGAGAATTAACATTAGTTAATATATTGCATATTGTTGTCTTAGAAGTAGTTTTTTAGGTTATAAAATCTAGGCACAAAAGTGATCAATCAAACAATGACAGTACAAACTAGAACTGTTATTTTCTAACCATGAATGTTTTAGTAGTTGAATTCCTATAGAATGTTAACAGTTACATATTTTACACACAAAATTAGAAATCAAAACTATACATAATATTGTACTATGGCAATCATGAAGACCTTTGTAACACACCTGAATTTACACTTTTACATAAAATACCCTTTTAGTCAATCATCCCTACTTAATACATAAAATGCTTTTACCTAACTTGTTGACCTCTAAGTAGGATGTACATCTCTTAAGTTTTTTGTTAAAGGCATAGATATAAATCTGAAAGAATATTCTATCACCATAAACAATCTGTTTTATGTTCTGGAAGAACTTTATCTGGAAGCACCAATACATTTAATATACTACAAAAACAATAACAATCACTACCAATTGTTATAATCACATGAAAACCTTTGTACCAGAGCATCTTTAAATAAAAAACATTACTGTTTAGAAAGCTTAATCCTTTGATGAGTGAGCAATGTAAACATATCATAGTAATTTATCTTACTGACATTTATTGGGGTGTTTCCAGTAAGCAATGGATATCACTGGGGCCTCCTATCAATGAACAAGAGCTGGATAATGTTTCCAGGCATCTGATTTCTTATTCATCATTTTGAATGTCATCCAGTCATTTCCCTTCACCCTAAGAGATTTTTGTTTAATTATCTTAACAATTTTTGATGACCTATGAGAAAACCAAATTGATATCATTTTGACCAGCTGACAGCCCAAATGGAAGCATGATTTTTAAATCTATAAACCAAATCAAATTATGAACAAATGATCAAAAAATGCAAATGAAAAAGGGAAAAGAGAAAAAATTGTTGAGTTCCAAATAAAAAATAGCTGTTCATGGAATGGCCAAACAGACAGATAAGCAAGTAGTACTCAGTTTAACAGATTGGACTAACAAGCATCTTACAAAATCAGAGGGCACTCAAATACATTTTTGACCAAATTTAATTATAATGACACTCTTACAATTCTAGAAGTCTGTAATTATAAATAGGCCAGTCAGAATTATTTGTCAGTTGATTACCAAAGATCTTTCAAGATGAATTTGGAAGGAATAAAATCTTCATCTATAATTAATATATAATATTTGTGTTTTTGTCTTAAGAATACTGTAAACTTGCATCTTCTTCTTTCATATAACTTTCAGCTTGATTATCTCCAAGCACTCTACCATCTACTCAGATCTTTGATTTCCACTTTTGGATACCATATCCCTGGTATTCTGGGTTAATTTCTTCAATTGGCCCCAAGTCAGATCTAGCCCCATCCCTGTCTATTGGCTGTAGAGCAGTCTCTGAGGCATCATTGGCATATAACTGAGCATCTTTCTCCATGCCTGAGTCCATGATACAGCCAGACAGTACACTGTGGCACCCAGATGGGTATTTATGATTCTCTGGACAGACACAAGCACACCCTTCCATTGTCCAGTATGAAGATCTTTCCACAGGACCCTTCCTAGCTTTTTATCTTTTACCTGATTGAATTGTCTTTCTGCTGCTGTAGTCCCATCCTTAGTAGGTTTTAAAACATTAATAGTATATATTGCCAAGTAAAGCCTATTATGAAGTATAAATCTTAAAGGGAAGGATTCCCCTTTTTGTTTTTCTAATTGAATTTTGAGATTCCAGTGAGCACAGTCAACAATTCCTTGATCTTGAGGGTTATAAGGAATTACCATAGTAAGAGAAATATTAAAAGTTTTACAAAATGTTTGTAAGGCAGCACTTGCATAGGTTTGGCCGTTGTCAGTCTTAAGTGTAGGGGAAAAAAACCTATATTTTGTATTCAGGCATCTGGATCTCCATTCATTGTTACCATCTCTAGCTGTGACTTCTGCCTGACTGCCAGGGATGGGTTCCATCTCTAGTCCCCTCTCCCTGATCCTCAGGAGAAGCAGCAGTTGCCACCTCTGCAGTCGTAGTCTTTTTTTTTTTTTTTTAACAGAAAACTGCTGCAGCTCCCAAGGCCCCAAGCCAAGTGTCATGGCATGGGTAGACCAGTAGTTTAAAGACTTGGTGGGGCCCCAGACGACTGTGCCATAGCAAACATGAAGCAAAGCCTGCTGGGCTTTTCCCTCTGCCCATAGATCACAGCCTATAGTGGTGTGCAAATCACATCTCCAAGATGCAGGCCCCTGTGAGCTGCCCGGGGCACTGAGTCTGACCCACCACACCAGCCAAATCTGGGCCATGATATCTCAGGGAAGCTCTTTGTGCCTCAGCACCCTCACTGTTTGGTGGGGCTGTTATTCTGCCATCTTTTTTTCCTCTCAGGACTTGATTTCAAAATAGTGCTCCAGGCCAAATGTTCTGTGGCCATCTCAACTATGACTAGAAAGACACTCCCTAAAGCAAATCCACAAAAGTAAAGTACATACAGGAATCAAGAATACAACCGACAGTTCCATACACATTTATGGTTCTTGCGAATCTGTTTTCCTTATGTCTAACATCTGATAAAATCAACATATCTCTCTCCCTTTTGTTTCTCTGGAGCCCATTTTCTCTCTTTGGCCCAGAGCCCATTTTTTCTCACCCCAAGGTTTTACACCTCATGGTATCAATATCAATACACCTTTGTGATTAATACTAATGCTATCAGTGCACTTCTCTCTGTTTTGTGAGCACAGTGAGAAGAATCCCCTCTCCCACTATTTCTTCTTTCCCTGGTCCCATGTTCAGGAGCCAATATGCAACATTCATTGCAGCTCTCCTCACATTCCTGAAAACTCTCACAATTCCACAGAAACTACAAACATCCTCCACAATTGCTTTTTGGTGTGAGGTTTCCAAGTAGGCAATCTGAGCGAGTTCTTCAGTTCTCTTTGCTACTGATTAGATGCTGCCATGTAGCCCACCTTGGCAGATGCACCAGCATTCCTGCATCATAGCAGGTTGCTGTGTGCCATGTAGCTCTCTTGAGTGTTCTCGGTTTTATTCTTCTTAAAGCTCTAAGATCCATAAAATGCTGCCAAAATGACTTGGAACTTCTAAGGCTTTCTTAATATAGTGTTTCATTAAATTGCATAGTTCTGGGAGACATTGCATATTTAGGGTTTAAATTATAAAAATAGGCATTCATAAGCATCCTTTTTACCATATCTGAAATTTAGTTTTTCACAATTCAATGGTGCTCTAGAAATGTAATCCCATAAATTTCAGGACTCCACTGGTCACTGTCCATTTATTTGCGGAGACCATGGTGACCCTTAAAGAGATAAAGGAAGGAGCAATATAAGTATCTCAGAGAGAAATGTTCTTGGCAGGAGGAGTAGACCATGAGATCCCCTAATATGGGACCAAGTTTGGGACACTGAAGGAGTAGGAAGGAGTAGCTAGAGATGAATGAGTCAAGGAGAGAACACAGGGAGGTAAAACCAGAGAGACAATGGAGATAGGAGAGACCAGGCATGGTAAGATTATGACTTTGCTCTGAGACATACAGGAGCTACCAGAACATTTAGAACAAAGGAAAGTCAGGATTGATTCTGTCTGAGCTGGGTTAGTCTGCTGCTGTTTGAGAATGGACTGTAGAAGGTCTGTAGCAGAGCCAGAGGTATCTAGAGGCTACTTCAATCATCCAGGCAACATTTGAAATGAGCCTGGGTGTTGCGGTGGTGTCAGCATGGGGGTGGCTGTCATTCAGATATAATCTGAGGGCAGAGCTGAGAGAATACCCTGAGATGTCTGGGGAGAGAAAGGGAGCCAGCTGTGTGAGCAATACCCAAAGGATGCATTTTCCTGGTAACCTGGAGCTCCTTGCCAGGTGGGCCAGGCCACAAACAGAGCAGATGTGGAGGAGGGATCCCAGGCTTTATTTCTGGACTGTTAAAGTTTGTCATGGATCATAGACATTAAGTCAAGAAGAAGCTGGATAGAGACCTGGGAAGTTCAGGATAAAGTTGTGGGGTACAAATAGTAAGGCAGGGTCAGTGTATGTCTTCACTCTTCTGGCTGCCTCACGAATTCCAGTATGAGTGGTTTACACAAAAGAAATTTATAGAGAGTACAAAATCGAGATCAGGTGCCAGTGTGGCCACAGTCTGGTGAAGATTCTCTTGCTTTCAGTCACCTCCCCAATGTATCCCCACAAAGTAGAGGCATAGAGATGTACCTCTGCCATCTCCTTATAAAGATACAATTGCTATAGCACCATCATGGACCCAGTTTATTTGTTCCCTAAATACAGCTACTTTGGGGATTAGGACTTCAACATATGAACCTATAAATTTGGGGAAGGGGGAACGATTCAGTCCAAAGCAGTGTGAAGGTGCTCTGTACAACCCACAAGATGGATGAGACAGCCAAGGTACAGGACAATAGTAGACAAGAAGAGAAAAAGAACAGCAAAAGTAGCATATAGAGCAAGTTACAAAGCAGATGGCATGCTAGGGATATATTTACCATGTGTAGTAATATAGGATTGACGTTCTCACTGAATGAAGGGTGCTTTGAAATGAATGAGACATTCCCAAGTAAAGCTAAGCAAATGACATGAACAGGCAGCTCCCATAATAAATTCAAATGACCATTAAACGTACCATGCATACATTCATTGCGTAAATCACCACACAAGCTGGAAGAATAATGAGAGATTAATTTCACCCGTCGGATGGGTTAGAAATAAAATAAGGTGATAGTGACCCGTATTTGTGGCATGTGAGAAAAATGGATTTTCCACGCATAGACAATGGCAAGATAAATAAGTATAGTCCAACCCTACTAGATGGTGGTTGGACAAATGGCACAAACACTTTAAACTAGCACAATTCCAAGGCAAATTGCAGGGTCATGAGTAAGTGTTTATCCTGGGGAAGAGGACAGTATTAGCCGCATGGATAGGAATGGGAAGGGAATATCTACAGAGGTAACAACATTCTATTTCTTGGTGGTGGCAGGTAGAATGTTCACATGGTAAAAGTTCATTAAGATACATCATATTTTGTGCAATTTTTATATTAGCATAATTTTTAAAAATAGTAGCATTTCTGTTTGACAGAGCAATTTTCCTCCTATAGACAGGGGAATTGGCAGTTCAGCAGATACCAAAGCCCATAGCTGAACCATCATCCAGACCCAAGCAGGCTGCATCTGCATTCTGACATGCCAGGGGTACAAGAATAACCTTCGCCATCTTTTGTCCTCATAGCCAGTCCCCGAATGCCACATACTATTAGCAGTGACACCAGCCAGCAGGAATTCTTTCTGAGTTTCTGGGGTTCAACTCAGTGTCAGCACAGTTTTGTTCAAAAAGTACAGAATGAATAGGCAACCATTCATTTCATCTCATCCTGTGTGATGAAAAGCCTCGTGATGTGTGGAGTTGGGGGTTCCAGAATGATCTACTCCACAGACAGACCCACCCAAAGGACACAGTGGGCTTTTGAAGGAAAAGCATAAAGCTGCAAAGCTAATATAAGTTAGATAAGTTGTAATTCACCAGGACATCCCCTCAGAGTGGTGATAGAAAGATTATTTACCGATTTCCATATGATATAATGGTTCCTAGAGAAACTAAGTTATTTTCCTCGAGCGTTGACCCCTGGCAGTCTTTGTGCTGCCCCAGAGCCAGGGAGTGAATGCTCCGGCTGCACTTCTCCGTCAGCCCGAGGATCACTAACTGAATCTTTAGACAAACCCAGAGTCAAGCTTTCACCCAGGGAGATTATGAAATATGAGTTGCATTTTACAAGAAATGAGCTTAGCGGCTAGAAAATCAATTCTATTGTTTAGGGAGAAAAAGAAAAAGAAAAAAAAGTGGTGACTGAGAAAGTGAAGAGAGATTGTCTGGCTGCCTCTTTCTGCTTGTTAGATGTTGAGTGAAATATCACAGCCTGGAGAATTTTCACTGACCCCTGCCATTCTTCTCTCTCAGGGCATCTTATTTTTTTCTCCCAATTGTGAAAGACAGGTGACTCTGTTCTGTTCTAATTTAATGCTCCATACAAAGGGAAGGATAATTCTATCACTGCTGTGCTTTTTAACACTCATAGTAGAACCTGGGACATAATAAGTGCTCAGTAAATCTATTCCATAAACAGATGGGCATTTTATTCTCTCTACAACTCAATTCCTTATCCTTAACAGGAGAGAGACAGAGGGAGAGAGAGAGAGAGAGAGAGAGAGAGAGAGAGAGATTCACTTTTTAAATTCTCTAAGAAAAAGGTGTAACCATTCTAATATTCTAATAGCTCTGGAAAATGAATTTTGAATTTGGCTTCTAGGCAGACAACTAGATGGTCACTGTATGACTTTGGTAATTGAGAAACCCAGGCTGAGTCTCAGTTTTACCTCTTAATAGCTTTGAGACTGGTTACGTTGTCAAATTCCTCAGTGATACTGCCTATCTAACAGACAGGTCTTCATGTAATTTATCATCTGAACTGGGTTACTTTTGAGGTAGAAATATTTATTTATCTGAAAGTGAGTGTATGATTATCAATCAATAATACTGCAGGACCAGGTGTAACTGGGGCTATTCCTAGGTTGGGGAACAGGACATCTATGCCCTAACTGTCCCCTGAAGTTTGCTGTGGGCTTCAGGTGACGTAAGGTGCAGGGCTCACACAAGGAACTCATAAACTGGTGGTTTTCTTCTTGTGTTTCTCTGGTGGCTGCACTTTGGATAGCAAAGTTCCTGAGCAGTGGTGCTCAAACTTGGCTGCCCACTGGAATCATCTAAGAGCTTCAGTCCCACAGATGCTGGTGGAAGTGGTCTAGGATGCAGCCGGGGCATAGCATTTTCAAACTCCTTCAGTGATTGCAGTGAGCAGCCAAGCAGGACCCTGCATCGGTACAGATGATTCTAATTCTTTGCCCTGCTTAACCACCTTCTGTTTCTCTCTTAATATTGCAAAATATACTTACCATAAAAGTTTACAATGTCAGCTATTTTCAGTGCCCATTTAAATGATATTAAATACTTTCACATTGTTGTACAACTATCAGCACCATCTGTCTTAAGAACCACCTGAGTTCAGAACTTTTTCACCTTCTCCAAGCAAATCTCTTGACCCATTAAACTTGAATTCCCCATTCTCCTCCACCCTACCCCAGGAAACAACCAGTCTACTTTTTGTCCTTATGAATTTTTGTATCTTAGATAACTTCTGTAAGAATAACACCATATCTATGCTCTTGTGTCTGGCTTATTTCACTCAGCATAGCATCCTTCAGGTTCTTCCATACTATAGTATGGATTGGAGTTTTCTCCCAAGGGTGAATAATTTTCCTTTGCATAGATATGCATCACTTATTCATTCATCCATTAGTGGATACTTGGGTTGCATCCTCCTTTTGACAACTGAGAATAGTACTGCTATGAAATTTGGAGAACAAATATCTTCAGTTCTTTTGGATCCATGCCTTAAAGTGGGCTCATTGACTCATCTTTCTTCTGTTTTAATCACCACCTTCCTCATCACCCAGGACACTTTTATTTAAGAAAAGACATTTACTCTTCATTAGAATCAACCTGAATACATGTAAAGACTGGGCAGAGAAAATATGCGGAAAAGAATAGAATAATATTTAGTGAGTGACCTCTTGACAGAGTGGAATTGATCGCAGATTTGCAAAGTTCCAGAACCTGGAGTGTCCTGTGCCTGTACTGAAAGTTTTTGCTGACAAAGGGCAGGTGTGTTCATGTCCCGAGGCCGAGGATCATTTTAGACTGATCTTGACAGGAGGTGCTGGTTTTCTGTCTTAGCTCCAGGCTGGAATGTCTCCAGGCCATTGTTCTCCCCGGAGCCAAGCCTTCCTGATGCTGGGAGGTCATGACAGATCTCGGAGGAAGTGACTTTGACATTGACTTCTTCATGACGTGAGCAATACACTGTGAACTTTGCAGGGACCTTCTTTACCTCTTGACAATACTTCACTCTCCAAATCCCAAGAGGGCCTTTCTTTTGTTTTTAGGCACATGCTGTCAGAGACCAAGGGGCTTGAGAAGTGAAATGCATGCTACATTCTTGGTATTTAATGCTGATATTTGTTCCCAAGAGAAAAATAATTCCCTGAGCACAGAAATTGCATTCATCATTAAAAGAGGCAATGATAATCATCAAATATGGTAAAAAATTAGTCCGTCTCCCTACTGCAGTGAGTTTTTCTGAGCACCAACCACCAGATAGTCTGTCGTGGGATGCTGAAGGGCTCCACTGTTCAGAGCACAAGCTTGCATACTAGTAAGCTCTTAGTAGACACCTCTTTCCTAGAAGCTTTGATGCAGGCAATGGTAGGGTGAAAGTTAAGGGTCCATTCCATGTTTGTTTCAGTAATGGTACCTTAGGATACCTCCTGTGGCTGTAATAGAATATCACAGGCTGGGTGATATCTATCTGTCTATCTATCTATCTATCTATCTATCTATCTATCTATCTATCTTTTTCCCAATCATGACTATTTTTATGCATACTCCAAGATTTTCATTCACTTAATTTATTCAATAATTATTTAATAAGCATCTTCTATGTTACTGAGAATTCACTGGTAAACACATCATACAAAATCAATGGGCTTCCATTCAAGTGGTGAAGACATAGTAAGTGCACTATTGTAAGTCTTAGAAATAAGACATTATGAAGAAAAACAATGCAAAAGATCTAGAGAGTGGAAATGGTGATCCAAGAAGGTGTCTCCAGCAGTTTGGATTGTTAGAACCACAGAATGGATGACTGAAACCTCCTTCTTACATTTCTGAAAGCCAGACATCAAAGACTGTGGTGCCCACATGGTTGGGTTCTAGTGAGAACCCCCGTTACTTTCTCTTCTAGTTGTATCCTCACATAACAGAAGGAGAACAATAGAAAAGACTGTTTTATAAGGGCGTTAACCTATTTATGAATTCTCCACCTTTATGATCTCCTAATACTGGGACTGGGATTTCAACTATCAGTCTGGAGAGTCACATGCAATCGATTGCAGATGGCGTCTCTGGGTAGTGATGTGGCAGCACTGGTCTGGTGGAAGGAGTGTCCCAGGCAGAAGGAAGAGGAAGGATCAGTCCTGAAGCAGGAGCCTGAAGCAGGGATGGAAAGTAAAACAGAGAGTAGGGCTGAAGTGCAGTGAGTGAGGGCAAGAGGGTAGAGAATGGAGACCACAGGTAGCCGGGTCCTTTCCAGCCTTATGCTTGGGAAAGTCTCTGGTTATGATTCTGGGTATGATTTGTTTTTAAAAGCAAAACAGAAAAAGGATGGAAATAATACAGAATTTCAAAAAAAAAAAACAGTAAGAAATCAACACTAGTTAGTGTATCACATGTTGTTATCTTAGAAGTAGTCACTCAAATTACAAAATCTAAGCATAAAAAATCAACCATCAAATAATGACAGTATAAACTGTTCTTTTTGATGAGCTAACAGAATTAGTAGTATAGTTATCTATCTTGCATACTTAAACATACATACAGTTATATGTGTATACCTACAAATCATTCTTTCCTTTTGAGCACTTTCTCTTGTGATATTACAATATCTATTGTACATTTTGGATCTTATTACTCTTTATTTTTTTATTATTATTAATTATTTTTTACACTAGAGAGATAATATAATATTTACAAATGTAAGTCTGATTTATTTCACTTATGAGTGTAGTCTCAAGTTGCTTCCATTTACCTATAAAAGCTTCCATTTTTTTATAGCTGTTTTTTCCACTGTTTAAAAATACCACATCTTTTTCATCCACTCTGCGGTTGATGGGCATTTTGATTGTTTCCAAGATTCAGCTATTACGAATTGTGCTGTTATAAACATGGGTGCACCAGCTCGTGCAGTGAGCAGCAAGGGAAGTTCCAGCTCGCTGGCCTTGGCTCCGGGGAGTTTGGGACATCACTCCTGCTGCTGGGGTGCCCACTCAGCCCCCTAGGACACTGGACTAGCCTGCAGAGGTTTCCAGGGCTTGAGTGGACCACACCCAGTGACCTTCATTTAACTAGGGGAGCCAACACCCATGAGTCCCAGGAGCTGAGGGTGCAGGAGGTGATTTCCAACATGCTCAGAGAAAGTTTTGGAACATCGCTTGAAACACGGAAATATAGGAAAATGACAAAACAAAAGACCAAAATGCAATCTCAAACCTCCAACCCATCCCAAGAAAGCCTGGGAGCCACATATATAGAAGAAAATACTAGTCATACACCCTAAATACCTGAAACGATGTCATCTGAAATAAAGAAGCAAGCAAGGGAAGCTATAAAGGAAAGCAAATTAGAAACATGGGTGCACATATATCACTATGACATGATATTTTCAAATTTTCTGGAAAAACATCCAGGAGGGGAATAGCTGGATTGAATGGAACTTCCAGTCCTAGTTTTTTGAGGAATCTCCATACTGATTTCCATAGTGACCACACCCATCTACACTCCCACCAACAGGGGATGTATCTATCTGTCTGTCTATCTGTCTATCTATCTATCTATCTATCTATCTATCTATCTATCTATCCATTCATTCATCCATCTAGCAATACTGAGAACTGAACTCAAGAACTTTGCATGGAGATACATCTTAGCTCTCTTGTTTTTATTTTAAATTTTTATTTTTATTTTTAAACAGCGTCTTGCTATGTTGTCCAGGTTGGGCTCAAACTTGCCAACTTACTGCCTCAGCTTCTCAGCGGACTGGGATTATAGCCATGGGGCACCTTACCATGCTCTGGGATATTTCTGTAAAACAGTTTATTTGGTTCATGATTCTGAAAACTAGAAAGTCCATGTACACGGTGTCATCTGGCCAAGGCTTTTGAACTGCATTATTTCATGGCAGAAAATCAGGCGGGCACATGAGAATGTACAAAAGGAGAATAATTTCTTTTTATCAGATAGCCAGTCTTGTGGTAACCAACCAACTCCCTATATAATAGCACTAATATATCCCACGTCTTAAAGGTTCCACTCTCTTAATACTGTCAGAATGGCAAATACATGTCAACATGAATTTCAGAGGGGTCATTCATGCCATTGCTGTAGCTATGCTAGTGGCCAAAAAACACAAACTTTGATCCCCACAATGGCCTGCAAAGTCAGTAGAACCGTGTTTGTTTTAGAGATGAGCAAAGGAGCTCAAGGAAGTTGCGTAAGTTTGTGCATCAATCTCCTGCTCTGCCATAGCATACTACCACAGACTTGACAGTATAAAAGCAGCATACACTTACTTGCTTACAGTTTTAGTTCTAAAGTGGGTTTCACTCAGCTAAAATCAAGGTCCATCTGGCTGCGATCACTCAGGAGCCTCTGAGGGACCATTGGTTTCTCTGTCTTTTCCAGCTGCTACATACAGGCTGTCTTCATTCTCTACTCTGTCCCCATACCTCCACCCTATCATTCGTTTTTTTTTTTATCATCATCTTTCTCTTCTGCAGTCAAATTACTCTCTTCTTTCCTCTTAAGAACGTACCTTCAATTACAATCTCTCCATCTGAATTTAATCATGTCTGCAAAGCCCCTCTAACAATGTAAGATGACATTTCCAGGTCCCAGGGATTAGGACACAGGCGTTTTGGGGAGCTAGTTTTCAGTCTACTACAGTTACCATATCTGCACAGCCAGTGAGTGAAATGACAGATTTGGGAACCAAGTTCTGAATTATCTGGTTAAAAAGTCCACACATTTTAAAAATTAAATAAGAAATGTCTGAACATTTCTAGGTAAATGGATGTACCTTGAGATCATAGTTTTAAGTGAAATAAATAGGACACACATGTTTAAATATCGCATTATTCCTCCTGGGTGAGAAACTGAAAGGATAAACAAGGACTGAAATGAATGACAGACATTGGGAAGGAGGAAGAAAATGTTCAAATTAAAGGGGAACAAGGGAGGGGAGGGGGGGAGAAGGAAAGGAAAACATAATAAAAAGACTAGAAGGAAAAAATGGAAGCAAATATTTTTTTTAAAAGTCAGGAGGGGAAGAAAACTTGAAAAAAATGAAAATGGGAAAAAAGAAGATTCAAGATATGTTATGTACAGGTACACCTTCCTTAAGATGAATGTGATAATCACATGTATCAAAAGCATGCCAATAAAATTAAGTAAAAATGTAGCAATATAAAAAAATAAAATTACAGAAGGAATCAAAACATCTCTTTTTAAATTGTTTTATTTAAAGAGAAAAAAACCAAGAAATATTACAGAATTTCAAAAAAAAAGGATAAACAGTAAGAGATCACTGGTTGATAAATTACATACTGTCCTTTTAGAAATAGTTGTTCAAGTTACAAAAGTAGAGCATTCAAAGTAGATATTCAGGCAGTGAGACTGTAAACAGATCTGTTCAACAATCCAACAAGAACTTAGAAGTATGGTTATCAATCCTACACACTTAAATATTCATGCAATTATGTATTTTATAGCACTTCCTATTTCCCCTCTTTCTTACAATAGTAATTATGCATTTTTTAAAAATAAAACATATCTCTTTTAAAATGCAAAATATTACAACTAAGTGTAAAACTTTCTTTTCCTCTTGCTTTGCAATCATGGCGTGCATCACCTGCAGAGTTGTATTTCTCCAGTTTGAGTGATTTCCTACTGGAAGTGTTTCCATTTTTCTGCATAAAAGGAGCTCTATTCATCATGCATGTGTGGATTATGTGTGTTGTAGTCAGGAGCTGTGCGGAGAACAATTAGAATCAGGACACAAAATTTATAATATTTTTTATGATGGTCACCCAGAGTTTAACATAAGAAAGTGCAGGAAATCTATACACAATACTAAAGATAAAATATTCAGCCAAGGATCTGAATCCCACAGCAATGTCCTGCATGAGTCCAGGTGAAGATCTAGAGCCCATGACGGTGCCTCCTACAAGTCCAACTGCAGGTCTAGAGCCTACAAGAAGGCCTCACACCAGTGTGTTTTATGGATCTGTGCTGGGAAGGCCCAAAGGTCAGTGGTGCAAGCTAGAAAGTCTATGCCAATGGGGGGAAGGAGCTGTGTTGGTAAGTTGAGGGTCCAACTGAGTCTGGAGCCTAGATGTCATACTCATAATAAAGACCAGGGCTGTCCTGAAAAGCATCACAGCCATCCTCAGCGACACAGAGGTCCCGAGCTCCTCCTATGATAAGAACAGTCGAATACATGCCAGAAAGCCAGCTTGATGAGTTTTTCCTGGAGATTAAGCATCACAGGTCTTCTCTTCCAGAGCCAGGAAGCGACGCTCAATGTAAGGACCAGAGCTCCTCCAAGAAAACCAATGGCTCAAAACAGCAACACTTAGAGAAATCCACAGCACCTCCCTCATCTTCTCCAGGTCTCTATTTATGCTGGCAACTTTCCTCAGGTAGAACATTTGTGCTCAGCACCATGCTGATTTAATTCAGCTGGCATTGCTGAGCATCAGTTTTTAATCCATAACAATGTGAGACCCTATCTTATGGCATTCTGCCATTCAGCTCTTTCTACAACCACTTTTTTATCATAACAAAATAGTTTCTAAGTAAATTATTTATGATCTTATGGAATTGTAAGAAACTTGATGTCAATATTAAAATTCTCAAAACAACCACCTCTCACCAGGTGCACCTGTGGCCCCAACTACTAAAGAGATTGAGGCAGAAGGATCATTTGAGCCCATGAGTTCAAAGCCATTCTGGGCCACAGGGTAAAATCTTGCTTCAAAATAAAGGAAACAAATGAAACAAAAATAAAAATCCAATCATTTCTGATCTCAAAATGTTCCCCTTTCAACTATAGGAAAATTTATACTCCTCTCCTGCTATTTTTCCCTTGATTCTTCTGTTGAGGGACATGTACTCTTCACCCCTTAGGTTAGCTTTCTTTTCTTAAACACTGAATCATCCGTGGTAACAAGGGCTCCTCTTATTTTCTTACTGTTGCAGGATGTTTCAGGCAGAGTCCCTGCCTATCTGCATGCCTGTGTACACGGCTCCTAGAAAAAGGGGAGAAAGAGAAAGGAGAAAGAATCAGAAGAAAGAAAACAAATGCTAAGGGAAGATGACTGCTAAGCTCTGCCTCAGATCTGCTTGCCTTTTAGCTCTGTGTATTTTAGCCCATCGGCCTTAGAACTTTGTGTTTTGCTCACTCCACTTGACAATGAACCTCATGAGGTCAGCGACAATATTCTCATTTCCACAATCCAGAAGACTATCTGGGAAGTGAAGAATCTGCAGGAAGTTTGTTGAATGACTTTGCTCATTGAAATTTACTTATCTCATCCTCATCCACCAAATAGGCAGAACTCTGTATTTTATAACCAATAATAAAAATAATTTCAGCTTTTGTGGAAGTTCAGCTCAACTGTTGAAAGACAGAAGGGTTGTGATTCATAACTTATTTTAATTCACCAAAGTCAATGAACTTTTGCAAATGTTGGTTAAGTTAGGAAAGAAACCAATGTGTGTTGTGCCTTATTTGAAGATGTGAGCTCCAAACCTATTCATGCCTCGAGCTAAGGAGATATGGAGTTTAGTCCCATTCATCACTGAACGCCAAGGTTTGGCCAAAGTCAGTGGCTGACGTGTCACGTGCTCCTTTCCTCTGCTTGACCTGGAGATGCCTAGAGAGAAAGATTAAGGTTAAGCAAGGATGTCCAGCTGAGCACTGGCCACCAACTAGGAAAAATGCAGCCATTTTCCATCGCTCACATTTTTCTTCTGTGAGAAAATGACTGTTTGTTTAATTTTGCTTTGTTTTGATTTTTTGAGGCAAGGAGCCAAGTTTTCATTGGAAGAGAGATGTGTTTTGGAGGACATCTCTTACTTTTGCTCTCCGGTGTTCCCACCTCTTGTGAACAGAGCCCTTTTCCCTCAGACTCACTGCCCCCCATCAACCCTGAGGCCGTCTAAGTCCTATTCTCACATGGCCCTGCACTTTGACTATCTGGGGTTCATCTCAGACATAATCTGTACCTATCAGAATCTTTCCTCAGAGTTTGAAAGAGGGGAGGAAATTGTGTGAGGGTGGAGAGGGACTGGGCATCACATTGATTGCCATGGAAGTGAATCCTCGTGAGCCAAATTGATTAACATTTGCATAACGTATCTCATTCTCATACTTTTGCTTCCAATCTATATTACAGCATTTAAAGTGAATCTTCTATAAAGCACCACATAGTTATAATTTTTTCCACTCTGCCAATCTCTATTTGTCTCTGGTTGGTATATTTAGACCATTTACCCTTAAGGTAATTATTGACATGCTGGCATTTGACTCTAATTTGATATTTTATTGTTTGTTTCCTATGCATTTTCTCTGGTTCTCATTCTTCTGCTTCCATTTTCTTACCTTCTTAAAGGTTCCTTGGACATGTTTTAGGGTTTCATCTTGATTTTGTTTTCAGTGTTTTTGACAATATCTTTGTATAATTTTTGAAGTTGTAGCATACATACATGACTTAAAACAGCCTACTGGTACTAGAATCCTAACTCTCCTAGTGAAGTAGAAAGTATACTTCCTTTTTGGTTTTGGGAAATGGAAATGTTTGCTAGTAGCCATGATAAAGAGCTTTATCTTTCCCACTTTGAAATGATATTGTCTTTGATATAAGAAGGTACTTAATATTTGTTTTGGGTATATAAAATTACTATAATTTTGTTTTAATTATCAGATATGATTTATAAAAGTGATGTGTCAAAGGATAATCCCACTGTTTATTATACCTCTCTAGTATTCTAAGATGCATTTTATATTTCGCTTTTTTGTTTGAAAAATTTCCTTCAGCCAATCTCCAAGTAGCAAAAGTTCTTTTAGTTTTCTCTCATCTTAGGATGCTATTATTTTTCCTTTATTCCTAAAAGATGGTTTCTCTGGATATAGGACTTTTAGTTGACAGTTTTTTTTCTTCCACAACCCCAAAAATACAATCATCCCTCAATACTTACAAATGATTGCTTCCAGAACTCCTTACCCCTGGATACCCAAATCCATGGATGCTCAAGTTCCTTATATAAAACGATATAATTTTTGCATAAAACTACATAATCCTCCTATATGCTTTAAGTCATCTTTAGATTGCCTATTATATCTACTACAATGGAAATTCTATGTAAATAGTTGTTAGACTGTTATTTAGCAAATAATAACAAGAAAACTGACTGTATATGTTCAGTATATATGTAATTTTTATTTCAGAATATTTCCAAATCTTGGTGAATCTAACGTAAGGATGCAGAACCCGCAGCATGAAGGACAGATTGCTTTGCATTGTGCCACCTCCATTATCCTCTGTGGTCTCAGATGCAAAGTCTGTTGCCATTCAAATTAATGGGTCCCTACATGTGAGGTGCTCCTTTCAAGGCCTCCTTCTCTTTGTCTTCCTCCTGCTCCTTGACATTTTTGAAGGTTTGATGATGGTGTATCTTAGTGTGGATTTCCTTGGGTTTATCCTGCTTGAATTTTATTCAGCTTCTCTGACCTGGAGGTTTAGAAAAGAAAGGTTCCCACAGCTTTAGGAAATTTTCAACCACTACTTTTGTGAACCTTTTTAAAACCTCATTTTCTCTCTCTTGGAATTAAGATGCTATGAATGTTGGATCTCCCATTATTCTCTGAGGCCCCAAGGCTCTGACATTTGGTGGGTGTCTATTGTGTTTTCATTGTTTAGAGGGGTGAACTTTGTAGTTCTGTTCTCAAGTTTAATGATTCTATCCTGTGTCATTGTCACTGAACCCAGAGCCTGTGCAACAAGCTTGTTATTCCTGATATTGTGTTTTTTCTATTCTAAGATTTTCACTTGTTTCTTTTTCATAACTTGCACTTATTTGCTGAGATTTTGTATTTTTTCATGGTTTAAGAGTTTGCATGATGAAGCATTTTCATGACAGTTACTTAAAACTCCTCACCGAACAATTCTAGTATCTCTTTCCTCTTGGTATTGGCATCAGTTGATTGTCTTTCCTCATTCAAGTTGCAATTATTGGGGTTCCTGGTATGACAATGACTTTTAGAAATTGTACACTGAATGTTTTGTCTATCAGGCTAAGAGATTCTAGTCTTATTTAATACTTCATTTTAGCAGATAGTCTGCTTAGGTGTGTGTATCTTTAGTCTACTTTCATGGACTTTGATTCCAGTGGCAGTTTAATTTTCAGAACAGGTACCATATAGCTTTAGATTTCTACTGCCACTAGACCTCTCATTAGTGCCTGTTAGGGCTGCCTGACTGAGCAAAAGGGCTTTCCAGGCTGGGCCACCTGGGTGCTTCTCAGCAGGTACAGAATGTGATGGCATCACTTTACTGCTGTCCCCCTCCCCAGTAATCATGGTGCCCATGTTGGGCAAGGAGAATCTAGGATCTGCAAAGAGAACTGGAATCACTGGGCCAACCTAGCTGTGGTAGTCTAGCTGGGTTTCTTCTATCATCTCTCCCCACCTGCCTCAGTATCTCTCAATAGAAAAAGAAATGGTCCAGGCTTGATGGGAAAAAAGGATACTTATAATTAGCAGGGCTCTAATCCAGTCAGAGGAGGAATGGGGCCATATGGGTGCTTTCTGTTGCTGGCTTGGAGGTTGTGGAATGGCAGGTGTTGGTGGCTTTCCTCTGTGGATAAGATAACACACTGCTGTGCTATTCTTCCAGATCTGGGGTTTCAAACTACTTTGTCTTCTTTTACCACTCTTCAGCGAGTTCTGTAGAACAATGCAACCAATAGGGTGAGTGTGACTCTGTGTGTATGTGTGTGTGTGTACAGATGGTTCCTGACCGCTTAAATCATCTTCATGGCACTGAGACACAATACCTGAGACTTTCAAATCAAAGGAGGAGAAGTTTGTCTGATTATTAGAGTGGGGATAGGGTCAACAGATAAGGATCATGTGCCATGATGTCACTATATAATAGCAATGCTATAATGAATCTAATAGCAAATTCCTGGCAGACTGACTTATGGATAAAAACTCTGTCCAGATGATTAGTGTTGCAAGTTTATTGACAGGTCCATAATACCCTCATTGCCCCAGTGCACAGCTTCAGTTTCTATGAGTTCTCATTGAGTGCACCTAAGAATTTTAAAATATCTTCAACTTTGAACCCAGGGCTATTGGATTTCCCATGACTCCAAAGTCAACATCAATTGCTCTGCCCAGGAGAAACCATACATGAGAACATAGTCCCAGACTGCCCGAATCTTTATAACCAGACTTGATTTTCGATGAGGTGAAAAACCAGTCAGAATTGGAATCCTTCGGACTGTATTTAACAATTGAACCTTTACATTTCAGCTTTAAACACCAAGGGGAAAAATGGAGGGAACAAAACAGATGTCTTTCAGAAAAAAAAAAGGAAAGAGGGAATGAAAAAACGCACCAGTTTAACCTCAACTTTATTTGCATTTTATCTGTTTTATATATTTCATTTTATACAAACAGTCAAGCTCCAACCGCAAGATTTCACAGATAAGAGGAAAAAGCCAAACTGTGCTCAATTCAATATTTTAGAGAAATGCTCTTTCAGGCAGTCAGCAAGCGCCATCCCTGCCAGACCGAGTCTGCTGACGATTCTGAAAAATGTGACTGTGATTCACACTGGGACGCCACAGCTCATGGCACGCCGTGTGTGCAAGAGGCTGTAATTATGAAATGTTTGCATTAAGTAACGTGGGTGCCTAAATACAGATGTTCCTTGTTGACACTAATTGGACCTGACGTGGCTTTGGCCTGCCTGGTAACGGCTGCTGGAACACACAGCCCACTCCGCCATGCCTTCTCCGAAGATCTCTGCTTCCTATCGCCTTTATTAGAGAAGGTGAGGGGAGCAGGCCAGGACTGTACCTTCACACCGGGACCTTGTCTTGTCCCTCCCTCAGCTTTCAGCCTGTCTGGAATAGTATCTCTCAGGGGCTGATGATCCACTTCCAGCTCTTTCTCATTTCATTTAAAAGGGAAGCCTGTCCCCCTGGGGTACTCTCCTCCTCCAAAAAATACTGAGAAAAGGTACCATTTGGTTTCATGCTTCTTCATAATGTGGGCAAGATGTGCTGTCTTCCAAAGAATATCCACAAAGAAAGCCCCTTCTTTTGCTTTCTCTGAAGCTTTCATTGTCTATCTACTGGCTCTCAATCCACTGCATGTATTGGGAGCCTCCACAAGCAAAGAGCCAGGGTGTTAGGAGAGGCACACGCAAACTTCTTGCACATCTAAATGTGCTATGAATGAGAAACTGAGGCAAACACATGCCAACTTTCTGTTGCCTAGTGTGTGGGAGTTTGTTTTCTTTTATTTAGGAAGAAAGAGAAAAAGCATTGCTTAAAATTCTCCTCTGCCCCAGGCAATATTCAAAGAGTTTTTCGGATGGAGGTAGTGAGGGTGGGAGTTAAACGGCTGGGCTGTGGAATCAGGCTTACCCATTGGGACGCAAGACCTGGGCAACATAACCCTCAACTTCCTCATAAGAGGAAATTCTAATAGGATTTACGTCACAGGGATAGGAAGGCGACTATAAATGAGCTGATGTATATAAAGGCTTCCCTGAAGCTCTTGCCATGTGGAAAATATGTGCCTAAAGATGCTGTCGACATTAAAACGTTATTCCAAAAAAGGTGTGGTTCTAGCCATCTGTCTTCACGTATCTGAATGTCCGTCTTTTATATATTCGTGTTTCCATGGATCCATCTATCTTTTATACCTGGTTTCTTCTGGCAAAAGAAGAAATCATCACCTACTCATTTAAAATTAACCAACCATTATGTTGAAATAAAATAATTAAAATACACAGAAAATCCTTTGCTAAGAAGATACAAATAAGAACAACCTCCTCACCTGTCACCTAGATTCATATGGCCAGAGACAGCTGATTTCACTCCTTCACTTGCTTCATAAACTTTTCTTGTTACCCGTATGTATAATCTGCATGACAAAGCAAGCAATGAAGAGAACAAAGACACACAAGAATGTAAGAACATCTGCGCCAGTTTGATAGAAGATTAGTATCTGGAATGTATATATAGAACTCCCAAAATACTTCTATAAATCAAGACTTTAATGGCATAAAAGGGAGACCCAAAGTTTACATGGAAAGCAATAATCATGAAAGTAGTTACAAAGGAGAGGTATTGTCAGGCCATTCTGGATTTGGTGATTTAGTTCTGTGACCAGCAATAATCTGTGTGTGTTTGTGTGTGTGTGTGTGTGTGTGTGTGTGTGTGTGTGTGCGTGTGCTAGAAGTTTCACTATGTTGCCCAGGCTGATCTCAAACTTATGGGCTCAAGTGATCCACCCTGCCTCACTCTCTGTAGTAACTGGGATTACAGGTACATGCCTCCATGTCCAAGTCCAACAGAAATCCATCCTTTGACTCTCCTTGGATTCCTGACTCTTGGGTTGCATTCTTCTGCTGTTGAGTAACAAACAACCCCAGACTTAATGATATGCAACACCAATATCCTTTGTCTAGCCATAGTCTGCAGCTGGGGTGGACCTCAGGGAGGCTACTCTGTCTTGCTCCATGTGATGCTGCTGGGGCAGTGTGAAAAGGCCCACTTTGCTCTGAAACCGGGGTTGAGGTCATCTAGAGGATCACTCCTGTGCTACACAGGCCTGTTTTTGTGACTACTTAAATTTCTTACATCACAGCCTTTGAGTTGCAATAAGAAGCACCACAAAAAACAAGACAGAAGTGTGTCACATTTTTATAATAGCCACATAAGTCACATAATGTCATAGTGACTATAGTCTATTATTTCAAAGTCATAAAGGCCCACCTAAGCTCAAGGTGGGGGGATGTATACTCTACTACTCAATGATACACCATGAAAAGAACCACAGGAGGGTGGTTTCTTGGAAAATACAATGGATGAATGAATGGATGAATGAATGGATGGATTGGTGGGTGGATCACTAAAAACACACCCTTATTATTTCAGTGTAACTTCTTTTTTTTGTGCAAAAGCTTTAGACCTCAAACTGCATATATTTTAAGGGATTCCATTTCTCTTTCCTTTTTATCAAGCATTGGCTGGAAGTCCATGTCCTTAACATGCTTGCAGTCTAACACAAGAGACAGATGAAAGCACTGAGCAGTAAGCACTTGCATAGAATCAGAGGTGGCCTCACTTCTAGCTGGGGGTCGGACAGTCCCTGGGCAGAAAAGCCTCTAAACTGAGTATTTAATAGTAAAAATGTAAAGATTTGTGATGAGAAAATTTATGTATCAACTTGATTAAGATACTTTACCGAGATATTTGGTCAAATACTAGATTACGTGTTTTTGTGAAATATTTATTTTAGTAAAAGCAACATTTAAAAATCAGTAGACACTGAATGAAGTTTAATATATTGTGAGTGGCTATGTCTAATCAGATGAAGGCTTTTTAGTGAAAAAATACTGGAGATCTTGGAAAAATAAGGAATTCTCCTGACTACCTTTGGACTAGAACTGTAGCATCAAATTTTCCCTGGGTCTCCACTCTATTCAAATAACCTGCAAGTTTTGTATTTGCTGGATCACACAATCTCATGCATCAATTCCTTAAAATAAATTTTTGCTTTGTCTCTCTACCTACCTATCTATCTCTCTACACACACACACACACACACACACACACACACACAGGAAAAGAGTCATTCTAGATGGAACAATAATGGAACAAAACTACAAGAGAGAAAAAGATCACAAAGTACTACAGGTGTGGGTGCTGTAACTATTTTAGTGAGGATTTGCTGTCAGACAAAATCAGATATGATCAAAGTTAAAAGGGTCATTGGGCTGTTTCGTTGTTAGATTATTACCATAGGTCCCTGTAGGGAGCAGGGAGAATAAATCAGAAAACACTAATGCCATCCTAATGAATTTTAGTTTTATGTTTCAGAAACTTCCAATCTTTCCATTGGCTTAAGTGCTCCATCTTATGCCAATAGGCTATGTTAAGGGAGCCAATAACTTTTCTGAATCATTTTTCAAGTCCACACAAACTGAATCAGTAAGTGCTACTATGGAACTGCTTTGTGGACAATATTATGCTGGTCTTAAAAAATAAGGTATATTCTTGCCTTCAAACTGATCGCATCCCAAGAAAGAAAAACAAATGGCAGGTGAATTTTTGTACTTTATTGTTAATCATTATTTATCTAATGCCAGACCAATTTTTCCTTTTTACTGTGTTTCATTTTCAATGCTATCAACAAACAATTATTGAATGCCAGACACAGATGATGGATGGAGGGCCTGAGTGAGGTATAGAGGTATGGGTGGGTTGATGACTGAATCGGCAGAAGGAAGAGTGCATCAGTGGATGATTGGGTGGATTGATAAATTCAAGGAAGTATCATTAAAGGAATAAAATATACCAGGTTTTTTCTTAGGAAGTAAGACAAATCCAGGAAGGGAGCAAGAATGAAATACCCTTCAGTGCCAGAGAGAACTAGTCAATAGTGTCTCCTGTATTACTAACAATGCCCTGAAGTAGTCATTATCACCTTTACTTTTCAAGTGGAGGTACCTCTGTTGAAACAGGTCACATATCTAGTTAATACTTTAGATAGTTGCAATCTGCTTATTACAGTGTTACAATATAAGATTATGTAAGGTTTGTAGAATTTGTAGAGGTGTAATGATCCCCTTTGAGAGGAATCAAAACAGAAGAATTGGATGTTAAAGGTGGAGGCACATCAGGGAAGAGAAACAGATAATATCTGAAATACACCTTAAAAAGTAATGAGTTTGTCCATGAGAGCAAATAAGAAAAGTGTGCTATAGCTCAGAAATTTCCAAATGTGGCCCCTGGGCCAACTGCATCAGCATTAATTGGGGTCTTATTAGAACTGCAGTTTTGGGGC